>BCLF01000012.1:449088-473138 GCA_001602275.1 Zoysia japonica
TGAGGGCTTGGGGTGGGGTGGGGCAGGGGGCTCGTCGCCGCGGTGGTCACCGGGTGCCCTCGTCCTCCTGCCGGCTGCTCCCTCGCCGGCGGGGGCAGATCTCGGCGGGGTATGGGAAGAGAGTTGCGGCCATGGGGCAGGGGTGGTTGCAGGGGCTGGGCGAGTGGAGGGCTCGGGCTGTGGGGCACGGTTGAGTGGGTGGGCCGGGCGTCGTGGGCTGGGCCGAGCGGTGTCGGGGGTGGGCCAACGAATGGTGGTGGTTGAACATTACCAAAATTCGACGGCTGAAATATATGGCACAATGTTAGCCCGAATTTGTGTGCCACGATTCGTATACAGAGATGGGCCGGGGCACGCATGCTTGGTCCTAAATTTGCATCGGGTGGAGGGAGACAGGGCGCCGCCCATGCATGTACTTCCCTACCGCAGTTCAGGGTGCACCCATGTTAGTACTCTGATCAATTGCTATCGCAGCCGCATTCACCGTTCACCTCGCTGACGACGACGGCGGCGAGGGGACCGGTCCGGTGAGGCGAGATGATCCATGTGGGAGACAGGGAGAGGATAAGGGCGTTCCACCTGCGGGCGAGGCGTACGTCGTCGACGTCGTCCTCGGCAGGCCGGGCGCGCAAGGGAATGGAAGGGAAGGGCGTACGTCGCCGTCGGGTCCGGCGCCGCTGCCTGGGCCAGAAACAGCATCGTAACTGCCTTCTCCGCCACGTCGGGTAGGAGTAGTTGCGTGGGGGCCCTCCTTCTTCTCCTTCTTCTTCCCTTAATTGCATTATCCATGTTAGCAAGTGCACCGCCAGGAGTAGCTGTAGCGGTTGCGCTCGATGGCGTGGGCAAAAGCAAGATTGCCGGCATTGTTTATATCGATCGATCTCCTCCCCTTTTACCATCCGCCCGGCCAGTCGTCGTCGCCGGAGCTCGCCACCGGTCGCCAGATGCAAGAAATTAAGAACAGACGAGCCGGCCGGCCAGGAAAACCTGGAGACGCGACATGCGTGCCGCTGTCGCCTGTGAACGCGACCGGCCATCATCGTCGAGACTCGAGTGGCCTGGTGGACGCATGGGCAGGCACCCGCACCCTCATTGTTGACTGCAACGCGACGCCTTTCCGAATCGAATCGTGCCGACATGAACGGCCACATGTCGATGTTGGCTGCGATTCAACAGTCCATGTGAACGGGCAACGAAGACACAGAGAGACGACGACTAATAATACTCCAGAGCCAGGGTCACATGCGTAAGGAAGATCGAGAAGGACTCGACCGGCAAGCGAGTCAGAACCCGAACAAAGCGCTCGTGAAGGAACAGTACCTGCATGACAAGGAAAAGCAAGCCAAAAAAACCATAGATTCGGTCGTTCGCATACGATCGCATGCATGCACATGCACCTGATCGAATCAGCAAACGGTCGACCTAACCTGCGAGACCTGTGATCATGGCACGTGGCTCGCGCACGGCCGGGGCCAAATCAAATCAAGTGCAAGTCGTGCTAGTACTACCTCCAATGGCTATAGGCTCACCGGCGCCCGGCCGGCACCGGCGCGCCCTGTAACTACCAACGGTCGTGGTGGGGCCCGAGCCGACAGCACCCGCAACGTGGAGGGGCCCTCGGCTCTGCGCGGTACGTGGCACCTGGGGGAGGACGCTGCGGGCCCACCGGTCGCTCCGAGGAGATTTGGCTCCGTTCATCCCGTCCATCATCACGCCCCGCGTGTCCGTTGGCACTGTATTTCTTTTTTTTTTCTCCTGCGGCATACAATGATTTTTTTTTAATCACATGCATGAGATGAGTGCATGACGATCTTGACTGGACACCAATGTCATGGACTCATCATGAACGTTGATTCATGATTCTACTAGTGGAACAGTGTGTCTGCGAATATTTTTTTTTTTTTTGCAAAGGAGTGTCTGCGAATAATAAGCGTAGAATTTCTGAAGACAAAGACTTCAAGCTAGTGATTGATTATTATGTGGTATGCCACGTTCCGAAACTTCAATACTATTTCCTGACAGCCAATTAATCAGCGAATAATGCGGGCATGATTCGCCCTAGAAGCTGCTATAGTGGCTGCCATGTGAATGGAAAAACAAATTGATTTCTGACCAAGAAGTTTCACTCCGACGATGTCGTCTGAAACACTATTCATGTCCTATTAAATCAGTGGTGGAGCGAGCAAGGAACTAAGTGGTGGAACCAACACAGAAACTAAAGACATTGTCCTTCTTCCTCTAGCTACCCCCTCTCTTATCTTCCTCCTCTTTTCCTCCCCTACAACGAGAACAATAATTTTTAGTTTATTCTGACTATAATTGTTGTTGTAATAATGTCAATTTTAAAAAGATGCTCCAGCACTTACATATTCAGAAGACTGTGTATGTGTGTGTGTATATATATATATATATAAAAGAGTGTGTTTGTGTCAGAATATCGCGACGCCACGACTACGATGGTCCTAAAAAGTGCACGCATCGGATAAGCTGATATCATGCACGATTGTGCCTTTTTTGACTTTACAACGAAATTTGGACGAGAAATGAGAACGCATGCGAGAGTCAACAAAAGCTACTCCTACATAGTAGAATGTGCGGGGAGGGCGAATGAGCTTGGCATGCAAGGGCTTCCTCCGATTCCTTTGCTACTATACGGACGGAACGAATTGACAGTACTTCCTGCTGACATAGCTGACGGTACCATATGTCAAGTTTTCAGCAACGAATTCAATTCCTTTCGACGGAAGAAAAAGAATCATCTGATCCTGTCGGCCCTCGTCGCCGTCGTGGTCGCCGTCGTGCTTTAACCTGCCCCTCATTGGCGAACGGAATAAAACTCGACGTCCATGCAGAAGCCGCTCCGCCCATGCGGCGATCAAGCGGCGGAAAAGCTAGCAGCTTTGCTCGTAATCGTTCCCATCGATTCGATTTGATGCTTCCCTCCACCATTCAAGAAATCGAAATCCATGTGGAGTACGCGCGCATCCGAAAACTTAAAAATGTCATTGCTGAAGTACTCCTATAGTACTGTCCGCCCTTTTTGCTTAATTCTCTTCAGACATTTAAAGGTTTTGAGTGACAGGTTGACGGTGCATCCGTACACGGAATAAAAACTTGGCTGGTTTCAACGCTGATTTGATTTGATTCATCCGTATCTAGGAGTATACGCTTCTCGCCCCAATTAATTAAACAGGTGCAGGAAACTCGATTATATAATTTGGCCGGCCGGTTAATGAACGGATGGGTTGTTCGACGAGGGAAATTTTGCCGTCAGGCTGGGAAGAGGAACGTCGAAATGAATACATCGGTCCACAAGACATACATGTGCTTGCATGGTTCGATCGGTCCTCCTGATCGAATCACTGGACCAGCAACGTACAGAGATTAGGTGGTCAGTGACCGAACGAGCTAAGGATAACGTGATGATGCAACTGAGGACAACCACTACCGGAACGGATGAGTAATTAACATACGGAGTGATATGGATTACAAATTTACAACCATACGAATCCGGCCGTGCGCAAGACGGATTAGAGCTCAAGGATAATGATTAGGTAATCGCACGATTTGTTAACTTTGTTGAACGTGATTATACTGAGCTAGTCAAAACTGCTGTGGCACACGTTGTTTTGAAGAGACCTTTTGTCTAAAAAACGTTGTTTGAACGCTAATGGACCGGTCATCATACGAGTACTTTTTTGAAAATAAAATATAGTAGCTTTTCTAGGCATCTTCTTTATTAGGGGCTTGCGAGAGTTGCAACAATACATTACTGCAGAGCACTAGCAGTAATTAATTTGACGCGATGATGCCGGATTAAGTTTATGACTTGAAGAAGATATTTGTCCGCTCTTGATTAAGTAGCTGCCTACTGCCATCAGATGGTTGGCGATGTATCTGCAAATATATATATATATATATATATATACACACACACGATGATTGATCAAATATGATGTCTAAATAATAAAAGCGACAGTTATTCGGATGGAATAATAAAAGTTGTGTTATAGGTCGAACAGTCGTAGTGGTAGGAAAGGACCTTTAATTTGGCGCACAAGTTTCAACTTTGAAACGCTCGCTCAGACATTTAGCTGATCATGAACAGAACCATAACCAGTGCCTTACCTACTTCGTTGTCAGCTTCACAAAATCTCATCACAGCCAATAAAAAAATTGATCTCGAGAGCCTGCGTATGACCTGAAAAAGATGTGAGAACCTGCAGAGATAACCGGGTCAATTAAGTGCCGTGGCTGTCAGAAACAGCACCGATCGAAAGATTAGCAACGAAGCAAATTCGAGGTTTACGCGAGCTGGCAGCTGATGGATCGCGTACTCCTCCTGCCCGGATTTGATCAGAGATTAATTTCAAGGAGAAAGAGACGGCCGAAACCGATCGAAACCCCACCTGGATTAAGACGTTGTCTCGATCGATCGACAGCGAAGCCAGCTAAAGAAACTATTTTAGTCGGCAGCACAAATAAGTAGATGTCAATTCGAGGCCGTAGCAGCAGCGCGATCGACAGCTGCTCGTCTGAAGGCCTTCTCCGAATTCAGAAAAGAGGAACGATCCTTCAACCCTTGGATCGTTACACACGGTTCATGCATGGCCGCGCTTTCTTGGGCAGCATCAGATTCTCGATCGCCATGGACGTAGGTACGTGAGCCTAGCTGGCTAGAAAGCGCGGCGGCCTCTGCTAGCTACTAGCTCCTGGTGGTTCGATTCGAGGACGATTACAATACTACAGGTCATCGATATTTCGGCAAGCTAGGGGAATAATCACCAGCTTTTTGCACTTGATTGCTAACATTCGATTGATGAAAGCGAGTTCTACGCGTGACCGTAACTCGAGAGGAATCGCGTACGTTAATTTCTCGGTAATGCCCGACAGCCAGAATGAGACTCTTCACATCAGAGTTAATTTGCAGCAAGGTCGACGTACTGCTACTACTGGAGGAATATATTCGATCTGCAGCTAAAAAAACTAGGGCTTTCAAAGCCAGAAACGGAACTTTCCTGGCCTGTAAAACACCGAGCAGTTGCATGCATGCAATTAGACAAGTTTATTTGCGACCATTCCATTATTATTGTTGTTGTTGTTGTTGTTGTTATTCTATCTGACTTTTAACTTATCTTTAGTACTAAGAAAGAATGAGTTTGCTAGCCATCAATCGCACAACGAGAAGGATGAAAAGAACAACAAAATATATGGTTATGCTCAATATGGTGCAAGTGAGAAATGTCAGCCTTAATTATTCCAGCTTCGCAATAGACGATGCACAGAAGAGTACTCCAACGCATGATGATATTCTCTCTGAGCCGTCGGGTTCTGATTCGACGAGGAAAGGGTGATGTTAAAAAGGGAGACTTTTCTTTGCCCTGCTAAACGTTGCCGACGTTAAATATGTTATCTTTTGTTATCTACTAGGAGTTTTGTTATATGTAGGCGTACGTCAAAGCTTGAGTACGGTGTGACATCTCTCCTTAGCTAGCGATTTAAACTTTTGGATGAACCAGCTGGCAGCGATACAAAGGTGGGCCTAACGGTCTTGATTCTTTTAAATGACCAAGATTGACTTTCAAAATATTGAAGTTTTTCGGAAGAGAAAAAAAAATTAACTCAACATGGAACCGTAACAACGACAGTGTAGACTCTATTTAAAACGTAGTAATTTCACAGTAATCACGTATGAATCAATTCAATTTTACAGAAAAAAATGTCCAAGTTGCAAACGGTACTGCAAGTCTTCAGAGGTCAAACAAAATCAAAGTGACCTCGGCTTGAGCGTGGCAGTCACATTAGAAAACCTACAAAATGAAATGTGGTCCGTCTTCCTCCTGCCCGAGAGGTTATTAGAGAGAGAGAGAGAGGGACGTGGCCAACCAACGTCTATTTAACCCCCTCTCCTCCACGCTGCTCACCAAATCCCAACCTCTCTTCATTCACCCCACCCCAACCCAACAAAAAGAAAACTCCCATCTCTTCTCTCACCTCCTCCGTTCCAAATCCTCCTCTCCCTCCGCGCTGTATCCCTCCCTCCTCCCAAGTCCCAACCCAAGAGGAGACCGAAGGAGCCACTACCTGCTCGCAGTGACCTAGTACGTAGCTGCTGGGTAGCCGAGAGAAGAAGAACCGACGACGTCGCGCGGCATGAAGTACGTTCTGGTGACCGGCGGCGTGGTGAGCGGGCTCGGCAAGGGCGTGACGGCCAGCAGCATCGGCGTCCTGCTCAAGGCCCGCGGCCTCCGCGTCACCTCCATCAAGATCGGTGAGCCCGCCCGTTTCTTCTCAGCAGAATCCGCGCCGCTAGCTAGCTGCGCCTGGGCGTTCGATTCTCTACCACTTGCTCCTAGCTAGCTTGGTCAAAAGTTTGCGGTTTGCGGTTTCTCCTCCTCGTAATGGCGCCCACGTGACCGCACAGTGCACGAATCAGCCGTACCAAGACCGCTCCTCCCGTCTTCTCCATGCGTGCGTCCGCCATTTTCCCTCTCGTTGAGCTTAAACTAGTCCTGGTAGAGAGAGGATCCTCCTCTCGTTGAGCTTAAACTACTCCTATAGTAGAGGAGGAGCTGCTGCTAGTGGCTATAGGGCCTTCTCCTAATTAATGTCTCGAGATCATATCGCACCTGGGGACGTAGGAGCAGTAGCCAAGTTCGCTCTTTCCAAAGGCAGGGCAGACAGATAGCGGCATTTCCATCGTAATGGGGGCCTGATTTGGATTTATGATGGTCGCTCATCTCTGGATAAGGCTCTGATCTTTTTCTGCGCGCTTGCCGGCTTCATCAAAGCCGTTATCTTCTTTCAATCTTTTACCTTGTGCACTTGTTTCAATCTTTAGCTAGCTTTCTGTTACTAAAATACTCATCCTATGTGCTTCGTTCTGTTGGGTGTTTAACTGCGTTGGGTCTATTCTTAATGATGTCTGTTCTGCTGTTCAGTTGTAGTTCGGCCCTATGTGCTGCTATTTTGGCCCAGTGGGTGCTGGCGTTTTGTGTGAACGGTGGTTTTTCTTGATTCACGTCCCACTCCGAACTGTTTTCGTGTGGACTTTTGATTGTAATTACTCGTTGTTTAAGTAATGGAACAGGGGTTGTCCCCTCGTCGGAAAAAAATTACTCGTCGCTGCTTCGGTGAAGCTAGAGGACATCGATCTGATACTGTGGTGTCAGCGTCACTGTCTCGGTTCCTTGAAGCAGATGAACTTCTCGAGCGCAGTTTAATATATATTAATTAGCGTAGTAATACAGGTCAAATTTGTCATCTCTCGCTCTGAAATTTTTTGTCTCTTCACCCTGGCCAAGTGCGCCGCACCTCTCACGCTCAAATTTTTGTCGCTTCACCCGTTAATAAACTAATCCAGTAATTTTCACCCTGTCTTGTCACCTCCCAGCTTGGCCGATCGAGCGCGACTTGTTTACCGTTTCTCTCGTGTACGTTTGCTGTGCTAGCGAAGTAACTTAAGCCTGATCTTGTTTTCGCCGTACGTATATGCCACGAGCCTTCTGAACGCTTGTGGCTTTGTTAATTGGATTGGAGCCTTGTGATCTTGTTTGTGATCTGTCGCTGTCCACGTGCAGATCCATACCTCAACACTGATGCAGGAACCATGTCTCCGTTCGAGCACGGCGAAGTGTTTGTCTTGGACGATGGCGGTGAGGTAAGTAAGACTCTGCAGAGAGTAGATTTGTATATAGTTTCTTGGACACCCGTCACCACCAACTGGACATCAGCACGCAGTTTCAGATTTGTAAATTCCATCAGTTTCTCACTCCCTAGAACAGTTCAAAGCCCACGCCAGCACCTACACTTTGCTGCCACGTACTTACACCGCTCTTTGTCTTACTTAACCGTCACGGACTGGTCGTCTGTACTGCTAGCGCTCCACACACTTGTCCATGCATGCTTGTCCTCTTCTTCGTTTTCGTTGTTCTTAAAACTGCTGCGAGGTTTTCTTCTCCGCCGATCGATCTAACTTAATTTCTTTTGGTCAAAGGTGGACTTGGACCTTGGAAACTACGAGCGTTTCCTCGACATCAAGTTGACTCGCGACAACAACATAACCACGGGAAAGATCTACCAGGTAATGGGAGGATATATAACAGTCTCTGTCGAAGTGCACTCAAGACTCTGATATGGCCTGTTTCCTTGTTCGAGTGTCTGTTAATGGCTCTGGTTTATGCTTCACATTGACAAATGACAACCACAAATGAGGAATATTCGGTAGTGGTTTTTATTTTGCGACGACATACAGCGGCTGCTTCCGTGCCAGAATGTTGCATGGAACCCACAAATCTTTTGCGATGTCGCTTAGCTCACACTAAGATCTGCTACAGTTCATGTCTCTTTGTTCATCCTAAGATCTGCTACAGTTGAATTATACAAGTGGACAATTCATCTGGGCCCTAGGTAGAGTAGCCACTCCTGTCTGGAGCTGTGAGACTGCACCAGTCAAAGGGTTGTGGTCTCGCTGTAGAACTGGATGCTTCACTGCCTGCACCTGCATATTGGCTAGCGGCACTTTGGAATTTGTAGATGATTATTTTATCATAAAAAATATGATGTCAACATAAAAGATAATGGTGCAATATGCCTCTATTTGCTGTTGGTACTTTGCAGGCGCTGATATTTAGGACCACCGGGAGTTAATAGTATGCTTCTACATACTAGTATACTTTGTATAAATGTCATACATTCGTACTAATCGGACTTTTTTTATATTGTTTCTTTCGATTCAGTTCCATAGTAATCTGAATCCGTTAGTAATTCTCTACTAATGTTTAAACTGCAGTCTGTTATCAACAAGGAACGCAGAGGCGATTACCTTGGAAAAACTGTTCAGGTGAGGATTTGTAATACAAACAACAGAGGGCTCTCCTTTTTTTTCCTGTAGCTAGGGGAATGTCATCATTTATGAAGAGTTTACTAATTGGAGTTGATTCTTTTTATCAGGTTGTACCGCACATCACCGATGAAATACAAGAATGGATTGAACGTGTGGCGATGAATCCAGTTGACGGCACAGAAGAGCTAGCTGATGTCTGTGTCATAGAACTTGGCGGAACAATAGGTAAAAAGCAGCATACTGAAAATGTGGTAACTCACATAGTAGAATATGCTACTATTTTGCTCAATTTCTCAGCAAGCATGCCAGTGTAGGAGACAAAAAAATATTTTTGCTGCATAACAAGAGTGGAATTCTTGATGCAGGGGATATTGAATCAATGCCTTTCATTGAAGCATTAGGTCAATTTTCATACCGCGCAGGTGTGAAAACTTTGATTTCCCTAAATATTTTTACTTATGTTTTTATTTAAAATTTCGCAATTGTAATTTCCTGATGATGTGACATTGTTCAACTTTATATCACAGGGCCTGGGAACTTCTGTTTGGTTCATGTTAGTCTTGTGCCGGTTTTAAACGTTGTCGGTGAGCAGGTAATTGTTTGGCCATACTATGATACTTGTGAAGATATTATTCCTGTCAGAGGTATATTGATACTGTTTTATTTGGTACCTAGAAAACAAGGCCTACTCAACATAGTGTCCGTGGATTAAGAGGACTCGGGCTCATGCCTGATATATTGGCATGTCGCAGTAGTCAGGTATCACATAGAGGAACTGTCTCTGCACCTTTATTCTTCCCACCTTTATGCTTTGAATCCTTCTCTGACTTATGATGGATTTATACATGCTTTTCTCTGTGGTTTTGCCAGCCACTTGAAGAACAAGTGAAAGTGAAACTTGCACAGTTTTGCCATGTCCCGGTAATTTTTTTTTTTTTTTGCTTCCTATAACAAGAGAACTAAAAAAGAATTTTTATATTACACAACAGTAATACTTACATCGGTTTAATTTTTCAGATACCAAATATCATCAGTCTTCATGATGTCACGAACATTTGGCACATCCCTTTGTTGCTCAGGGTAAGTCTCGTCGATGTTTTGTATGCAAGATTCCTTAAATTTCATTATTCATATTTAACTGTAAAATACGTGTATTGTTTTAGGATCAGAAGGCCCATGAAGCTATTCTGAAAGTTTTAAACCTTCAATGGTGCGTGTTTTGGCCCAAGTATTATAAGCTCATCGCTATGGTCTCATTTTTTCCAGTACTTATAGATTTATTGCGTATTTGCTTGTAGTGTGGGGAAAGTGCCTCGTGAACCCAAATTGAAAGAGTGGACTGAAAGAGCCAGCAAATTGGACAGACTGAAAACCCCGGTTAGTGTCTCAATCATTTTAAACGTTGAACATGGCAGTGCATATTACCCGCTGGTTAATATTACCATTCGAAACTATTTCAGGTCAGAATTGCCATGGTTGGAAAATATACTGGTCTATCAGATTCTTACCTCTCTGTTATAAAGGTGATATTATTTAGCTTCGTGACTCGTAACCGTGCACCAGTTGACTGCTAAACATATGGATCTTATGTTCTTCGTTACTTCTATTAGGCTCTTCTGCACGCATCAGTTGCTTTGGACCGAAAACTGGTGGTGGATTGGGTTGCTTCGTGTGACCTTGAGGATTCTTCAGCCATAGATGTAAGTGCGTATGTTTATGCCATTTCATTTCCACTACACGACAGTGACTTCACTAACACTCTGGGCACTGTTATTTTCAGACGCCTGAGGCCTACCAAGATGCATGGGGTTTACTGAAGGTACTAACAAACTTAAATCACAAGCATGCCAATTGCCTCTGAGCAAAAAATCTGAATGAACTTGCTACCTTAGAGTGCAGATGGCGTGCTAGTTCCAGGAGGTTTTGGAGATAGAGGGGTTCAAGGGAAAATTCTGGCTGCAAAATATGCACGAGAAAACAATGTTCCGTATCTTGGCATTTGCCTGGGCATGCAAATTGCAGTGATTGAGTTTGCCCGTTCTGTCATGAAGCTGCACGGTGCTAACAGCACAGAGTTTGATCCAGCTGCAAAAACGCCATGTGTTATTTTAATGCCAGAGGTAATAAATTTGCTACAGTTCCTAGTGTCTATTGTTATGAGATGACTAAGCATCCCATATCTCCCTGTAACATCTAATGTTTTTTCTATTAAAACGCTGAGGGTTACACCCTCTTATCAGTAAAAAGAAAAATTGCTACATCTGCTAGTATATGGGTTACTCCCTAATGTTGCAACTTTTATAACTCCCTACGCTTCTGTTGTTCTGCAGGGATCCAAAACTCACATGGGTGCAACAATGCGCCTTGGATCAAGGAGAACCTTTTTCCAGGTCAATAGCTGCAAATCTGCCAAACTGTAAGAGAGCACTTCCCACTTCTTCCACCATTTTGTGTTTACTACAGCATTGCATTTGATCCCTCTTTTAACTCTGGAATGCATTAGGTACGGCAACGCTAGCTATGTCGATGAAAGGCACCGACACAGATACGAGGTGAATCCTGACATGGTCCCAGAGTTTGAGAAGGCCGGGCTTTCTTTCGTCGGCAAAGATGAAAGCGGGAAACGCATGGAGGTAATGACACAGACGGTTTCATGAAGGGCTTTCTGAGATTTTACTGCAGTTGTATGATGTGGGATACTTTGCCTCCTGCAGATTATTGAACTACCATCTCATAGATTTTTCATTGGCGCACAATTCCACCCTGAATTCACCTCGAGACCTGGCAATCCATCTCCACTTTTCTTAGGCAAGGCATCCTTAAGACTCCACTTGCTTTTCTGACATATGCGGTTTCATCCTCTCTTGAAAAAAGAAAATAGAAGCACTGCAAAAGAACTAGTAAAAGGAAACTGCTGTATGTTTTTCAGGACTCATAGCAGCGTCATCAGGACAGCTGGATGAGCTGCTCCAACGCCCCTGTAGCACTGTCAGTCCGGTAGACAGATACAAATCCAGCAACGGACACGCGAAGCTGAAACCGTGCCAGAACGGACACGTCAAGAAGCCACTGAACGGCCTTGCGAACGGGTACTACGCGAACAGCAACGGCATCCACATCTAGCACAGCGCAAAGCTGGTATCGTCATCCGTGTGCCTGCTCGAGATTTGAACTTACTTGGCGTGCATTTTTATTATTTTCCTCTTCGTCTTCTTCCTCGAGAACGAGTTCCTCCACCTTGCCCATCTGAAAGAAGAGAAGGGCCGTTTGCTCCGGCGACGCGGCGAGCCAGCAGCCATTTCCGATGTTTTTTTTAACCCAAGGAAGATCATGGCGAAAGAAGCTGTCGCGCTAAGATGCAAACTAGTAGTAGCAGTGATAGTGGCTTAGCTAGCTAAGAAGGTCTAGTTCATTAGTTAAAGTTATAATTATGTGCTGTTTCGTTTGTTTGTTCGTTTGTTTGCGTGAGACCTTGTGGTCGTCAACCAAGATTATCTATAAGGGCTGTTGATGTGCAGATAGCTGTAGTGGAGCCTGCCGTCTCGCCTGAACGCTGTACATTGTAAAAGAACTGCTACTCTGCTCACCATGGACTGAATGAATTCGATGGATGAGTATACGAGTCGGTGGCCTATCTAGTATTTTAATATGTAAAAAAAAAAATCAGCTCTACGAAACGAAAACAACAGCAAATAAGAACTGCTACTCTAGAGAAGAAGAAAAACTGAGCAAACAACGTAGTCATTCCCATCTAAAATAACCGAAGAACCACCTTATGCTATCAAACTTCACTTTACTAGATAAAAAAATATAGGGTCTTAGTAAAGTTTAACTCGTAAATACATCGTAAGCCCAGACTCGCAAAAAAAAATATTTAAAAAAACATCAAATATTCGATCACTACAGACAAAAATTCTATTCTTTTATCAAGTATTCCGCCATTCAAGCTTAAATGTTTCATGTATTTAGTTTGAAGATTTCAACAGAACTAAGTGTATTTGATGTTAAAAATCATGACGAAGTAACAACATCTAAATGAAAAAGGTATTAAGTAAAACATCTAATAGATACCTAAACCGAGTACGTAAATATTAATTTAGATACTTAGATAAAAAAAATAGCAATGTAACATAAACCTACATCAATATCTAAAATTTAATTATTACCATCTCTACCAAATTTAATACACATATATATAATAATATTTTAAAATTATCTATGTATATTTAGTATTTAGATATATGTAAAAATTAAAATTTTAACTGATACATGCATTAGAACTAATTTGAGCTAAAAAGGATACCGCGACATGCTGGGATATGCAGTTCAGACTGCTTGCACTTCGTGCAATTCTGTCCTGAGGGTTTAGTCTCCTTTGAAACGTATAAATTTTTTAAAAAATTTTCACATAAATCAGTTTATTTTTTTAAAAAAATACAGAAAATAAAAAAAAATTCTGTATTTCAAAGAAGTCTTTTGGTTGCCAATTCCTTCGGCAAACTAGGTGAGCAAGCTCCTATCAATCTGAAGTCCCATCAATGCTGAAATTCTCGTTGCTGCCGGAGAGTCCAATGAACTTTGCCGCTAACGCATGTCAGAACGCCGAAGTCGTCGCCCGTCTGCTCCTAAGCTAGTCACAGTTTATGGCTTGTACCACGTGATTACCACTACAATTCATGAGATATAAGCTTAGTCGTGTTTCTATCGGAGTCAGCCACGTGATTAGCGATACACAATAGACTCGTGCATACACTCGTGATTAACAATCAGAAACCATTACGAATGGGTATAAAGTTCTTTTATTAAGATACCAGTGCACCAGTTACTTGAATGCAGCGCCGCAACAAAAAAAGTTACTTGAATGCAGAAATCAGAATCCAGACCAGACAAAGCTCTCACTGGCAATACTCTGCCAGGACAGCAAATTGTGACACGAGAAAAATGACTCCAATTATCAGAGGCAGCGAACTAGGGAATCGCCACACCTTCAGCAAGCATTTCACAAGTTCGAGTTGGCTCCCAATCTTGACCTGAGCTCATCGGCAACCGCGTCGATGAACTCTTCCGTGTTCAGGTAGTGGCTTCTCGTGACGCTGCAAGAGACATCAGTCAGTGAGAAATGCAGATGCGTAGGCTCAAGATGCGTTTCCAGCATTTGACTCAGGCCACAAGATAAACAGTGTAGTAACTTACTTTGAAGATCCATGGACGAGAAGGGCGAGGTCCTTGGTCATCTTCCCAGACTCAACGGCCCCAATGCAGGCAGCCTCAAGCTTCTGAGTGAAGTCAAGTAGTCTAGCGTTGTCATCGAGCTTTGCCCTGAGGCACACAAGCATGGTAAGGTCACAGTGATAACTCAAGGCTGGAAAAGTTTCAACCTCTAAATAATGAATCTTGAACTGATAGCACCATGATAATAGAGGTAGTTAAGGATTGTACCTGTGTGCAAGTCCTCTTGTCCACGCAAAGATTGAGGCAATGCTGTTTGTACTGGTTTCACCTCCCTTCTGGTGAACACGGTAATGACGGGTAACTGTGCCATGGGCAGCTTCAGCTTCAATGGTCTTCCCATCAGGGCATACCTAGAACCATTTGATGTACAAAAGTTAGAGTGCTCTTCTGAAACCCCAAAAAGCGCCTATATTTTCCTCATATTTGACCAAATCAGGAGCCATATAAGGCAGTTATCATGACTAAAAATTGGAAAAAGATATCTTCACTTACCAATACTGATGTCATCAAACCCAATGAGCCAAAACCTGCAATTCGAAAGAATTCTATAGTTAATATATCCCATGCGCGAGATGAAGCAAGTAGCAAACAATTACTCAAAAAAATGAGTACAAAGTGGAAAAGTTATCAACATGCAAATTATAACCTTGAGCTAAGAAATCACTCTGCACGTCTCCATCATAGTTCTTGCAAGCCCACACATACCCTCCTTCACTCTTAAGTGCATATGCCACCATGTCATCAATAAGGCGGTGTTCATACCTACCAGGGACCAAAGATCAATAGATACATATCAAAGAAAAAGACCCAGGGACTAGACCATGTTAATTCGAATGAATGGGGTTGGAAATTACCATATGCCGCCAGTCTCAAATTTGGATCTCCACTCAGCTTCATAAACCTCCTGGAAAATATCTTTGAACCTGTAAAGAAAAAATACACCAAATAAACATGCAGCTCTAAGGAAAAAAAACTCAGGCAAGCTTGGCAGCATCCATACCTGCCATCATATTTCTTCAAAATTGTGTTCTTGGTGCTGAGGTACAACGGCCATTTCTTCTCATAAGCAGTGGCCATAGAAGCCTCAGCAAAGGCGCGGACTGACTGCACAATTTAAGTACATATTAAGGCAATGAGTAATAGTTGGAGGCATTCTATATACCAAATTATGGAACAGCAGCAAGTAATCAACAGTACCTCGTCAGTGTTGTACATGGCCAAGGCAACTCCTCCAGCTCCAGTGAAGTTGAACACCTCGAGCTCAACTTGCTCTTCTTTTCCCTCTTATCATTATGAAAAAAATCAAATGAAAAAGTCAGGTCAAATTCTTCATATAAATTGCTCGATAGATTATACATTTCACTGGTCACCTAACTCAGGGTAAAATACACATACCATAAACTAATTTAAGCTTGCCGGGTCCCCTGATGACAGCATCTGTTGCCCGGTACTGATCGCCAAATGCATGCCTTCCAATGCAAATGGGCTTTGTCCACCCTGAATTTGACAACAGATGGTTTAGGAGATGAGATTAAAAAAAAAAAATCTTAGTTTTCACTGAATACCTGGAACAAGACGCGGGACATTCTTGCAGATGATTGGTTCTCTGAACACAGTGCCTGAAGGTCGTGAGCACAGGAAGACATGTGAGGATCTACGAGCCTGGACTAGATTACTGTTACAGCAGCAGCTTACCATTAAGAATGTTTCTAATTGTGCCATTTGGGCTCCTCCACATGGACTTCAAGCCGAACTCCTTAACCCTTGCTTCGTCTTCCATGGTTTTGATGCAAATATCAGTAAAACAGGAATGTCTAAAAAACACTACTAGATCAATAACCATATATACCTGGTGTAATGGTTGCACACTTGATAGCCACATTGTACCTAAACAAATTTGGAGAAACATAAGGAATAAAAGATGCAGGCAAAAATGCAATAAATAAAATATGTTCGACACCACCAACAGCTACATCCAAGCAAAAGACTGAAATATTGACCGAAAGCTAACTGACTGAGTAGCAGTAAAAAAAAAAACTCAAACTGCAGGGTATAATACAGCCCCGGGGATCTTTTGCTAACAGAAGACCTTCTCACATAGGTAGAGAAAATCCCCAAACCTCTGCCCCACCGTTACACAACTGCACTATAGCTCATGTGAGAGACTAACAACCTGGACACATCACTTATTAGGAAATTACTTTCCACTGCTTATATGATATGATGAAAAATAATGTTAAACCAGACGTCATGTACAGCTGACTTGTTAGAATATGCAGCGAATAGGAAAATGACATATGGAGTTGTTATTACGAAAATCAGGTACAAAAATGTTTTTTTCCTCGCTTTCATTTCCCCCTTTTTTTTCCATTTAAGTGATAGGAACAGAGATATTACTTGAGAGTGGCTTCCGCCGCCTCTACTGTGACATTGTCGTCAGTAGCATCACGGTATGGAAGTCCAAGGTCAAAGTACTTGATGTCCAAGTCCAAGAACGGGAAGATAAGCTGCACAAAAGCAATATACGCAACAACCAGTATAAGAAACAGACGGCCTTCGGTAAGATCAAGAGGACAGGGAACCAGATCACAGTGCACCGAAGCCAACATCCGTCGAATACCTACCTTATCCTTGATAGATTTCCAAAACACCCGGGTCATCTCGTCACCTGCGCACGGGAAATTCGACACCAGACGTGAGTCAGCTCTAGGTCCGCCAAACGCAAGCAGATAAACCCTAACGCACTAAGCGAGGGCCCACGTAGCTGATCGAGCGCATCAGCTAGATCCAGGGGGTATCCTGTGAATTTAGACTAAAAGCGCAGCTCAAATCGAGATTTAGAACGGTCTGACGAGAGGGCAGCAGATCTGTTGGGAGGGGACTGGGTGGGCGGGAGGGGTCCGAGTCCGACTGACTGACCGTCCATCTCGACGACGGGGTTGGCGACCTTGATCTTGTTGAACGCCATGGTCGGCCGGCTTTGCGTCGGAGACCGCCGCGGGAGGGACGGGGCGGCCGGCGCGCGAAAGCGGCGGCAGCACGGGATTGGTGCCTCGGAGAGGAAGACGACGAAGGGAGGGAGGGGAGCTCAGTGGGCACTGGGGAGTGGGGATGGGAATGTTTAAATGGGGGCTCGGATCGAGGCCCACCCGTCCGACGTGGAGATATTTTTTTTAAGTCCAAAACACAGTCCCCTCACACCTACCGGCTACCGTGTGTCTGGTCACCTACTCCGCTGGCGGCGACCCGGCGACAAACGGCAGCAGGCCTGGCCGGCAGGCAACCTAGGACATCCTAGGCCCACAACAATTTTAGGCCGACTAAATTGGCCCTTGGACCTCGTGGCATTTCGCTTGGGCCTCCACTCATTGCAAGCCGTCTCTTCGGTAGCACGGTGGCAGCTCAATGATGAGCCTTCGCAGGGTTTCGCCGCCGGCTGGAACGCAGCGAAGCAGAAGCAGGACCAGTTGCGGCGCGAAATTTTCCTCTCCGTTTGACCGGCGTGAGGTCGACGCCGCCCTACCCGTGCCCGGCTGCCCGCGCCATCGCCCGCGCGCTTGACACCTCGACTGAATGGGAGGGAGGGAGGAGAAAAGCGCTCGTTTGGCGGCATCCGGCGCGACGGCGACCGGCATGTGCGACCGCTTCGTGGTTGCCGGCGCCGAAACGGTTCCTGGCGGCCATCGGCGGTCGGATCGCGCGGCGACGCGTACGCCGCCGGGACCGCGACGTCGATCGCGCTCGACGCGGCGCGGCTCTGACCGCTTTGAAACTTTGGGGCAGCCTCGATCGAGCAACTACTAGGAGAAGCCTCGCATGCACAACTGTAACAACTGGAGTAGCAGCAGCCCGGCGAGCCACTCGCGGCCAGACAAGACGAAATACTGGTTGGTTCTGCACAGCGCCGCTGCCCGCGGTGGCATCCTCCCTACGACACAGGGCACTGCCTGCCCTTCCGCCACGGCCACGAGGACGCCATTGACTTCCCAACACTTCACGAGCTCCATCGATCGATCGATCGCCTTTTGCGTTTCAATGCGAGCAGCCAGTGGACGGGAATGGATTATGGGATGGATGCATAGGCAATAGCCACAACAGAACGAACCAAGTCGGCTTGAGAGAAACGTGGCAACTAACTAACCCTCATGAATGCCAAAAGTTTTGCTTTTGAACGAACCAGCACGTGTCCCACCGGAGGGAGCGACCCGCCCGCCCGGCGATTTCCCCAGACCGCCCATATTCTCGGAGGAGCATCCTGCTGCTCCCATCCTGTTTTCCTCTCCAATCATCCGAGCATTCTCCGTTTGTCGAAAGGATTCAATTTGAAGAAATTCTTTGAGGTGTTTCTCTTGGAATTGACGAAAGGATGACCAAGCGTGTAAACATGCAGACAAGTTGACTAAACGGTGTGCACGTTAGCCTCAATACAATTCGATACGTACGAAGCAAGTCCAAGCCATCCGTTTTTAGTTATACTCCACTTTGTTCAATAGCAAATGGCAAAAGTCTCGAGTTCACACCAAGGTTTACAAAATCACTCAAAACCAGCCGGTTTTCATGATTTTCGGTGAAACCAGTTTGATCCGGTTTTTTTAAAAAAAATTTAAAAAATTTGAAAATTTTAAAAAATTCGAAATACCGAAAACCGGTAAAACCGATCGGCTAACCGGTGAGTTTCAAATTTTGAAATCTAAAACCAAAGAAACCGACCGATTTACTATAGCAGTTTGTTCAAATTTTGAATTTTCGATTTGAAGCGGTTTTTGACCGGTTTTAAGATTTTTATTAAACCGGTTCTGACCAGTTTTAACGGTTTAAACGAAATAGTAGATTCTGGTTCACACACGCTAATCCAGGGGCAGTGCCGTAAACCCCGTGGCGGGAGAGTCCTCGCTTATATAAACGCCATGGCAAGCACTCATCGACCTCAGCGTCCCGTGGACTGCAGATCAAAGCACCAATCGCAGCAGCAAGTTCACATAACCCTTCCCGCCTCGCCTGTGAACAACAAACCAATTGCTGCTACCAAGTGCCAGCTGATTTCACGTCATCCATGGACGCGAGCCTCCGCACGCTGCCGCCGGCGAGCAGGTTCCCGGGCGAGGTCCGTTCGGCCTTCTCCTCGCTGCGGCTCGCCCCGGGCGCCAGCGCCCTCGACACCGTCTTCTCGCACCTGCCCGCGCCGGTCACCGTCCCTCCGCTCGGTTCCGGCGTGTACCACCGCCAGTGCGAGCTGCTGCGCCACTTCGCCGCCTCGCAGCCGTCGTCGTCGTCGTCGTCCTCATCGTCGAGCGTCGCGACTTTTCAGGCGCCCGCCTCCCGACAGAAGCTGTACCGCGGCGTGCGGCAGCGGCAGTGGGGCAAGTGGGTGGCCGAGATCCGTCTCCCGCAGAACCGGGTGCGCGTGTGGCTCGGCACCTACGACTCCCCCGAGACGGCCGCGCACGCGTACGACCGCGCCGCGCACAGGCTCCGCGGCGAGTACGCGCGCCTCAACTTCCCCGGCGTCATGGACGGCCGCGGCGACTGCCCCGAGGACCTCCAGCCGCTGCGCGCCGCCGTCGACGCCAAGATCCAGGCCATCCGCGCGCGACTGGCGCGGACGCGCGCGCGCGCGCGCAGGCGGCGCGAGGAACAGAGGTTCGAGGGCGCGAGCCAGGCTGCTCCCACGACCACAAAGGTCGCGCGCCCAGAGCTTTCCGAGGACGCCACCACGACGTCGGACACGACGACGGCATCTACGACACCGTACGGGTCGCTGGACGGCGAGTTGCCGCTGGAGCACATGCCGTCGTTCGATCCGGAACTGATATGGGAGGTGCTGAATTTCTAGGTGACGGACTAGATGGTGAAGGAAATCACTGACCCCGAGACCAAGCAACATCGAAGGTCCCTGCATGGACATGGTTGCAGTGTTTGAGCTCTTTCTTTCAGGAGTTTGCATGTAGGTGCTGAATAATTTTTTTTTCCTTCTCTGTACAACCATACATGACGTGTTGTTACTAGAAGAAGCAATAAAATGCCCAGGAAAATTGGGAGGCACATCCCCTAGTGAAAGTGAAACAGAGGAAAGATCTGGTGCATGCCTCTCTGCATCCCCATCTACCCGCGGCTCCATATCCTTATCATGTTGGCTCGTCTGATTTGCTGATGGAAACCTCTCCTCCCAAATCCCAATTGTTTGTGGTCCACGGAGATTGCCGATGATATCGTTCGGTTCGTTTGGACAGCGGCAACAGCTCTACTCGAAAGCTTCGTTGATCTCTCGCTCGCTCGCTCGCTATGATCCGGCAAGCACCTTCTCCTCCAATGGCGTCAGGTTAGTCTCACAGCTACAGCGCCGAGCATTCAGAATCTCATGCTCCAGATGATTTCTACGAGCACTTTTTTTTTGTTTAATTGCTCTCTTCTCTTATTGTTAGTTTGGCCATCAATTCTTTCCTTAGTTACTGCTGGCTGATCTGAAACATTTTTTGTATGTTGCTGCTTTATGGCCAAGCTTGCCACACCTCTTGCATTTGTGCCTTTTCTTGTAGGCTTGCACTTCTTTGAACTTTTGCACCTTAGGCCTACCAGCCTTTGCCCACTTGGACTTGTCAAGCATAGGGCGTATGACATGGTTGTAAGCTGCTTTGAACTTCTCCACAGAGTAATAGTCATCAACATAATCTTCTAGCTTGGCCCTCTTTGAACATATTACTGCTGTGGCAGCTGCAAGGCTTGCTAATGATCAGCCACTTGTTGCAAGTGCACTCTCTCAAGTCAAGCTCAACAACATGCCTCCAAGCTGTTCCATCTCGCTTGCAACCAAACACTTCTGCATCATCAGCAGATATTTGAGTGATTGTATATCCTGCTATGCTCCTACTCTTTGCAATCAACGGCTTCATGACACTTGGTAGTATTTTTCCTTGAAACAATTCAGCAACCCTTCTTTTTGTTTCTAATTTCTCAATTATCAATTGCCGGAGTTTATCAACTAACTCAACAATTGGAAGGCCCTTGATATTTCTTATCTTCTTGTTGAATGATTCAGAGATATTATTGTTTATGTAATCCACCTTGCATATGCCATTAAATTTGCACCTTGCCCATATATAGGGATGATTACTGTCCACCCATGGCTTTACTTGTGGATCTACCTCCTGTATTCGTGACATATGCCAATCATAAACATCTAATTCAAAAGCCCTAGTTGCTGGCCACATATGCCTGTCAATTACATCTCCATGAAACCTCTTGATCAGATTCTTCCACATATGCATCATGCACTCTCTATGCTCTGCTTCTGGAAAGACTTCTTTGACAGCCAGTGTTCCACTTTGACTGGCATCGGTATGAATAGCTAAACCAGGAGGGGAGCCAACTGCAACCTTTAGCTTACTTAAGAACCAGGCCCAATTATCTTTAGTTTCAGACTCAAATATGCCATATGCAACTGGATACATCCAGTTGTGCCCATCAATTGCAGTCGCAGAAGCTAGCTGTCGTCTATATCTTCCCGTCAAAAAGGTTGAGTCCACACCCAAATAAGGCCTACAACCTCTCTAAGAAACCATCTATGCAAGGCTTTAGTGCCACAAATACTTTGCTGAACATGTCCTTTTCTTTGACAACCTTGTAATCTATCTCTATTATGCTTCCTAGACATCTCTTCTCTAGCTCTGCCTTGAAGTTGTACAATTGATCAAAACTATCCTCCCAAGTACCATGAATTTGTTCAAGAGCCATCTCTTTCCCCGCCCAAATTTTAAAATATGGTACTTCAATTTTGTGCTTCTCTTTGATCCTCCTTCGCAATTCCTTTGGACCAAGAGTAGGATCTTCAATCAGCCAATGCTTTACAGTAGCAGCAACCCAAGTGTGTGAGACCATTTTGTGTCTTGTAAAGCTCGTTGACACACAAGTGTGACCATCATTCAGTACCTTAACCTGCACATAGCAAGCACATTTATAACATTAATAATTTGTATGCAATCTGAATAAGAAGCACAAACCACATATAAATGACTATACCTGAAAACTATGTCCATCTCGTATCCTAAAGGCATGAATTCTCCACTTGCAATCAGCATCGCTACAGCTAGCTCCAAATTTAGTGGTGTCACTGTAGTCAACATCAAATTCAAATGCACTCAATATTGCATAATGTCTAATAGCCCTTTTAAAGGAAACTTGATCAGGGAATGTTGCACCAATTTTAATGGTTGGTTTCTTTAAATCAACTACAAGACTTGGATTCCCATCAACTTCTTTTCCTTTGTTATTTCCATCTGTACTAATTGGAGCAGTAGTTTCACCATCCACTATATGCACAGGTTCATTATATACTCCATAGATGCCCTCATCATCTACTCACACATAATCCTCCTCATTCATGTTTGGAGCTGTCTTCTCTTCTTTTTTCTCCTCCTCGTCCTTCTTATTTCTTGGAGTGGTCTTCTTCTTACCGGCAATTTGGGATATGCCACCATCATATTGGCCTATGGTGGGGTTCTCAACAACCACTACAAGAGAATTGGTTTGTAGAGGCATTTCTTTGATATAGTAGAGACATTATTATATTGTCTCAAGAAAATCATAGCAGCAGTTTCAAAAATGCCTCATAAATGTCTTCCCATGCATTGTCTCAAAAAATATAGCGACATTTTAGTGAATCGACTCTATCAAATTAGAGACATTATTTTAAAGCATATTGCTCTGCCTCTAAAAACAGAGACATCTTTAAATTAAAAAAAAAATTAGTGCTTATGAATCCTTGAACTCAAGACCTCATAGTAGAGAATAACTTATTGAACCTTGCTAGCCAACTCGACCATGCATCACAAAGTGTTTATATGTGAAGTATTATTCTTATTAGTTATCAACAAACTACTAAAATAATGCCTCTAAGTATGCACAAGATGCCTCTAATAACGTCTCTACAAGATATAGTCATTTTTAATTTGTTACAACAAAGTGTCTCTACGTTCATTATATGTGGGACCTATATAAATGCCTCAAATTATGTCTCTATTGTTCATAAGGCCGCTTTTTTCAAGCGACACATTTTAAAGTGTCACAAAAATATGCCTCTATAACATATATAAAGACAAATTAGATAATGTCTATAGCTAAGTGCCTCTACACTCCAGATTTCTTGTAGTGAACACTAACAACTTCCTGGGATACTAAAGATGATTGAGATATAGTAATCAAAGGAACAAGTTGCATTGTCTCCTCATGTTGTGGCTGCTCAGTGGGGTTCTCAACAACACTAATATATTCGTGTGATACTAAAGATGACTGAGATGGAGTAACCAAAGGCATGCCAAGCAACCTCTCACCATTCCAATCTGGCCCATATCTAGCACATTAACATTAATCTGAATAGCACGCTCCACAAAACATATATCAAATGCATCAAGAAGTGCAACATCAGATTTTATATTTCTCAGATTTGCAGTGCATTTGTCCCAGAAGAAACATGATAGAAATTGCTTACTACCCCATTTGAACTCATCCCTCAATATGGCAGCGATAACTACCAGAGAAACCTCATTTTTGTCTACCACATGTTTGAGCAACTTTGATCCATAGTACTGCATCCTACCATTATCGAAACCGTTTCGACATGTATGAACTCATTCTAATCTCTAGTTGATATGCCTTTGTAGGATCCATCCTACGAAAGTTAGAAAATTGACGAGTTAGCAACAAGCTACTTAGCTTAATTGACCCACTGCACCATGAAAAAAGCATCTTACCTTTCTGGAACCCAGCCATTGGAGCCATTCGACGATGAATCGGAGTCTCGTAGCTTGTATCGCTCAAAAAATTCTCCATCTGAGGATTTTGCTGGACTCAAGGGACCACATTCGGTGGCATCCAAGTCGCCGACGGCCACGCTCCGTGTAGAGCTAACAGCCGAGCTCTTGGACCTCATGGCAGACGCTGTCACGAGCTCTTGGACCTCTCAGGCAGTAGCCGAGCA
>BCLF01000012.1:481845-505479 GCA_001602275.1 Zoysia japonica
GGGGGGTCGGAACCTGTGATCGCCCGACCCCTGACCTCGTACGAGCGCGTCCTGTTGGGTACCCGGGGTACGCGATCTCGACAAGTTATTTCTCTAGTGGAATGAAAGGAATATCTCGAGCTTGGAAGATATATTTATTTCATTGTTAATTTAACACTTACCATTCCCAGCAGCTGTGTTATTACATTTATTTGCTTCTGTTCTCCTCTCCAACTTCTAGGGCACACTATTATCATATGCTTTAACTTACTTGTGGATAACTGATTCAGCTTATTTGTGCCATGAATTAAAATCTAAATTCATGCACATGACGGCTGAGACTATTGTTCTCTAGTCTAAGGGTTCTTTTGGTGTTCATTGCTTGCAAAAACCAGACATTAGTTTGCCAGTTGTATTTCCTTTTGTGCATTTTAACATAATGTCCATAAACAATAATTCTGAACTGATTTTCACCTAATAGTTAATTTGCTGTTATCTTAGAGACATTCTTGGATGTGACTTGATAAATGAGGGCCGAGATTTGTCCTTGTTAGATCAGGCACCAGCTGCTGCCATCAGTGAAAAAGATGCCGAGTCTAGTATACTGCTGAGTTTCCTTTCTCAGTTGAAAGAAGAAAAGGAGATGCAGGCTGCCAAGTTATCAGCAGATCTTGCAAGCTTACAAACTGATATAGGAGAGGTTGAGAGAAGGCACACACAGAGGACTGGATGTAGTTTAGCGGACATAGATGTTTTGCAAAGTTCCAGTGCTTCATTAGGAACTTCTGCAAATGCTCCGTCAAGCACATATGAGGAAAGGGTAATGAAGAATTTTGAGCAGCTTGAGAATGCATACTATTCTATGAGGTCAGCTGTTGATAGATCTGAGACTAATGTAATCAACCATCCAGGTAATGAGGCTTTGAGAGTCTGTGAAAATTTTTATAACCGTCAAAGTGATTCTGATGCTGCAAATGAGCAAACGGATCGCCTTGGATGTTTTTTTGATGGTTTATGCAAATATGCCCGGCATAGCAAGTTTGAAGTACGAGGAATTTTGAAGAATGCAGACATACTTAGCTCTCCAAATGTCATTTGTTCATTGAGTTTCGACCGGGATGAAGAATACTTTGCTACTGCTGGAGTTTCGAAAAAAATAAAAATTTTCGAGTTCAATGCTCTTTTAAATGATCGAGTTGATATCCATTATCCATTGATAGAGATGCCGAGCAAATCCAAGCTTAGCTGTGTCTGTTGGAACAACTATATAAAGAACTATCTGGCATCGACTGACTATGATGGTACTGTACAGGTATGTATATAGCAGTACTCAGCCATATATTTCCCAATTATGTCCAGTTCAAACTACGCCCAGGTCGGCATATGTTTCATCCCCCTATATTTCTTACTGTGGCATCATTTATCTTGTTCAGTTGGGCTTGGTCTTTCAGATAAATTTGTAGTGTGTGGATGATTCAGTAATAATGTAACATGCTGATTCTGGACTTCAGATAATACATCTATAGAGATTGATTTATGTTGCTTGCATGTATCTTTATTCTGGAAACTGTCTACTGGGTTTCAGATAATGTATCTACACTACTTCTGTTTAAACTGGCTTCTTTGCACACTATCATTTTCTTACGAATCAGATTTGTTATTGCTATTTGTCATATACTTTTACCTGATAGAAGCATTGGAGCTAGAGATAAACTGTGTTTTCTCCCCTTGCCTCCCTTTTCTTTGGATTATTTTAACTATTACTGTGGAATGCAGTTATGGGATGCAAGCTCTGGTCAAGGATTCACACGATTCACAGAGCATCGAAAAAGAGCTTGGTCTGTGAGTTTTTCAGAAGTGGACCCTACTAAGTTGGCTAGCGGGAGTGACGATTGTTGTGTCAAAGTATGGAGTATAAACCAGGCACGTAACTGAAATGCGTTAACTCTTTTGGTTTAGATTGTTTTCTTAGTTTACATTACTTTTTATCTTCTATAAGACAGTTCTGTGGTAGCATTTTTAATGCCATTTCATTTCCTTTTATCAGAAAAATTGCATTGATACAATCAGAAATGTGGCCAACGTATGTTGTGTACAATTCTCCCCATACTCTTCTCACATGTTAGCCTTTGGTTCTGCTGATTACAAGATATACTGTTATGATATGAGGAACACAAGGATCCCCTGGTGTACTATCTCGGGACATGGAAAAGCTGTCAGTTATGTTAGGTTCTTGGATCCAAAAACACTTATCTCTGCATCAACGGACAATACGTTGAAGATATGGGATCTTAACCGGACTAATTCCAGTGGACTATCTACTGATTCCTGCAGCCTGACACTGCGTGGCCATACCAACGAGAAGGTTATATATGTGACATGCTAATATTCCTGTAGTGACTTTTTAATGTCTGTAATCAGCCTTACTAACAATTGCTTTTGCAGAATTTTGTAGGGTTATCTGTTAATGATGGTTACATAACGTGTGGCTCTGAAACGAACGAAGTGAGTGTTCTATTAAATCTATACATTTTCCTTAGCATACTGTTCCTGATTTCATTGATACACTGTCAGGAATTAAATCCTGTCGAATTTAAATCATTCAATGCAGCAGCTATATGTTCATCATCTTGTTATTGCTAGGGAATTGTGGTCCTGTTCCTCATCCCCACAACCTGAGTCCTCACAGTATTATGATTTTTCCATTGTTACTATGTTCCCCCTTGTGAAAAAGACACCCATAGCTATGTGTGTACCATTCGTGGATCAACTTCCTCACCTTGTGGTGAATGTTAGAAAATCTGCCTGATTTCTAATAATGAAGATGCTGTGGCTGTTACTGTATAACGTCTTGAGTTACTCTCTGTTTTTAAATTGTTATTGTTAGGACAAAAATTTTAATTCATTTACAACATTTTGAGAACGGAGAGTACCTTTTAACATATAGGTATATGTTCAGATTTAAATTTTCTGGAAGTGTTTATAGCTGGGGATAACGAGTTGAAGCTATCCCCTGTTGAGAACTTAGGGTCTAATGGAAATCTTCAACATCTCAAATTGAACTCGTAAACAGATTTATTAGTTGGTCAACTGAAGCATGCTGATACTCTATTATTTGGAATAATAGCTTATACATGTTTTTTGTGGTTTGCAGGTATTTTCTTACTACAAAACCTTTCCCATGCCGATAACTTCTCATAAGTTTGGTTCGATTGACCCTATAAGTGGACAAGTAACAAATGAAGACAATCAGCAATTTGTGTCAAGTGTTTGCTGGAGAGGGAAGTCAAACATGGTAGTGGCTGCTAACTCTAGTGGCAGCATCAAAGTGCTTGAGCTCGTGTGAACAAAGCTGATGAGAGTTGTACTGAGGAGATCTGAATGCTTAGGTTCCCATCCTGGCCTCATGATGCTTAGGTGCCTATGATAAGCTGCTGATTTAGTTACTGAGTGTTTTGCGTCTTCAATGAAGAACACTAAGCATACACTATCCCTTCAGGTTTCGCTAAGAGCCTAAGTCCCTGCAGCAGCTGTAGATGCAACTGAATTACTGAGTCAGCCTACAACACCGATTATTGGTCTGAACGCTTCGCTTGAGGCTCTCCTGCGAACTGAACAAAATATTACCCGGGGAGAGGCTTAATTGCTTGCAGATATCCAAGACTGATTATTGGTCTGAATGTTTCGCTGTGATGCAATAATAATATATCATGAAACTTGATGTTTCTTGAGGGCTATAGAGAGGCTGTCGTGTATATCTACTCAATCAGTATCTCATGGGAAATTAACTCAGTTGAACATAGTTTGGTGATTTTGTAGCTGGAAAAAAATTTGTGCAGGAAATGTTGCAAGGAGTATGTATCTATTTTGATTCCCCTTAATGGTTGTACATATGCTTAGGAACGGCTATCGAAGCCTTGTAACTAGAGGAGAGTGCCCAAAAGACTCGGTCATCAAATCAGTATAATTAATAGTCTTCTAAAAATGTTAATGGAAGGTTGATGCCTGTACATGTTATGTTGATTCTGCTTTTGCAGGAACATGCTCTCTCTCTCTCATGCATGTAACGTCACCAGACCGCCAACTTTTTCTTTCTGAAAAAATAGGAAACTTATTGTTGATTTCTTTTTTAACTAAGAAAATGTTGATCCCATTTCATGGTGATGGGAATTTTCAACCTTTTTCGTCAGCTTGACCTTTTGTATGATTTAGCTTTGTGCATAGGTACCTTAATATTTGAAAATATGTTGGCACATGTGAACATGTACTGCAGCACCTGAATTTGGATGTGGGGTCGTTGTGTCCGACACATGCTTGCTCCTCTTTTTCTATAGATTAATTTGGTACATATCATTATAATTTTGTGTAATTTAAAATATATCATTTGGATCTACGTGTTATTCACTTTTACACATCAATCGCATATTTTAAAGTTTGTAAAATTGTAATTTAATGTATCAAATTTTTCTATCTTCTGAATTTGAAGCTTTTTATCATTTCTAAAGTGAGGTAAAAAATATAAGTTGGGTTTGATAGTTATTCCACTCGAAAGATCCTCGATTTGGTTGCATAGCATGTTCCTAAGGTGGATCTTCCTGCGCAGCGGTGCAATGCAACCTTAATCGTCGGCGACGGCGATGGGCATGGCGCGCATGAACCAGCACGCCTTGTAAAATCACAAAGTATTACGTCGATGGTATCATAACAGAAGGGAAATACTGCAAAGCTATAAGGCCGGATCCAATTTTACAAATAAATATGCCTGGAACACGACAAACCAAGAACCTACCGATGTCATATTCTCTACTACTTTAAAAGTAGGTAATCCAGGTGTGAAAATTAGCTAGGTTAGTTCTTTTGTATTTTCGAAATCCTTATATTTGTTACGTTCATGACACTATGTCTACTTGGTTTTGATCTTGGTGTATGGCTTTATTAGGAATTTAATTGAAGGAACAAGGGAGACAAGCATCATATTCATGGTTGCTAAGTTTGATGGTATTCTTGGCCTAGGATTGAAGGAAATGTCGGTTGGTACACTGTTGTCCATTGTAACTAGCCTCGTCTGCATTGTTTGGTCAGTCCACGTGTACTTCGATTGCTGTTTTACCAACTATTTTTTTCCTTTGTGTATATTATAACTTCGTATCCTAAGATTCTTTCAACCACAAGATCATTTAGGCCCCTTTCGAACAAAGAATTTTTTTTTTCTGTTTTCTGTATTTTTTTGATAAAATTGAACAAATCCTTATAAAATAATTCTTGTATGATTTCTATGAAGTTCCTGCATTCCAAATCCCATTTGGAACGCAAGGTTTTTGCAGAAATCAATTCATTTTCACAGGCAAACGCATGAAACGGGATAAATTATGATGTTCCAAAGGAGGCCATAGATTTAGATGTTCATATCTGTTTCTACTCCAATAAAAGACTTAGGTTTCCTTTGGATTGCAGAAAAAAAATTGTTTCCTATGTTTTTTCTGTGAATTCAACTGATTCATATGAAATTTTTGTATGATTCCTGTGAAAATCTTGCGTTCGAAAGGAGCCCTTAGTTGGTGCAAGTCCGTAGAAACATTGTAAATAATTTAGTTTATATTGAAATGATTTTCATAGTACGTGGCAACGCATGGGCATCTGACTAGTATGTACCAAAAGGGAAAAGAAAAGAAAAAAGAGTTCACACTCTCCTGTTGAGGTGATTTCATAGCATTATTATGCTGTAAAATGTGAACTCCCATGCTATCTGCTAGATGATGCTGACAGGGTGATCAAGATGATCGCTGCAGTTGGTCGATGAAACCGCAGAAAGCTCCAGCTTCCCTGTCCACTCCTCCCCTGGTTTCAGAGTGATCGCTCTCTCGACGGCGGCAGCATCGACACAAAGCATCTGCCTGTACTCCTCATCGCCAAAGTCCACCATAGTCTTCGACTTCTTTTCCCATGGGTTCCACACAACTGTTACAGGAGTTAAATGGTTACAATGTGAAATCCATATACCGCTGTCAAATGGTAACTTTTTTCCCTAGAAGTGGCAAAAAGGAGATCAAGTCTTACCAACATCAGGAAGACCTTCCTTCCTTATGACAAACGAGTGTTTCTTCTCATGGTCAAGCACTGCTATTACATTTGGGGAGCTAACATAGACCCGGTCAACCTGAGAAACGACCCATTAGAGGCCTGGTGTCACCACTAACCACTAATGCTTAAGTACCACAAGGAACATTTTTTTAACTATTTACCTCTGATTCAAAAGTTATAGCATCTCCTTGCTCTGTAAAACGTTCTCTGTGGCTCAGATTGTCAAGGTAGTCAAGTGTTTCCAGACCTTCTATCCTTACCTCACTGATTTTTTTTTTTTTTTCAAAAAACACACACACAGATTGTAACCTTATGAATATCATATTGCATCACTGAAGGGAGTAGTTAGACAGTGAGGTAGACAAAATTTTAATTGAGTACGTAATGCCTGACCTGATATCAGAAACCGAAAAATATGTGTGATAAGCAAATGAGAAACCGAATGGCTTGCCATTGACATTTCTGATGCGTGATACTAATGACAGGTCTCCATCCTTCGAAAGAGAGATCCTCAGACGACACTCAAAACTGCAACGTATTGTAACCAAACAAATAGATATTCAGAAAGCTATTGGCTAGTAGGGTGAAGGACTAATTGCTTGCAGATATCCAAGACAGTGCCAAAAAAAAAACACATGCTGATTTTTGTACCCCCACATCTTAGCAGTTAAAAATATGTCAGCAAAAATATTTTAAAAATTTTGCTTCCATAAAATAGCATCTGAAGTTCCCAGTTTCATTCTTTGACCTCAATGACGCAATACTTAAACAGAAGTTTGACATCTAGCCCTTATTTATTTTGAAAAGAGTATGTGCAGTGATAGGATAAAGAAAACATATATAAGCCATAACAAATGCATACCAATGTGGCCAGTACTTGAGGTCATCTTCAGATGGCTTCAGTAGAAGGTTGACAGAAGCTTTGCTGCTGTTACCATTATGATTCGTTGGTGGAAGCTCATCATCTATGGTCCAAATCCTGTTCCTTGCAAATCCATGCCGCTCCAATGTTCCAGAGGTTCCAAACTGCATGGAATTTTGCATTTATCAGAAGGCTTCAGTTAGCTTATAACAAAATTTGTAACATCGCAGGTAAATTCAAAATCGCAGCAGAATGAATCATGCAATCCAGTACCTGTGGGAAGCACATCTGAATCCCACCACGCAAAGCATGTGGCGGTTTGAAGATTGCCTGCACGTCAAAAACAACAGACAAGATAGTGCTTAGACTATTGGAGCGAACAGAAGGCTGCAGGCCCACTACAAGTTGTCCTAGTATCAAACAAGAGGAGAAAAGGAGCTCGGCACAGGAAACTGACGATAACCATTATGAGACGATAGCAAAAGTTGGGTTCACCATATGGCTGCTAAAGCCATCAGAATGGACTGGCATGGGTATGAGTATGATCCCAATTCAAGTTTGTGTTTGAACATTTGTTTTCAATTGACCAGTGTAAATTTCGGAAAATACCTGGAACACCCGTCCCTAAATGATCCACCAAGAACATCCACAGTTTAGCATAACCATAAGCAATCGATGGAATGAACTATCGTTCACCGATTTCGGAACAGAGGACGGCTTTCTCTATAAGCATTGCAGCTTAGGACAAGGAGCAGGCGAAAAGAATTGAAAAGTAAAGGACCGACCTTGGTGCTGGTGAAGAGCTGCTCCTCGCCGCGGTCGTTCTTCCACGAGACGACCTGACCGCCGTGCAGGCTCACCTGCGACGCGAACCAACCAACCCCTCGATCATTCAAAACCTCACGGAATCCAGCAACGCCGAGACAACCGGTGAACGACGCGAATGATCGATCGTACCCGCGCGGAGTGGCCCCTGGGCGAGCGGAGCACGACCTGCGCGACGCCGTTCCAGTCCCTGACCGTCTCGACGCCGGTCCTCGGATCCGCCGAGTTGGTGAAGTGGCCCATGCTCATCACATCAACCGCGGCGGCAGCCGTATCAAGCAAGCGAGACAGAAGAAGAAGCAGAAGCAGAAGCAGAAGCAGAAGCACAGAGCTAGCGCACGAGAGACGAGTGGGCGGTGGTGTACTAATGCGGAGGCCGCGGGGGCGCGGTCGCCATTGGGGGCGGTTCGGATGTTACACGCGGGGCGGCGAGCGGCGCGCGGCGCAGGGCGGTTTCTGTGAGATACGGGACAGAACCCGTGAGCTATCTATCCACCTGGGCTAGCGGCAGCGGCAACCTTGCTCGTCCTCCTCCTCCTCTGCTTTCCCAACCACCCGGAAACAGACGCCACGCCACGATGAGAAGTGGCTGCGGAGTCAGTCAGAGGTCAGAGGCGCGGCGGCGGAAGGAAGGAAGGATTGCAGTGCCATGGGACGGCGGGAGAGCAGAGCGGGCGGGCAGGCAGCGGGATGGTGGATGCAACCGGTCTTTTGTGCAGGGCATGCCTGATGCCACAGGGTGGGAAGCGGGAACGCATGTCTTGTGATCTTTGAGTGCGGTGGGACTCAGCCAGATGGACCTGTGCGGATGTGATGAAAACGGAAAGGGTTAATTTGATAATGACATTACAAAAAATTTGAAATATGTCATTTGGACTATATGTCATTCACTTGCAGAATTCTATCTGTTATTGACATATCGATAGCATATTTTAAAGTTTATAAAATTGTAATAACATGCACCAAATTCACCCAAATAGAAAAGTCCAGCAACAGCAACGCAAAATGGATTAAATGAAATTGGACAGTAAGAAAGAAAAAGGATGACCGATAATTTCTAACGTCGAACAATACTTACTATAAGAAGGTTCCTGGTATGTCTTTTCTTTTTGCCAATTTTCTTAATCGTAACCGCAATCTCACTTTGTCCGTTCCCCCGTAGCAACGGTCGAGTTTCGAAGGCTTTCGGCGCTTCTGGAGGCGTCGGCTTCATCAGAAACATGTAAGAATCGTTTGACATTCTGCCCAGTTGTTATTGCCGGGTGAAGTTTTACTCCATGCGGCAGCGACTCAGCAGTGATGGGTAGTAAGACAGAGAATTTGTTTCCATCGCAATCTGCCTCCTGCTTACAGTACTTACCTACACATCCAAAATGGACAAGCCGTGGCTCCTTGGAAGGCAACGGAGAATCTTACCAGAAGTGCGCCATCGATGAGTCAGGAACCGAGTTCCTCCATGAAAAGTCATCGCTGGTTGTTGAGGCTGCAGATCCGTGCCAGGGACGAGACTCGTCGTCCTTCGTGTAAAGAGGTGGCGGCCAGTCAGCATGAAAATAAAACAAGGCTATATAGGAACAGGAGTTGATTTTCATCTCCCTTTTGTCACTAATTCTTATCATGCGGTGGATTTAAAGCTTTCTGTATGTAAAATAAGAGAGATGTAGTACGGTGTTTCCCTTTGTTTACTGAACCCATTTTTTTGTTCGTCTGAGAAAAAACATCAAAGTGCAAAGGAACGTTCTCGTACGGACCATTTAGTACGTGGACCTTCTTTCCGCCTAATCTGTGGTAGTCATCACACGGATAACGTCGCGTGTCACGAGCGCGCATGGACTTGGCTACTTCATCATGCGAAACCTTTTGCCATATAGTCATCTCCTTGGAGGTGTTCTGCAAGTTGGAGTGCAACGTCTACTAGCTTGCTTTTGTGCCGACTGGCCGTGACAGTGACATAGATTTTACGAAAGGGTATGTTGATTTTTTTTTCCGGCTATACACGAGCCAAAATAGCAGTAGACATGGTAACAGCATCAGTCGTCCGAGGTTAGAGGAGAAAAATTGAGCAAGTTACAGAGCCCTTATCTTTCCTGTCTAGAATGACCGAAGATGACGATAGACCATCTTAGACTATCAAATTTCTCTGGGCTTAGAAAACATATAATCTAAACAAGGTACAACTTATAAATACATCGAAGCTCGGGCTCATAGAAAAAAAAGAGAAATATTCTAAAAAATATCAAATATTTTATCATTACAAACTAAAAGTGTTATCCTTTTATCAAGTATTCCGCTATTCAAAATTAAATGTTCTAAATATTTCACTTAAAGATTTCAATAGAACTAAGGCCCCCATTGGTAGAGCTCTCAGCTCTTAATTCTTTGGATTCACTCCTGATTTTCCTGTGAAGTGATTTTGTGGCTGAAAGTGATTTTTTTTTATTCTCTAGGATAAACTTTTAAAATCAAGACAAAGAATCACTTCACAGAATCAGAAGAAGCTATTTTTTTCAGCTTCGAGCCTCTTAGTTTATTTCAGAGAATCACTTCAAAGAATCAAATAATAATCACTTCTCCTAAAAACAGCGTTTGGCAGAGCTTCCCAAATTCTAACCGAGAATCTGCCAAAGTGGCCCTAAGTGTATTTAGTATCAAAAATCAACACGGAGCCCATCTAGGTACTTACGTAAAACTAAAACTCCAATAGATACATAAACCGAGTAACTAAATATTAATTTAGTCACTTAGGTAAAATATAACAGTCTAACATATACTTAAATCAATATCTAAAATTTATTTATTCCCATCCTCAACAAATTCCGTACCCCATATATAGCAATATTTTAAGACTATCTATATGTATTTACTATTTAGATATCTGTTGGAATTAGAAATTTAGTTAGCACGTGTATGTATATGACTAGTTTGGGATAAAAATTTAGGTACACCAGTGGGCCGTGACAATGGTCCAAAAACTCAAAGCTGGCTCAGTTTCTCAATTATCAGGTGCATCATTGAAATGGTTATAAGGACATTGCATCATTAATTAAAGGAAAAAAGTCTATTTTACTCCTCTAAACAATTCACTTTGTCTATTTAACTCCTAAACAAAATTTTGACTCACTTTACTCCCTCAAACTATTCATATTGGTGTAATTTACTCCTTTATACAATTTATCTTTTTCGTTTCTCTTTGTACAATTTGAATTTGAAGCTCAAATTTTGTATCACGGTAGAAGATGTCAATCCCTATGTTAAAAAAAATTAGATTATATTTTTAAAAATAATATTCATACTTTAATACTAGTAGCATCTAATACTATCTTAACAACCTGCATATAAAAATGCATATAATAGTATCATAAAAAAATTATAACATATTTTTTAATGTTGAGGCTATTATTGTTTACCTTTGTATAAAATTTGAGCTTCAAATTCAAATTCTAAAAAGAGAAACGAAAAAATAAATTGCATAAAAGGGTAGATTGCACTAATTTGAATAGTTTGAGGGAGTAAAGTGAGCAAGATTTTATTTAGGGGTTAAACGGACAGAGTGAATTATTTAAGAGAGTAAAATAGACTTTTTCCTTAATTAAAGTAGGAATATGGATATAAGGATATTGCACCACAAGCTACATAGGAGTGTTTTTTTTTTGATAATTTGTAGGACATGGTGTTTATGCCGCTTGGTCTGTACCACACCGTTTATTTCAATTTTGTCTACAGCACATCGTAATTCTGTGTTTTTGTTCTGAGGACACCACATAGAATATTTCAGGAATATTCTATGATGAAATGACGATCCTGCCTCTGTCTCTTTTATTAGACACGATTTAAAAAGTAAACCGGGACGGCGAGGCGACCTTGATCACCTGCGTGGAGATGGGGTCGCAAACAAAGCCAACGAACGTGTCGCACAGACCACACGGGTTCGACGGTCAGGAGAAGACCAGGGGCAGGGTCGTCATTTTACTATGAAATATTTCTCGAATATTCTCTTTTTGTTACTACTTTCTCCATCTCAAAATAAATATCTTTTTAGATTTTCAAACACCTATATTTGATCATTCATTTTATTAAAAAAATTTATGAAATTTTTATTTATTTTATTGTGAAATGATTCATCAGAAGTACTTTAAGCTTGACTTGTTTATTTTTATATTTTTATAAATTTTTTAATAAGACGTCAAACATTGATGTAAAAAGTCACTTATTTTAGAGCGAAGGGAGTAATTGTTATCATGCGGTGGATTTAAAGCTTGATCTGTAAAATAAAGGTTCATGTTCTCAGTACGGTGTTTCCCTTTGTTTACTGAACCCATTTTTGTTCGTCTGAGAAAAAAACATCAAGGTGTAAAGGAACGTCCTCGTACGGACCATTTCGTGGACCTCCTTTCGGCCTAATCCGTGGTAGTCATCACACGGATAACGTCGCGTGTCACGAGCGCGCATGGACTTGGCTACTTCATCATGCAAAACCTTTTGCCATATAAAGTCATCTCGTTGGAGGTGCTCTGCAAGTTGGAGTGCAACGCCAACTAGCTTGCTTTTGTAACGATCGGCCGTGGCAATGGTCAAAATCTCAAAGCTGGCTCAATTCCTCAATTATCAGGTGCATCATTGAAATGGTTATAAGGATATTGCATCATTAATTAAAGTAGGAATATGGATATAAGGATATTGCACCACAAGCTACATAGGAGTATTTTTTTGGATAATTTGTAGGACATCGTGTTTATGTCGCTTGATCTGTATCACACCGTCCATTTTAATATTGCCTACAGTACATTGTAATTTTGTGTTTTTATCGTTAGAACATCGCATAGAATATTTCGAGAATATTCTGTAGTGAAATGACGATCCTGTCGCCATCTTTTTTATTCAAATGCCGCCGAGATAGACACGATTTGAAAAGTAAACCAAGACGGCGAGGCGACTTTGATAACCTGCGTGGAGATGGGTCGCGAACAAGGCCAACAAGCGTGTCGCACAGATCGACCACACAGGGTTTGACGGTCAAGAGACCAGAGCAGGGTCATCATTTAATCACAAAATATTTTTTAAATATTCTCTACGGTGTTCTACAACAAAAACACAATTACGATGTCCTAAAACGGACAGTGACCAAACGGCACAATTACAATATCATTGTAGATAAATCCCTCTATTTTTTTAATGAAGACAACAGGCGGAATCATACATAAAAGTGGGTCTTTCGGGGAAAAAAAAATCATACATGAAGTGGATCCGAGACAAAAACGGAATATCATAGTGCTATCATACAATATATAATTAGGTTATGGTTCTGCAACACAAAATATCACATGGGGTTTATTACTAAGTACATGGGGATTAGGCTACTAATTAATAATCTGAACACCCCTGCTCTCCCTCTATACAATGGGGTCCATGCATAGTCGATTAGTAGGGTACTCTCTTTTTTCTTCGTCAAATATCAATAACCATGGATGGTGACTATATATATGTTAAAGTTATTTCTAAGCTGCCATTTTCACATGGGACTTGCTGCTTCAGTTGCTGCTTTCATCGCGTGATCCGTACCCGTAGGGGTTCTTGCTTGCCCAGTTCCACAGGTCTCTGCACATCTCCTCGATCCCGTATTTTGCCCTGTTTCGTTTGTTTTGGGTTAGGATGCAGAATCCAACAGCAGAGCGTTTTTCTTTTATTGTGGATAATTAAGCAGAAGCATATTCTTAGGGAAAACAGCTACTGCTAGTAGTACTTACTTCCATTCCAGTTCTTTCTCGGCCTTGGCAGTTGCAGCATAGACAATCTCTGCATCTCCAGGTCTTCGTCCGGCAAACACCAGCGGAATTTTCTGCTCATTTTATTACAGCCACATCACAGATATAAATAATGTTAGCACACACCAGCAGCACATGCATTCCATCATTCATCATCTTATAATAAAGACGTAAAGCCAATGAAAACTTGGTTACCTTTCCAGAAGCCTTCTCGAAAGCAGCTACCATTTCCAGGACGGACGTTCCCTTCCCAGTTCCCAGATTGTATACCTCACAACCTGGAGAGGTTACGACAGATGATTCATTACAACCAGACAAAGGATTGACTGATGAATTAGAAAGAGCATTGTATCTAATTTGCATTGTAGTACCTATTTTGTCAGAGTCTTCATAGAGCTTCCTCAAGGCTGCAATGTGACCATCAGCCAGGTCAACGACATGGATGTAATCACGGACCCCAGTGCCATCCTTCGTGTTGTAGTCAGTTCCATAAACTGTCAGATGAGGCCTCCTCCCAACAGCAACCTGCTGAACATAGGGCATGAGGTTGTTCGGGATTCCGCAGGGGTCTTCGCCAATGTATCCACTTGGATGAGCACCAACAGGGTTGAAGTATCTGAGCAGTATGATCTTCCATTCAGGGTCTGAGCGATGCACATCGCGGCAGATATCTTCAATGACAAGCTGTAATGGCATAGAGAAAGACACGAATTAATTTTCTCCTTTTTTTGTTTGGATGGGTAATTCAACGAGACAGAAAGAAATGGAACCTTGGTTCGACCGTAAGGGTTGGTGGCACATAGGGGGGATTCTTCAGTGCATGGCACTTCCTTGGGCCACCCGTAGACAGTTGCTGATGAAGAGAACACCAGCTGCAAAGAAGAACATCTTCGATTAATCCTAGGTAGGAATGCAATGAAGTTGAAAATACTATACCTATATAACCACATTTGCAATCCCCCCTATCTTAAAGAAGAAGAAAAAAAGAAATAGAAAGAGCTAGAAATATTGCAGCCAAGAAAGGACCGGACCATCGCCACATTCAAGATGAGTCACGGAGCTCATGCACGCATGGGTCCGTGTCCTCTCCGTGACACAGATTTACAAGTTGGCACATGAGAAAATTTTGGCTAGTCCAGAAACTGTACCTTCTTGCAGCCATGCGCGGCCATGACCTCGAGCAGGGTGATGGTGCCGATGAGGTTGTTGTCGTAGTAGAGCAGGGGCTTCTGCACGCTCTCGCCAACAGCCTTGAGCCCGGCGAAGTGAACCACAGCCTCAAACCTGCACTCGATTGATCGTTAGGTACATTAGAATCGAGGTATTGTTTAAGGAACATCAGAATTGAGGTTACAACTAATTCAATCATTTGACAACATCTAAGAAGGCAAGAGATCTGGCTGGCAGGCGGGTCTACTGCATAAGGGACAAGTTGCTCTCTAATAAGAAAAACTGAAAGTGTTCTGATTGCTGTATGCACTTGAGAATAAACATTTGTCTAGTGCAAAATCAATCATTCGACACTAAAGACTTGTTTTGCAGTTTAGAGTTAAGCGAGTTCTGCTAAAGTAACCATCTCCCCTTTTTTCACCTTTGAAACTTCGAATCAATCTAAACCATCACATTTTGAAAGAAAAAAAAATAGTCCATGCGATAGTCTCCGATGAAATTTCCTTTCATAGAGCAATTTTCTTCTCGATAATGACATTTATTTTCAAAATAGTCACTTATCTAATATACAACACATACAACTTTTCATAACTGGTTGATTTCCTTCTAATTTAAATATTATAATAATTATTAATTATTTTAGTACTTTTACTTCTAAGAGGTAAAAAACTATTTTCTTCTCGAGATCCGTATAAATAAATGGTTCACGTTCATCTGGGTAATTTGCCTGTTAAGTACATGACGGTGCTCTGTGCTGAGAAGTTAAGAAAGGAAAGACGAGTCACCTGTGGGAAGAGAAGATGTCCTCCAGCGCCTGCCTGTCGCGAAGGTCAACCTGCAGCAGAAAGCAGTAAGGTCAAAACTGGCACTTGTTCTCCACGGAAGATTGAGACCGTAGCATCACTCTTAAGGAAACTTTAAATCAGATCGAGGAGCATCTTGAATCAACTAAGTAGTAAATGAGTAATAACACTGTGCTCTAGCCTCTAGCACCATGGTAAATTTGCATGCAAGAAGAAAGGACATGGTGCAGGCCGAGTTCACGTGAAGTTGGGCCAGACCGGCAGCCCCCACGACGATGGCGTGACCCACCGGCCGCCGGCTGGAGAAGGAGGAAAAAGGTGCGATTTTTCCGCACCAGCACATCAGGACCAGGCGGCAGCGGAGAGGGAGAGGAGATTCGAATCTTCTGGAGCAGAGCCGCACGGCCATCAACTCTATTGTTTTTTTTTTTCCCATTTTTTCTGGCAACCGAAGATGGAAAAGAAAAAAAAAAACTCCCTTTGGGTTGGCTTGGGTAACTGCCCGGCTGCCATCCCCTCTCTTCTCTCTCGATCGTGAAATGAAATCGAGAGAAGTAATTCCATTTCCGTCCGTACCTGGTGGAAGACGAGGTTCGCGCCGTTGCGTCCGGCGAGCTCCGCGACGCGGCCGAGGGCGACCTGCGAGGCGTTGTCGAGGTTGTCGACGACGACGACGCGGAAGCCCTGCTGGAGCAGCTGCAGCACCGTGTGGCTGCCGATGTACCCGGCGCCGCCGGTGACGAGGATGGTCCGCAGCAACGCCGACACCATCTTCCTCCTCGCTCGCCTTGGGCCCTTGGTGGTGATCGACTGACTCAACTGGGGTCGGCCTGGCAGGAGGGGATCGTCGACGAGAGAAGACGAGCGGGGAGCAACAACGAGAAGGCTTTGGAAGGGATGAAGGGAGATTTTTTATTACTCGAAGAAGGCACCGCCGTCCGCCGCGGCATATATAGAGGGCAAGGCGAGGGACAGAAGCGAACTCCCTAGAGAAGAGGCAGAACGGCGCGAACCGGACCCACCTGCCCTGCGCCCTCCTCTGCATCCTGATCGACGTGTTTGCATGGTCGGCGGGTGGATGATCATCCATCGGATCAGCCGCGCCCATCACGTACGTCTCCGGTGGGGATCCGCGTCGTCTGCATTGGTTCAGTCAATGCACCTGATTTCTCTCTCTCATATTAGAGGCGTTGCATACCTTCGATGCTGAGATCCACGGCTCTGCCAAGTTGCGACTTTTCTAAACTAAATAAATCGCGAAGGGCCATCGTCTTTTTCCTCTCCAAAGTGCCATTTTTTTTACACATTTAAATTAATTTTTTAAATAAAATATATTAAAAGTTAACGGTCACAATAATTTAAAAATAAAATGAGTATCTTTTAAGATGAACTTCTTCAAAATAGTATCGGTACGGTGGATTTCTTTAAAACGGTATCATTATCATTTATCGTTGCATCCTCTCTATAATATTTCACCCAGTTATAAAATATTGATATTATTAACTTTTAAAATTAATTTTAACTATTCATTTTATTTAAAAATTATTTAAATATATATAATTATTAGTCATGTTTTAAATGCCACTAATGATAAAGCAAATTATAATAAAATATGATATAGTTATTTATTTTTAAATAAAATAAATGATCAAAGGTGATATTATAAGTCAACAGGGACAATATTTTAAAATTAGGCTAATCGAACGGATTAAGTGATTATGCTCGATTCATTTCTTCGTGCGGCCACGTTCTACTTTCCAACGGACTCGGATCACTTAATCGATTTGATTAAGCCTAAACCAAATTAGAAGGGTAGTTTGAATTTTAGTGTGTTAAAGACTAAAAAGAAAATGAGTTACTATTCCTTTTAGTTTTAAATTATTGAGACCGTTGACTTTTAATATCAACTTTGATCGTTCATTTTATTTAAAAATTTTGATACTATATCATATTTTGTTATAATTTACTTTATTATTTGAAACATGACTAATAATTATATATATATTAAAAAATAAAATAAGATCATAATTATATATATATTTTAAAAAATAAAATAAGATAAATAGTTAAAATTTATGTTGAAAGTCAATAATGTCAAAATTTTAAAATCGAAGAGAGTATTATAGAGAGCATGCAACAACAAGGATAGCATTTCAAAGGATGTATCGATACTATTTTAAAAAGGCTTGTTTTAAAGAGTATTTTCTCCGTTTTTAAATTTATTGTCCACGTTGACTTCTAACATTGACTTTGATTATTTATCTTATTAAAAAACTAATTTAAATATATGTTAAAATTTAACAGTGATAATAAATTAAGAACGGACGGCGTATTAAAATTGGTAAAAAACCTGGCACATTGGCGAGGAAAGAGACGATGGCCCTTCGCGATTCATTTAGCTAAGAAAAGTTGCAACCTGCCGAACCGTGGATCTCAGTATCCAAGGTCTATAACCGACCTAATGCCAGAGAGAGAAATCGGTGCATTAACTGAACCAATGCAGACGACGCAGATCCCTCCGGCGGACGCTTCGGGTTGGACCGTCCGCGGATTCCAACGTCAGCTACTCCAGTACATAGGAGTACCGCTTTGTATTTATTCTTATTCGTATAATACAGATTAATCAGGATTAATTAGTAATCACAGACCGTCTGCAAATTAGGTAATAATAATGACCTGCAGCTAATTAAGAGATCCTTACTTTAATTTGCTTGGTATTGCGATAATTAATTTATAGACATGTACTAGTACCAGAGACTTCCACTTTACTATGGTGGACGAGTCGTCTTTGATCTTCTTACACCAGAAGGTTTCTGCACGGCACGCGTCGTTCACTCCATCCCATCCCATGTGGCATGTGTTGCTTTGGTTGACAATTAACATGACCAATCCCATCGCCCCTTTCCGTGCCTCCCAATCACGCGTGGGATTTATATCCTTTGTTTTTGTCTTTCTACGATAAACTTTGTTTGCATAATCAATGTTTTATAATTTAAAATTATTTTTTATTTAAATCGATGTGATAAATAGTTTATAAATTATACAGTTATTACTCAACGTTGATTTTATAATAAATGATTAAAATTAAGTATGACAAAGTTTATCATTAAAAAAAAAGATTGAGCGTATGAATCCATCACGCGCGCGCGTGTGTTAGTTCTGTTGGGCCACGCCCAGGAAATCTTTGTCTCTAATTTATTACTCATTTTTCTACAGTATTTCAATTGGATGCTTTCGGCGAGACCGGTTGAATGATGCATGCTGCCTGCTGACGAGAAAAGAACGAGGATGTTACTGAAAATTCAGCAGGAAAGAATATTTAGAAAAAAGAGTTCGCTCTGCGTACCGACCTTCACAATATTTAGAAACTTCAGCAGGAAGTTGAAAAAGGAACGTTCTCGTACGGACCATTTCGTGGATCTCCTTTCGGCCAAATCAGTGGTGCAGTCATCACACGGATAACGTCGCGTGTCACGAGCGCGCACGGACTTGGCTGCTTCATGCGAAACCTTTTGCCGTATAAAGTCAGCTCCTTGGTGCTGCTATGCAAATTGAAGTGCAAAGCGTAGCTTGCTTTCGTAACGACCCGCGACAATGGTCAAAAAAACTGAAACCGGGTTAAGATATGAACCAAGAACCATGGCTGGCTGGCGTGTGGTCCGTTCGATTCTAAAAGGTGGAGTCGAAAAAAACCTCAATTTGCATCAGTTATTTTCAGGTGCGTCGAGAAATGGTTCAAAGATCTCGATGTTTCAAGGTCGGCATGCAGCAAAACACCCTGCTATGTTACAAACACCGCTAAACCTACGCATTGTACACGAGGCATCCAGAACTACAATACATGATATAGATCAATTAAAGGTGTTCTTAAAATATACTGGAATCAATGTCTACACTGTAAGGCCGACATCATGTGCGAGCTCGCAAAATCCCCAGGCCGCATGGCGCATTCTGGTGCGTAATCAGCCACTCCGTGCCAGGACCGACGGGAAGAAAGGCGGACCAGCAGCAGCATCAGCTCACGGCAGTCACGTTGGTCGCCGGTTGGGAGTCGAAGAGTTGCCGGAGCTTGGGCTCGCCGTGCTCCGTGCGCTGAGCGGCACCTGCTGTGTTTGAGCCGTCGATCATCGATAAGAAATTCTCGGCGTCGCGGGGCGCCACGCCGGGTGTCGCTGCTTTGTCTGGCGCCGATTCTGCAGGTTTTGGTGCTGCAGGGTCCTTCAGTTTCACCTGTGAGATCGAATTGGTGCGCGGCAGCGTTAGTGAAAGCTGGATAGATCGTTCAGGTTTATGGCAACGAATCACTAGGAAGGTGTGGTACCATTAGAGCCGAGTTCTCTAGTCTGAGTTTCTCGGAGCTATTTGTTAGCCTGCTGATTTCCGACTTAAGGGACACGTTCTCTTGTGTAAGCGATTCCACTTGTGTAGCCAGCTCCTCCGTCTCAGCCTGCACATCGAGAAAGGACAGGCATCATCATACAGTCATTGCATTGTGGTGTCCTGACTCCCAGTAAGATGCACTACTACATCAATAACAATGCAAAAAATGGTCAACCCAAAATTTACCTGCTTTCTCATCCTTGATCGTCTAGCAGATTCTCTGTTTGACACCTTCCTCTTTTCATGTTTCAGTTCTCTCTCATCCTGCCAAGGGCGAATTACCAGAGTTAATAGTGCATAAGCATGAAAAGTTCTGTTTTTCTTTTCGAAAGATCCGGAAAAATTTCCAGCATGATTAATATAAGTAGAGAAGAGTTTATGTACAGACCCAGAAGTTTGAAGCTAAATTAAATACAGACCCAGGAAAGTATTGAACTAGGCTGGGCACCACTATAATGGCATCTCAAAATTCTACCGCCTGCCGCAAGAGTATAATGTTTTTGTTCATGATAAAAGTCAATTTGCTAGGAGGTGACATACCTTGATTGACAAGTCTGTTGCTGTCCCAGTATGAGCAGAAATGATCGCAGCAGGTGATGGAGATATCGCCGCACCCATTTCTCTCAAATTAGCAACATTTGTAGCATTGGGTTTAATTACTGGAGCAGGAAAGCAGTGATTTGGCAAAATGGATGTATGTCCCAGCGTATGGTTTGAAGCTATAACACCTTCCATCTTTGCATCTGCCAATACATTTTAGTTAGCCATTTTCCTGCCATCTCTGATGCTTAGAACAGGACTCGATTACAGTGGACATCCTATAGAGTAACTAAGAGACTTGTGCAGCTATTTGTCGAAAGAAAAAATCAATAAAAACCACCAAAGAAGGCATAATGTGGAAGTACAAGATGGACAAAGTGGCAATATAACTGATCAAATGAGCAACCACCTCCGGATCTAACACATATTGCACGGTGGATCATGGAGAACTAAAAACTAGCATGGAGTCTATGAATAATGAAAGAGTTTTCTTAGAGAAGCGAAATACCAGGTCCATCATCTGAGGTCCGTTTCCTAGAAGTTTTGCTGACCTGAAAAATACAAAAAGGTTCAGTGCAAATGTTAATTACTACATAGCATTGCTGGTGCATACAAACGCGGAAGACCATACCTTCTGTTCATTTACGCTGGAACCCTCGGCACTGTAATCTTCGCTGAAGAGACCACAAGAGCATAATATCAGTTTATCAAAACAATAATAAGATAGGGACAATAAAATCCACGATTAGATTAAAAAACATGACTGTACCTGGATGACATTGTTCTTTTGCTGCTGCCACTTCCAGCAGATGCAGCAGCTCCATTAATTTCATTAAGTGTCTTACTGAAACTTTTGTCCTTACTATTTGCAGACTTGGCTGGCTCCACGCTCAATGGATTTGAAATCTTCAAAGTATCATGACCAAATCAAATTGATCAATTCAACAAAATGAACAAAATAAAAGGTTAGCTTCTGAATTGTGTTTAAGCAATAAATAGATATGAGAGCTAGCATAGTATGTAAATTAAAGGTTACAAGAAAAGAAAAAAATTGTCCAAAGTGCATTGATCGTAAAATTTACTTGAAATTCTAGATAAGCGGTATAGATTCTTTGGTCTTATGAGCTGCATCAATTTTTGCTGAAGAAAATATTCACCGTGCCATGCAATCAATGGAAAACTGCAGTAAACTAAATATAAAATAACAGTAGGCCAACTAATGTGAAGTTTTATTTTCCTGTTCCAACATTGGATGTCTTGGTCACTTGACCAGCCATACTTAGCTCTTCCATAAGCATGTATATTAATACGTCTTCTGCTTTTATATTAATACTTTACTCTACAGTTAGTGCGGTAGCACAGATGCAATAACAAACACTTGCCCCTCTTTTTTTTTTTACAGATGTAGATAGATAGCACATTATGTATTCAACTAAACAGAGAAGTACATGATTTAAAAAAAATGGAAGCACAATATGATTTTATCCGTACCATGGGCACAAGAGGGTGTGGGTATGCTCCATTATGCGGGTACATTGGAGTGTACGGTGTGCCAAAGGGAGGTGGCATTATAGGCTGCAGATATATAAGGTTTATTACATTTCAACCAAGTTTGAGAGATATCATATTCATAAGATCAAACTCATACCTGAGGACCCCACATATATGGTGGTGCATGACCTGGAGCTATTTCAGGAGCAAAATATGTTGGCGGCAACACACCAGGGCCATAGTATGCCTGAAAAAAATATAGCTTAACAACTGTGTTCCAACGAAGTGGAAGAATAGCAAAGAGGCACCGAAACTGAAACCTGCATGGTTGACCAATCAGGATACGGATAAGGAGCTGGTTGATCCTGCAAATAAATGCAACTGATGAGATTTTTAAAGATAAGTAGTCTACAATCATAGTTGATAAAGCCCGGTCAGAAAACACACTATTTTAACAATTAAAGATATGTAATCAGCAGTAATCGTGAGGATGAGCAGGCGAGCAGGCAAGGATTCGCTGTACATGTTATTCTTGACAGTAGACAGATTAAGGGCACTACAAGTAACTCCCTATAGCTAAACTAATTTCAGTGATGCTCATGCTTCATTTTTGAGATAGGTTACTGATACATGAGCTGGATTCTTTTTCCACGGAAATTATTCTGAAGGATAAGGCAACATATCAGATATCAGTATTCTGTAGTAAGCACCGAACCATACTTCAGCGAAGAAAGGTGTTAAATCAGATATAGTACTTTTGGAGGCGAGGCTGCTTTTCCAGTCTTCTGTGTAGCGACTGCATCATCATGAGCCATGCCTTTTACGAATATGTGCTTGCCTGTCATGTAAAAGTTCAGATTATCTATCACAAGACTCGGAGGGCAGTTTATTTTTCTGGAATAGAACCAAAAAAAATCTTTCACGTGTTCAACCGATGTTGTGGAGCGCTATATCACTGTTCAGCACTACAAACCAGATTGGATTAGTCAATTTGCCAGAGATAAGATCTGAACCAAAGCCTTATCTACGACTCGAACTGCGTAATGAGTTTGGCGCGTCAAGTTCAGCAGCATGCGAGGGAACTATTCAACAACATCGGCTGGAAGCCTGGAACAGGTCTAAATTTGCAGCCACTTCTAGAGAGACGGAGACCCCACTACTTCTAACACTCTGCAAGGCTGTGACCGTCCTCCTGTGATGCAGAGACACGGGCCGACAGAGTTAGACTCGGGCGCAAAGATATGCAAAAGGACTCCGACGAACAACCGTCTCCTTTCCCCATGACGCGTCAATGCATCATGCACCGAACAAAATTACTAGAAACAATTCGATCTCTCGATGAAACACCGCAAGCATGAATTCGAATTTGCCAGCAGAATCGACGACCCAGCGCACCAAACAAAATTACTAGAAACAATTCGATCTCTCGATGGAATACCGCACGCATGAATCTGCGCAGCGAGGCAGGGAAAGTCAACGAGCATTGCGCACGAATTATAACTCGAGTAATCTCACCTGATCAGGCGACGATTCCGCCGGACGACGAGATTTCACGGACCAGCCGGAGACGCGAGGCCCAATCGATCCGACCAGGAGAGCTGCGCGGCGGGAAGACGAGGGAGGCAGGACGAGACTCAGAGGCGAGGACGGAACGGAGGGCGGGACAGGGGAGCGGAGAAGAGAGGGAAGGTGGAGGAAGAAAGGTAGGGGGAGGGGGGGGGGGGGGGGGGGGGGGGCAGGG
>BCLF01000012.1:505491-538678 GCA_001602275.1 Zoysia japonica
GGGAGGGCCGCCAAAGGCTGGAGCCACGTCACGAGACACGTGTCTCTGATAAGGACTGGACCACTGGGGCGTGCCTGCCGGGCAGCTTGCTACATGCACCCTGGATTTTGTCCCACGGATTTGAGTAGGATCTCTCGGATAGCAACCGCGTTGTTTGCTTGACAGGAGCCTAGCAACGTGTGTGCCAGCCGTGGCACTGGTCATCATCTATTACCGTAGATGAAAAAAATAAAATACTTCATGATTATTATTAGAAAATATTTCTCCATTCTAAAATTATCATTTAGAAGTAGCTGAATATAATAATTTCAGAATATGTAAAGTATAATATTATTGTGCATTTAGCTGCAATATATTATTACAATGTCATGACAACAACAATTAGTAAAATCTCTCAATAAAACAAACATAGCAGAAACTACTATAGTATCATTTTATTCAAAAATACACGAGCATATGTTACATTCCGTTTGTGATAGTTACAAAGATGATTAAGGGGAGAACACTATTACACAATCATAGATAAATACCGATCAACATAGGGCAACCTACAAGACGATAGCTCATCATATTCATGACACCCGGATCCGAGAGTAGCCAGGGAAAGATCTTAAATACTGTATAACTTATTGTTCTCGATGTGAAATCGCTAATTAAATAAAAAACTAAATAAATGAAATTGTGTATGTTTGGAGGTGCGTGGCCCATTTGTTTATCCCGCGTCACACCACGATCCGTGTGTCGCCAGGCTACGTGTCGACCACTCAGCCGGTCTACGCGTCATCACCTGACGTGCCTCATGTGGCTGACGTGGTGGCCGTATTCCACTTGGGTCCCACCACGGGAATAAAAATGGATTTTTCGGGAAGCGGAAAACTGCACCTTCTGAACCATGGGCCGGTTCGGTTAAGCGTCCCACCGCTCGGTCTGATACGACGGAGGCAAACATGTGCGTCAACTTATCCCGTCGTGGCCCATGTGCGCCTGCGAAGCAGTCAGGAGGCGATTAGCCCGCAATACTGTGGGTATGGGACCCACGCGGGAGCAACGAGACGTCAATGACTAGGTGCCAGCTCACGAGCCTAGCTAGCTTATCCTGACTTGGGAGGCTGATGGGCGATCCCACGTGGGTGGAGGCCTTGGACGGAGGTGCTGCTTTGCTCCGGGCACTTCCAATTCTCCCCCAGGAAGCTCTTCTGCTCGATTCGTAATTACGGGGTTGTCATGTTGGAGTAACGTGCAATTGATCAATTTTCTTCTCGTGGGAAAATATTCAGTTTTTTCATAGACTATCGAACATCAACAATAGCTACATCCTTTGGTTAAATATCCTAATTTGGGTTTCGATCCCGGTAGGAAACAGGACAATCATGAAAATGGATAGGAAAACGAGCATGCCATTTTCATCCCGTCTGGTGACTGATGCTCCTGGTTTCTGTCCGGTTTCTAGTTTTTCTCGTAAATACAAAAATGGATAAAAGAAAACCAATAGAGTATACTTACTAGAATACAAACATTGGGAGAGACATGATTTTTCCGTCCTATTTGTATCCCTATAGCTGAATCTTCTCTCCACGTCCTTTAAAATTTTTTCAAAGCCGCTCTTCAAATAGGAGTACCTGATTCAAGGATAAACAGTAAGATACTAACATTCAGCCGACGAGTAAATAATTCAAACTTTCATAGCGATCCGATAAATTATAATATGAAAAATCAGTTTGACAAATCATTCTCCAGAAAGGAAGTATAGATGAGCAATGTGCTGTGTATTGGGCCGTATGTTTTATGGTCTTTACGAAATTATTGTAGGCCTTGTCGGCCGAAGCCCACGAGCGTCTAGTTATCTTAGCTAGGCCGGCACGCGGATATGTGGAAGCGCAGCCCAGCGAGAAGAAGCAAAGCGCGGGAAAATCCGCCCTGAAATGCCGCGGCGCTGGCGGGAAAGTTCCGGAACCTCATCGCCTTCCGGAGATCGATTTCTCCGTATCCCCCTCCGATTCGCCACCCTCCCCTGCACAGAGGTCACCTTCCCCTTCCTCGCCCCCGCATCCATCCAACTGCGGCGAAGCTCCGACTCCGCGCACCAACGAGGCGGCGGCTAAACCCTAGCGGGTGTGGTCCACACCGCGCGCCGCCATGGACTCGGCGGTGCTCTCTCTCACCTGCGCCGGCCTCGGGGCTGCTCAGGAGGACGACGACGGCGCCGTCGTTGGTTACACCAAGGGCGAGCACTGCCTAGGTATCCGTCTCGGCCCTCTCTCCCCACGCCTCTTCGGCAGCGGCTTCGGTTTTATCACCATTTCCGATCCGCGGCGGAGCGGTTGCTGATTTGCGCTGTGCGCGCGCGTTCCTGTTGTGGCAGATAATCTGAAGGATCTGCAGAGGTTCCTGCGGCGCGACGACCCAGAGAAACGGGAGGTTTTCAAGCAGGTCTGCAAGTGGAAGATTGCGTCCAGAGATCTGGTGCCCATCATTGAGAACTACCAGGCCGACCGCAATCTAGTGATTACTGCAGGTAACCTGTCCACCATTTTGCTTCCTTGAGCTCTCAATGTGCTGTAAGAGTCCGTTAAATTTTAATTGGGTCTCCTTCCACTTTTATATTGAAGTGAAAGTTCTGGTTTTCCTTACAATGCCTGTGGAGCCCTCGTCGGACGATGTTGCCCTGCAGATAGAGTATCTGTGGGATTTGAAGGCTTCACTCACACGCAGTGTTGCAGTTGCAGTCATCGTGTCTCTTCTTGAAGATCCATTGGATCGTTTGGAAAGGTGAATTCTCTTACCAAATTTTCTTCATGGAACAGGCATAAGTTAGAGTGCAGTGTTATAATCATCTGTTTCGCAACATCACCCGGATCATGGAATACTGTTATATAGTCCATATAAGGTATACATGTTAATATGTTATGCATGTTGCATAATGGCCCAATTACAACTATGCATATCATGTTTCCAGGGGGTGGGGGGTACAAGTTTTTTAACCGCTATCATAATGTATCACTCTTATTACATTCTATTACACACTTGGCTGTTCTTTTTACTAGTTCAATGCACTATATTTTCTTCATTATAGTGACTTGGGTTTTATTTAAATCAATGCCAATCAGAACTTCATTCACAGAAGATGATTGGAAGCTTGTTCAGTTGGTGCTCACTTTGTTCCGCAATGTCTTGGCTATTCAAGAAATTACATTGACTCAGAAGGCATCTGGAGAAGCAACCCACTTACTCTTCCTGGCTGACAGCCTTTTGGAGCTGATGTTTCAAGAGAATGTGATGGACATAATCTTAGTGCTGACGCAGCATATTGATGAGCCATCTGGTTACCTTGAACAGGAGAACCTTCTTTTAATGGAGATATTTCATTATCTCTTCTTAGGCCGAGATCCAGGTTTAATTGCCCGAGCTTCTGGTAAAGGTTCAAAGGTATTTCTTTTCTTTAAGTTTTTTTTTTTGCAAGTTCTGTTAGTTATCTTTTAGATGACCTTTCCCCATCAATTATCGATTAGAACTCATGCTTATTTAGTCCACTGGTACTTCACAGGAGCAGATTAATGGAGGTATTGATACATCAGTAGATTCATTGAGATTGATGATGGAAGAGGAAGAAAAGAAAAAAAGGATGTTCAGGCAACAAAACTCAGACAGTAACTCACTCAGTGGGATTTTTACATGTTTTTCAGTGGTACTGTATTATTTTAAAATGCTATCAATTGATTTTCCATCATTATTAGATGATGAAACATTATTTTTTTTTCTTTGATCATTTGAACGAACAGGATGGATCTAAATCATTGTGCAAAGGGAATCCAAGCTCCACATCTGCAAGTAGCCTTCGGAAAATACGTAACGTCCAAAGAGGTCCGCAGAAAAGGGTTGCCTGGGATAATGATCTTCTGTACACACCAAAGGAGGGTATCACAGAGATGCTAAGAAACTTCATGGATCAATTTTTATCTGGAGGATACAACAGTGAGCTTTTGTTTCCATTTAACAACATTTTTATGTTCTATAGTTATGTAAGCTTGGGATAACACGGTGCTTATCAGTCTTGATGCAGTCAGTTCGTGACAATATCAAGAGTGAGCATCATTCTGTTCAGAAATCTGATATAACTACATTCTTCAAAGTTGGCCGCTTTGTCTTAGCTTTTCAACACGAGAAGTCTTCAAATGATAAGGTATGCAACATAACTCATAGGCTTTTTGTGCCACATTTATTTAAATATTATTTTCCATTCTATTAGAGATCTTCATTCGCACTTCTCTTTTGTGCAACAGCGATGACTTGAATTGCCAAGCATCACTTACATAAATGTTTTTTATTTACTACTGAAAACTTAAGTTGTATTTAGTTATGTGTTGCCTTAATTGCTTAGAATGCATACCTATGACTACCCATTCAGATAGCTGATTATCCTATTTTTTCCATGGCAATTCATAATGATGCAAACACTATTTTGTTCAGATATCTAATAAAGGGATGCAACCAGACGAAGGTTCTCCTAGCAACAGGCATGATGAAAATCTGCCATTCTATGGTGACATATGTGGACCTGTTGCAGCCACATTGAATGAAGATATGTTCAATATAGTCATTTCAAGGTGGCGCGAGACATATGAAAGCCTGAAAGAAACTAATGACTACAAAACACTTTCAGCAGCTGGGTCTTTAATGAAGAGTATGGTAGGACACTCTATGTATTTCATAAGCTTTACAAATGCAACAACACTTGCTTTTTTAATAATCTACATGTAAATGCTTATCTGACTTGCCACTTATTTACATTGAAATGTTAACATAAGTGAATTTTCAGCACCATTTTCATATGTAACTCTGAAAATATGCAATACATGTGTTTTGCGCTTGACTGACTTTCTAGTTCTGGGAAACACCTATAGCTTGTAGGGACGATTAGGAGTGAAGGAGAAAGTAATCTATTCATGGAAAACCCCTTAGGGTCCTCTTAGTTTTATCAGACAATACAACTTTTCATTAGTATGTCTACAACTCTACATTGATAGTTCATTCAGTTATTACTTTAAGAATCTTCCGGACGCTCATGTTGTACCTTGCACTGCAGATTGACATGATATATTTGGTGATAAAAGTACTTCCTGAAGATTCAAGGGAATCTCAAACAGCCCGTGTTTTACTGTATAAGCTATTCTATGATCAGACGGAACAAGGTCTTACTCAATTTCTACTGAACTTGTTCAAATCTTTTGATAGTTACAAGCAACCAAAAAGGTTTGTTCACAAGCTTCCCTGGGAACTTTTATTTATATGATTTTCTTTTACTACTAAAGATGAAGCTTAGCTTCAGTATATGCGTTAAATGGATCCACAACTCCACACTCTGAGCTAGATTTTATTTTCCGTATAGCCGCATGTAATTCAAGCCATTATCTGTGTAATGGGGGTAGCGTGCTACTAGTTTCCATGCTTTACAAAAGCTCAATGTACAGCTTCAATGCCTGCAGCATGTAGACACACATTGCCATCTTGAGCCCTCAGAGACAGTTTTTACAAGCGTTTCAACTTTGGATGTGCATATTCTTAAAGGTTGAGTGGTGTTGGGTGCTATTGGTTTTGGGGTGTTATATATGATTGTTTTTAGAACTACAGGGGAAAATTTCATTTTCTAAAATATAAACAGGAAATTTTAACTCCGCCTAGGTTTAACATAGCCGGTCCCAAGCCCGGATAAAGGAGGAGGGTACTCCGCCTATACTTCCTAACATGGGTGGAGGTTTCACCTATGTTGCCATGACATAGCTGTTATCAAGTTCGAATAATTTAGTGGGTTGTGTTAGGCGTGGTGAGCCAACAACTATCATAGCCATTCCCATGGAAATGAAATCCCAAAGAATTAAACGTGTACACCTTGATAGGAGCGTGGTCAACATAGAGCAATATAAAATAGCAAAAAAGAGCGCAAAGCGAGCGGTGAGTGAGGCAAGAGGTCGGATGTTTGATGCCTTGTACTATCGACCAGACACGAAAGAAGGGGAAAAAGACATCTATAAGATAGCCAAAAGCCGAGAGAAGAAAACTAGAGACCTCACTCAAGTTAAATGCATTAAGGATGAAGCAGAGCGTCTGTTAGTAAATGATAAAGAGATCAAGAATAGATAGAGGGAGTATTTCGCTAAACTCTTGAACGAAGATAGTGAGAGCTCATCCATTGAGTTGGATATCTCTTCCGATGACCTAAATAGACACTTTGTGGGAAGGATTCAGAAATTCAAGTTAAAAGAGGCCTTGAAAAGGATGAAAGGAGGTAAGGCGTTGGGTCCGGATGAGATTCCCATTGAAGTGTGGAGATGTCTTGTGGATGTAGCAATAGTTTAGCTCACCAAGTTGTTTAATCTAATCTTCCGATCAAACAAGATGTCTGATGAGTGAAGACGGAGTACTTTAGTACCGATCTTTAAGAACAAAAGAGATATGCAAATTTGTACTAACTATCGAGGGATCAAGTTAATGAGGCACACAATGAAGCTATGGGAGAGGGCTATTGAGCACCGTCTGCGGAGATCAAGGAAAGTCATCCAAAACCAATTTGGTTTCATGTCCGGAAGATTCACTATGGAGGCAATTTAATAAGGTAACTGATGGAGAGATACAGAGAACAGAAGAAAGATCTGCATATGGTCTTCATTGACCTAGAGAAAGCTTATAATAAAGTGGCTAGGAACGTTATATGGTGGGCATTGGAAAGGCACAAAGTCTCAACAAAGTACATTAACCTCATTAAAGATATGTACAAGGATGTGGTGACAAGTGTCAACAAGTGATGGAGACACCGATGAGTTTTCAATTAATATAGGACTGCACCAGGGGTCAGTTTTGAGTCTTTATTTTTTTACTTTGGTGATGGATGAGATCACTCGAGACTTACATGGGGACATTCCGTAGTGTATGCTCTTTGCGGATGATGTGGTGCTAGTGGATGAGAGCAGGATAGGGGTGAACCAGAAGGTAGAATCATAGAGACATGCTTTGGAGTCAAAGGGTTTTAGACTTAGTAGGTCTAAAACAGAGTATATGAGGTGTGATTTCAGTGCTACCGCAGTCGAGGAGGGAGATGTTAGACTTGATGGCCAAGTGGTACTAAGAAGGACACTTTTCGTTATTTGGTTTCAATGTTGCAAAAAGATGTGGATATTGATGAAGATGCAAGTCATAGAGTTAAAACCGGATGGTTGAAGTGGCGTCAAGCTTCTGAAGTCATATGTGATAGTAGGATGCTTTAAAAACTCAAAGGTAAATTTTATAAGATTGCAATTCGTTCTGCCATGCTTTATGGAGCAGAGTGTTGGCTTACTAAAAGGCGACATGTGCAACAGCTACACGTAGCCGAAATGCGTATGTTGAGATGGATGTGTGGCCACACGAGGAGAGATCATGTCCGAAACGATGACATATGAGAGAGATTAGGAGTGACACCAGTTGAGGAGAAACTTGTGCAGCATCGTTTGAGGTGGTTCGGACATATTCAACGAAGACCACATGAGGCATCGGTTCGTAGCGGGATGGTAAGTCGGTCAAACGGTGTGAAGAGAGGCAGAGGTAGACCTAACTTGACTTGGGAAGAGTCTGTGAAGAGAGATCTGAAGAATTGGGATATCGTCAAGGAGTTAGCTTTGGATAGGAGTTCGTGGAAGCTAGCAATTCACGTGCCTGAACCTTGATTGTCGGTTGTTGCTCTTTTTTAGTCGTCTCTCGGGGTTTCATCTCTAGTCTACCCTAACTTGCTTGGGATTAAAGGCTTTGTTGTTGTTGTTGTATAAACAGGAAATTTTAATGTAATCATAGAATAGCAAAGTCATGCCATTCCTTTAACTTCAGTTTTTGTATGTGGTGTTATTTCAGTTTTTAATTGTATTTCATTCCTTGTAATGGAGATCAACACTACTCTTTGCTTTCAGTTAACTTCGCTTGTCTGTTCTTATCAGTGATCTAGCGGATTTATTAGAAACAATTCATATCATGCTACAACTCATGGAGAAGCTTCAAGCACGTGGTGCATTAAGGGTACGCTGTTCCATTCCCTAATTGTAACATTTCTTTTGCTCATATTGTCAGGGACAAGTGCACAGTTGTACTCTCCTATGCATCAGCTTTTGCTTCTATTATTTTTCAACTGTTTAAAGTGAAGATAGGTAATATCTTGCTGACTCTATGATTGCTCTTTGTTAATCGCTGTTTTAGGTTGCAAAAAGGACAAGAAAGGGCAGACGAAAGAAGACATCAAATGGTAAGAATGAGAACTCAGAACCCAAGACAGAAAACATGGATGCAAACTATGTTTATCCAACAGATGGGACCAAATGCTCACCTGAGTCGCTTCCAGATTTGAGACCTGAGAATCCTGCAGTAGAAGCCTCTCTGTCAGAGCAAGTAAAAGTAGATGAAAGTAGTGCAGAGGTACCAAATACACTTGATGAGGCTACAGTTAATCGGGACACCATCGGACATCTTGAAGGTGATAAAACTTGTGCAGATGGTGTTGAAATGGAACGAAATCTCATCTCGCTTCCAGATTTGAGACCTGAGGATCCTGCAGTAGAAGCTTCTCCGTCAGGGCAAGTAAAAGTAGATGAAAGTAGTGCAGAAGTACCAAATACACTTGACAAGGCTGCAGTTAATAGGGACACCACTGGACATCCTGAAGGTGATAAAACTTGCGCAGATGGTGGTGAAATGAAACAAAATCTTATTGGTGAAGAGGATGAAACTTCTGATTCTTCTGGCAATGATCACCAACCTGCAACAAGTGAAGTTAACTTTGATGTATCCCGACTAATATCTAGCCTTGCAAACAATTCTGTCGTCCAAAATATTTGCTGGTTGCTGAAACACTACAAAAGTAACTCCTTTCGTACAAACCATTACATAATATGCATGCTACGAAGATTCTGTGAAGATCTGCATCTGTCACCAATGCTCTATCAGGTAAAGAAATACCTAAATGTGCCTGCTTGCATTTATTTCTTTGATGTTAGCTGATACAGTGCTGTCTTTTGTAGCTATCGCTTGTAACTGCTTTCTATGATATATTAGCAGAACAGAAGTTGTCTGGTTCAAAGGAGTATACAAACATTGTAAATTTTCTTTCTAAAGTTGTAAGGAAGATGCTCAGGGCAATGAAAAAACAACCATTGCTATTTGTTGATATACTTTTTTGGAAGACGCACAAAGAGTGCCATTGCATCGAGGCTGATGCATTACTGAATGAGCTCAGGAAAGATGCTGGAAACAAAGATGGTATTGGGTCAAGCAAGGGATGGAGAGGTCCTATAAACATAGCAGATTCTCTTGGTGATGATGAAGTTGATTTTGTTATACCGCAGGCACCATATGATGCCAATAAGTAAGTTTGTTACTATACATACTAAAATGTGCATTGATATAATGAATCAGAGCACATCTTACCAATTTCCATGACCCAATCAGGGATGGAGATTCATCTGATGGTGACCACGGGGATGATTTTCAGAAGAGTACTTCATATAAAAGGAGCAGATTGATGTTGCTTTCAGACAGTGAAGCGGACGACAATGCGAGGTTCGTTTTGCATGCAGCTGCACATTTGAAGTCATAGCTTTTTAGCTGAATCTTCAATCTCATTTTGATATGAATGAACCTAATATCAGGAATAATGTATCAAGTGATTCGCAAGTCCTGAAAAGACGACGCCGTTCTATTTTTAGTGAAGAGCAAGAGAAGCTTATTGGAGATCTTTACGAAAAGTAAGGGATCAATATAACACTGTACTTTTGTATATTGGTATTTTTACACAGAATTGTTGAACCTACTGTGTGCACGATACATATCTTTTTAGTTACTTGGGCATGAATTGTATGCAAGTACCTGAATGTTAATTCCTTTCATATTTTTAGATATAAAGATGACCGTAAATGCAGCCATTTAATAGCTGAGGCTTTAGACCCCACTGGAAAGATATCTGCTGCTCAAGTTTCTCGAAAGCTTACGCAGCTCGGTCTCAGGAGTGTCACGAGAAGAAAAAATGCAGATGGATCTCTTCCAACTGGAATTCTTGCTACAGAATCACAAAAACTTGATGGTACCATTTTAGGCTCACATAACGATGGTCCTAAGTCAGGAAGCTCCCGGTGAGTACTATAAATGGTCAGCTGTGCTGTCTATGGTATTCGATTATATTCTGATGCAACAACCAGTATGCAAAGTTTGCCTGTAGAAATGATAACTTGTATAATTATAAAGCAAGTATGTCAGGTGTATTAAGAGCCTAATTGGAAACTATACTGTATAGTGTATACTCCTGTTCTCAAATTTTGTTTTTAGGACAAAAAAATTTAGTTCATTTCTGAACTAGAATTCTAGTAGTAACGGCAACAATTTAAATACGGTGGGAGTATTTTGTTTACCAAGTAAACTTTTGCTGGAAAGGTCAATGTGATTTCCTTGATTTCATTGTGTGCAAAAACGAGCTTGCTGATCTTCCATAGTTGCCATTAAGCCTAGTCTGCATTTTCTAGGTCTAAAAGGAAATTGATGCATGGGTTAAGCACTGGCCATGAAGACACAAGTAATGGAAGATCTTCCAATGAAGAAACATTACAAGTAATTAAAAACAGGTAAATACCCACATGCATTTAATCATAAAAGATAAATGTTTCTTTCTTACATTAAAAAATGGTAAATGATTCTTTATATCTATTTTACTATTGCTCTCAGACTGGATCTCAGAAATTCTGAAATCATTTATGTGCTCTGAAAATATCCTTTTCTTTATCTATGCTCAAATATAACATTATTTTACACCAGAAAGACGAGTAGATTGTTTCAACTAACCATAGTATGTATTTTTGGATCAAACCAAAGTCCAAGAAATACAAGATTTGCATCCTTAGCCTCTCTCTTTGAATCTTTTTTTTTTGGTGGTTTTTGGCAAATATGATGCTTAGTGGATAAATTTATTTTATGTCACATTTTCCGTGTATAAAAACCGAGGGTCAACATGTCACATATAGATGAATGAAACTGTTACATGCTCCTTTTTTTCTTTCTTGATATTCTGATACCCCTTTATTTATTGCAGAACCAAAAGTAAGAAGCATCCCTTGGTTGATAATTCACTGAATGAATCACAGCATCAGGAAGCTCAGCAAGACCTAGACTCTGATGACATGACTTTAGCATCCATAATTAGGTAAACTCATTCAACTAGATGTTTGTGTTACTATTGGTACCTTATTGACCCTATATGTCCTCAAATGGTCATCCCTCTTGCAAAGTTGATTAAAACAATTCTGTTGACAGAAGTGGAAAAAAGAAAAGGTTGTCCATGTCAGATTTTGAAGTGAACATACAAAACCATCAAGAAGCTTCAACCAGCACACACATCAAAGATAGTGCACCCAATACATTACAACATCAGGAAATGTTTCAAGACGCGCATCCTGATGATGAGATTACAGGACCCATCCTTAGGTACGGTCATGTACATTCATAAATCATCAAATAAGCATCTGAACATCTAGGGTTTCATTTTTATAGACCAAATGTGTCATCATTTTTCTTTCCTTGCACATATTGAACAACTTGTCTTTTCATTTTAGCAGAAGTGGAAAAAAGAAGAGGTTAGTGACATCAAAATTCTCAGCAAATATACATGTGTCTTTGAGAAGCAATGACCCGAGTGTTGAGACTATTGCTTCTAATATTACGTAAGTGAAACCCTTCAGACTGTCAAGATGCCTTCTAGACTTGTTAGTGCAAGTTGACATATTGTATATTGTATTACGTATTTCATAGAAATCAGGCTTTGTTTTTGGTTCCTTGTATGGTAGGGTTTAAACTTTATCAGGGGAAAAAGTATTGGCATGAACTACTGCAACATGCAACTTTTTTAGATTGATTTAACCAAATACTAGCATGCACGCACGCACTAGTGTCTGCGTCACAAGTTACATGGCACATACTAGATATGAGCTGTAGGCCAAGGATATGGCATTAAAACACAATTGTATTAATAATGGCTTCCTCTCGTTGAACTCTGCTGCCTCTTCCTTTTCCATAGAGTACATAGTTTTGCCATGCCAATTCCAGAGCCATTTTTGCTAGAAAATGCACAAAGGTATCTATGTGCCCAATATATATGAATCTCTTCTTATCCATCACAATTACTAGTTACAAGACATCTCCATTTCCAGGGATGCTCCTCTCCTGCATGGGATGGATTCAATCACTAAAAGTGGCAATGTGGACGAAGCTGAACTTTTTGATGAGTTAGTGGAGCTTGAAGAGTATAATCATGAAGATGGACGAAAGATCATTGATGGAAATATCGCTGAATCAGGGGAAATTACAAACTCTGATGCTGATGGAAGGGCAGGTTTCAAAAGAAGACACAGATTGGTGATTGATGACGACGACGATGATGATGATGAGTAACTGCCCATTTATCCCATAAAAAGAAAATGTTTTTTTGACAGGGACTGGAATTATGGAATTATTGAATGTTGCACCTGCATGTGCACTTTCAGTTGCCTGGTTAATTCATCATACTGTACGTAAACTTATTTCGAGGTTAATGAAAATCAATTACGGGTCTCCTGACTTCCTGCAAAAGATACTTTTCTCCCTTTTATACATATTCTTTATCAGGGAAATTCTCATGAAAGTCGGCACCAGGGTTCACAAAAATCGGTAAACCGCTCGGTTTTTGTGGTTTTTGATCTTATCGCTGCTGTTCGGTTTCATTGGACGATCAGTTTTCGTTTTAAAAGTTTTTAAAAATTTGAAAATTTGAAGAATTTCGAAATATCGAAAACCGATAAAACCGCTCGGTTTATCGATAAAACCGGTGGGTTTCAAATTTTGAATCTAAAACCGTAAAAACCGGTCGGTTAACTGTTGAAACCACTCGACTAACAGGTGAAACTGAATGGTTTATTGTAGCAATTCGTTTAAATTTTAAATTTTCGATTTGAAACGATTTTTGAGTGATTTTTACGGTTTTTGTCAAACCCGTCTCGACCAGTTAAGCGGTTCAAACGAAATCATAAATCCTGGTCGCCACTGCTTTCAGTTGAATGTGAGTGGTGCAGTGCATTCAAATCTGCAAATATTTATCGTTTTGTGACGCCTCCATTCTCGATTTCTTGTCCTCAGTTTATGTGGCTAATTGCCTTGATAAGAGAGGCCCCAGCTTCATGAATTTGTGTTGGCCTCTTATCTCGTATCCTATGGTGTCGATTGTTCATGCAAGAACTGTCTTACAGTAAAATCATCTATCCGAACGGCTTAGTGTTGCGTTGAACTTGAACTTAGTAGAGCAGTCGAGAAGATGGACCAGGAACCGCGAAGAAGCTCGAATTGAAACGAAGACCTGCAAGAATAAGCACAAGCAGAAAAATTGAGTACCAAATCCAAAAAACGGCGACTGCGAGCACCAAGCAGCGATGCAGCACGTCCACTCATCATCCAGCCCCGGTTCTACGGGAGTCCACCGCGGACGCGCTCCGTCCACTCCCCCACTCCCCTCTCCCTCTCCGACAGAACGGCAGCGCCACATGGCCGCCGCCGTCTCCTCCTCCTCCTCTTCTGCAACCGTCTGCTTCCTCTCCCTGTGCCCCCCGCCTCGCCGCCCGCGCCATTCCCTCAGGCACCTCGCGTGCGCCGCGTCCGCCAAGCCCGCGGGCGCCTCCTCCCGCTCCCTCGCACTCCCGTCTCCATCGCCGTGGCCGCGGCGGCTCACCGAGCTGGTCCCCGTCGAGGTGGGCCGGCTGCTGTCCTCGTCCGCGGGCTCCCTCATCGTCGTGCTCGCCTCCGCGGCGCTGATCCTCGGCGACGCCGGCGCGGCCTCCGCGTTCGTGGTGGCCACGCCGCGGAAGCTGCAGGCCGACGAGCTCGCCACCGTGCGCCTCTTCCAGGAGAACACGCCCTCCGTCGTCTACATCACCAACCTCGCCGTCAAGTAAGTAGCCGCCGGCCTTTCCGTCTCCGTTCCCTACCCAGTTGCCCCCGCCCAGGGTCCGCAACTTGCTGGCGCGGAGAATGGGAGCCTTCTTAACTTCCCTTCGCTTTATGGTGCGGTGCAGGCAGGACGCGTTCACGCTCGACGTGCTCGAGGTACCGCAGGGGTCCGGGTCGGGGTTCGTCTGGGATAAGAGCGGCCACATCGTCACCAATTTCCATGTCATTCGCGGCGCGTCGGACCTCAGGTTGGTTGCTAAGATTTCTTGGTGCCTGTTGCTTCCATGCTTGTTCAGGTTGGTTGTGCGCAGGTCCTAATTCGTTAGTTCTGATTATTGTTTGGATCAATGATTGCAATTATTTGAATTACGGCAACGACATTTTGCTAAGCTGAGGTAATGTGGTTAATGGCTGACAATAGCCAAGCAAACTGTCAAAGCTTCCTAAAAGCCCCATCCCAAGTCTGAGCCTTAAAAACTTCATTCAGCTGTTGGATTGTTTACTGTTTAGTGTAGAAGCAACATGAAACATCTGCACAGTTTCCTTATCTGGTTCATAATATGACGTAAGATTCCGTGTATCTGCTTTTGTAGAAACTTGTAGGATATGGACTGCTCACTCCAGAATTTCGTTATGTTCCACTTTCATATACTCAAGTATTTTAATGCAAAAGATTTAATGCCTAAAGCCATTGAACTGGTAATGGCATATGGAGCCTGCATATTTTGGTACACAAATAGAACTAAAATCCATGTGTGAAACTATATTTATTTCGTTTTCCAACATCATGGTCTAGATATATGGTGGCAGAGTGACGTTACCGCTGCTAGTTTTACACAGGGTTACACTTTCTGATCAGTCAGTGTATGAAGCGCAAGTTGTTGGATTTGACCAGGACAAGGATGTTGCTGTTTTGCGTATCAAAGCGCCAAAGGATAAGCTAAGACCTATACCAGTTGGTGTTTCAGCAGATTTGCTGGTTGGCCAGAAAGTATATGCAATAGGAAACCCAGTGAGTGCTTCTCACTCCACTTTTTGGATTAGTTGCTTTCTAATGTACCAGCAGTCTTAGCATTTATTTCCTTTTTGTGTTCGCAGTTTGGCCTTGACCACACTCTGACAACAGGTGTTATCAGGTGGATATTGTTTTCTAAAGTGATTCATCTTTGGTTGATTCTTGTTGGAATGCACTGCTGACTCTCTGTTTTGCTGTTTCTTCTGATTTCCTGTAGTGGATTGCGTCGAGAAATCAGTTCTGCTGCAACAGGACGTCCTATACAGGATGTGATACAGACTGATGCTGCTATCAACCCTGGGAACAGCGGTGGTCCACTTCTTGACAGTGCTGGAAACTTGATAGGTGTAAACACAGCTATTTACTCACCTTCAGGTGCATCATCTGGGGTTGGGTTTTCCATTCCAGTTGATACGGTATGTTCATTTTCAGCTCCTTTTACCATAAATCTATTGACAATACTAGTTCACTCAACTCAACTGAGACTTAGGATATCGTTCTTTCTTTTCTGAGGCCTCTCTCCTGAAGCACTGATGTTAGTATTCAGAATTTCAGATATGTTGTATTCCATTTCATTCTTGTAGTTATGTTGTTTATTTGTGACCATAATGGCATTAATATGCATTTTCAGGTTGGTGGCATTGTGGACCAGCTTATAAAATTTGGGAAAGTGACTAGACCTATCCTGGGAATAAAATTTGCCCCTGATCAATCTGTAGAGCAGCTTGGGTTAAGTGGAGTGCTTGTCCTGGATGCTCCTCCAAATGGACCAGCTGGCAAAGCGGTACTGTCCTGAGATACCTTCTAATGTTTCCTGGAGAATGCTAATTTCACTGGGCATGCTAGAATTATGCTTCAGTACTGATTGAGCTCCATCACTACAGCTGTCAGTTTATTCATGCTCTATGCCAACTACAACATATAATTACAACAGATAATTAGCACAGATTTCCTTGTTTTTCTTTACTATTTGTCTATGTACTGCATCATTTTCAAAATATATGTTTGCTAGGGTAGCTAAAATTTCTGATCTTGTGTTGTATGTCAGGGTCTGCAAGCAACAAAACGAGATGCCTATGGCCGGCTTATCCTGGGGGATATAATTACGTCAGTGAATGGTACAAAAGTAACGAATGGAAGCGACTTGTATAGGATATTGGATCAGTGTAAAGTTGGGGAAACGGTAAGCTTTCATTTTTTTTCCTACAAAAGAAAAAAAAAAGAGAACTTGTGCTTGATGATTAGTTACTACTTGATTGTGCTGCAGGTGACCGTCGAAGTTTTGCGTGGTGACCATAAGGAGAAGATCCCTGTGGTTCTTGAGCCAAAGCCTGATGAATCATAGTAAACTAGGATGTTCCGTATCATATGCTCAGTTGCTCACTTAGGTGCAGACACTCTGTAGCCAAGGCGTCGGCATTTTCGCCTGCCACGTAATTCACTGCACATAATTCATGCTTGTAAATTGCAACTGTCTCTTTGGGGGAGAGGAATCCACGTTGTTGTGTTCATGTGGATCATGCTGGCGTTCCATTTTCCTACAGTGGCTCCACTACAATACAGTACAGGTGTGCCACATTCATACGTCATACATGAAGTGTCTATTGTCCTGTCCCTCAAGATTCCGTATCATACACAGTTTTCAGCTGGCCTACCTTATTTCTACGTTCGTTGGGCCACGGGGGACTGCAGCTTGATGATCACTGATCTCACAGGCTACCTAAACCTTTTTTGACCAAAATATGTGCCGACTGTTGCTGGATCAGCTATTACGGTTGCGATTAAGTAGTGTGGAATGCAGCGGGGATCAATGTGATGGGTGTGCGCTCTGACGATTAACTACAGTGCAACGGTTACTGTCCTGCATATCTGAGCTTGTCGTGGAACTCGGGGATCCATACAGTTCCAAAAAGCAGAGGACCGAGGGAGATGTTTCGTTACAGAAAACTGATGGAAAGGAACGTTGCTACCAAGAAAAGACTGAGCAGCAAGTGTCACCAACGCGTTGTGGTCTAGGGGCGACCGGGGAAGGCTCGCATGGAGGACCTGTGTGTCTGAAGGCTCTCTTTACATGGACCTCTCCACCTTTCAAATCTGCATTCCAGGATCCCTGATAGTAGATCAAATTGAACTTAATGTCCGCTGACAATGATGTTTAGTATTGTAATTAGCGCATCGCCCGTTGATTGCGTGCAGCATGAAAATTCAGGATCGGCCGTACCAGCTAGCCGGCCCGCTGAACTATCAGTTGTTGATCTGCAAGGGGCTGAACTTGTGTGCAATAAATCGGTGACGTTAACCCAAGTCTGAGGAGAACAGGGGCTGATCGACTAGGCGGTCACGCCGTCCCTTTTCGATCGCGTGTTGGGTCTGTTTCGCATTAAACCTGGCCTGCTTACTTGGGCAGCTCATTGCGCTAGCTTTGGCTTCCTAATCAAATCAAATCTCCGTCAGATTAATGGTGGATATAAGATCAGTGACGGAGGCACTGCGCCTCGTACGCAGTAAGAAAAGACGGATGAGCTAATCACTTCCATTAGCTAGCCAGATCCCTATAGCTAATGGAAGTAGCTACAAAAGGTAAGTTCTCGACGAGAAGCATCATCAATGGAGTACATATCCCTGTAATATTATTATTTTATTGCACTGCGTCGCTAAATATTATTATTTTACAAAGTTTAAGCAGAAGAAAACCAGGAATCAATGGAGAACCTGTTTTGTATGGTACTAGTACATCACAGCAAGCAGAGTTGGCAGGAGTACAGAGCTTAGTTAAGGCAGACATGGATGCATGACGAGCAGGTTAGCACCGCGCTACTAATCCCAAGAGTAAAGCTCGGGGAAAGCAGGCTAGGGTTGGTGAAGGCGATGGAAAACGACTCTTCCCTTAACAGTATTTCTTTGCTCGACATTTCATCATCGATGCAGCCATTTTTGTACTCACAATTTTATAAGCTGTACAAGCAAGCAGGTGTGCACGTGGCAACTGCTAAGACTCGGATATACTGGTAATCTATTAGTTGCATCGACTGAGTTTGAAGCATCCTGATCAGGAAATGGGTAAGCTTACATTCGAAGGAAGTAGCTATAGGAGTTTTCTTCAGAGAGGCATGCATGCAGCATTGTGTAATTGCAGAAACTGGACATTTCCTGGAGCCTGTACCATCGTCGAAGTCTCGAAGCTAAATTAGTTTTGCACGGTACGTTCGAAATGAAAATACCTCTCATGAACTGATCTATAGATAATAAAATTCAAGAAAACCAGTAAATAAAATCTACTCCAGAAATGTTGGATGCAATGGAGTGCACACACTGCACTGCTTATGCTAGCCTACTACAAGCAGCTCGTATGCTTCAGTAATCACCATTCACTCAATAGCAACAAAATTTACCAATCAACCACATATAAATACAAGTATATATGTCACGCCAACTTACTTTCCGTATCTGTAACCGCATGCTATGTAGATAAGTAGAAGTAGAACCACACCCTGAATACGTCCGCTACGTCGTCAGATCAGAACGGGAGATAACTCCGGCGGAACACGGCGGCGTTCGCGAACAGCCCGACGAGGTCCCGCTTGTACGGCAGGAACGACGTCGTCCGGCGCGCATCATTACCGCCGCCGCTTCCCTTCGTGGCGTAGTACCTCCAAGCATGAGCGTGCCCACTCCCGCCGCCGTTAACGACGTTCCTCCCCTTACGCCCGACCCCGGACGACGCGCCGGCGTGCAGGAACACGAACTTCTCCTTGCCGTCGCTGTGGCTCCGCCCGACGACGAGCCGCGGCCGCCACCGGAGGACGGACCCGGTGGAGCCGCTCTTCCGGCAGAAGCGCGCCGGGGTCGACGCGGCGGCCGCCCACCCGGGCGACCACGCGCAGAACATCTCCGCCGGCACCGCGTCAAGGTCGACGTCGACGACGTCCGGCTGCTGCTGCGCCAGCGCCGGCGAAGACGGGTTGTCGTCGTCTCTGTCCACCAGTAGAAGCTGCCGCAGCGGCACCGGTACCGTCGCTGTCTCCGGCTCGGGAAGGCGAGGCGGGGACCTCGGCCGGCCGAAGATAGGGTACAGCGCGCCCTTGACGAAGTATCCGCCGCCGCTGTCGGCGGAGATAGACGGTGGGACGGCGGCGAAGGTGAATCCGTCGTCGTCGTGGTCCATGGTCTTGAACTTAATTCTGGAGCTAGCCTCCGAGGCGGCCTTCTAGAGCAGCTCGCGTATAGCGTCCGTACTCAGATCACTCCGGCACCCGCCGTTTCCCATGGTAAGATCAGCGCGCGCGGTGGCTTAGCTATCTACCAGCTCCGCAGGCCATGGCGTCCTTACTTATACGCGGCACTCCCGTCCGGGGATCGATCTCGACCGCTTGCTAGCAGCCGGTGGGTTGATTAATCTTGACCGCTGATCAAAGCATCCGCATAAATTAATTAATAAGGTTGAGGCGATTGCACGCTTTAAGTGGGAGGAGTACGATCGAGCACTGCACGATGAGGATCCCATCATCCTCCGCGACCGCGCGTGACCGAGTGGATGAGGTTCCTTTGAAGGTGGGATGCCAACGTGGCCTGGGCTAGTGGGAGGGTGGTGGTGGTGAGCCGGGAGCGGTGAGCAGCAGCCAGCAGCGCGTGGGCGGCGATCGATCGCCACGCCCACCAGCCAGCCGCCCTCCTGCAGAACGCGGCGGGTGATTCTTGGAGGTCTTGGGCCACGGCGGCGACGCCTCAGAGTCAGTGGTAGTAATCGATATCCGCGGTCCATGGGCCATGACCTCTCTCGCTGTTGCCTGGGCTGTGAAATAAAACCCAGGCAGATGCGCGCGAGGGAGCAGAGGCGGGCTCTCATGGGCCAAAAAGCTGTGTGCTGTTTCACCGATTTTCGGGCCGAAGTTCGCTGTTCTGCAGTTCGATTTCGTCAAGATTAATTCGACAAGATAAATTTTTTTTGAGAACACAGGTAGCTTTCATTGATTAAACTGATCATTACAGAGAAGTGCCCTGATTAAATCAGGTGCAACACATGTAGCTTTCATTGATTAAACTGATCATTACAGAGAAGTGCTCTGATTGAATCAGGTGCAACATCATACCAGACCAACTCAGTGAAATGATCAGCCGATCTAGCAAGTACATGAGCTACCTCATTACAACATCTATTAACATGCATGAGAGAAAAAGTAATATGAGATTGACAGATCGCCTTCTTGATGTCTTAGACGACTGTTGCTGTTTGAGAACGACCCCTGTTATGGTTCTGCACTTTTCTGATCAAAGACAGGCAATCGGATGCTAAAATTACATGATCATAATGAAGGCCACACACAAAATGAATTGCTTTTAAAATGGCAGTAGCTTCAGCCATCTCCGAAATCATGGCCTTCCGAAATCCTTGCCTGTAAGCCACAAGAAATTGTCCCCTGCTGTCACGGACCACAACTCCAACGCCTATGCTATTCCTCCTCTGAAATGTTGCCGCATCCACATTGACCATGATCCATCCTCGCGGCGGTGGATTCCAGTGGGGCTTGTGAGAATCACACCTGTTGGAGGGATTAGAATCATACAAATGGGTCAGAACCATATCAACATAAGCATTCAATTTTTCAAGAATACAGTGTGGGTGTATTTCATTTTCTCCATTCCTCACTGCATTCCTTGCTTCCCAAATGTGCCACAATGTAATAACCAGTATGGTAGACTCCTTACTGGAGCATCTATTAATAGTGTCATAAATCCATTGTTTGGATGATATAAATGGAAGGCCAAACATAGTGAAACCACATCTCTTCTTCAGCTCGCTCCATATCTCGGTCACATAATGACATTTCAGAAATACATGTTCGAGTGTTTTTTCTTTCCCACAATGGCAGCACAGATCACTTGCTGGAATATTTCTTGCTTTAAGCTTAGTACCAGTTGGAAGACAATCATGGGCAAATCTGCATAATACGACCTTCATTTTTGGTGGAGCTTTGACATTCCATAGGCTCTTCCACTCTTTAGAATTCTGTTCCTCATTAGAGCTTTCGCCTTTTCCATTGACACTTCTCCCCTGGTGCACTGCTTCGACTTTTGCAAAGATGTATGCTGATTTAATTGAATAGCTGCCAGACTTTTTTAAGGGCCAAGAGATGCAATCTTCAACATTATTATAGCTGAGCTGAATATTTAGAATGCGTTCTGCATCTGGCTGGGAGAAACATGCTCTCACAAGCTCCTCATTCCATCCTTTTGATGATTCATCCATAAGCGTGCTCACCTTGAGATCATGTGGTATATATACCATAGGGTAATGGGGTGACAGGGTGCATCTGGAACCCATCTATCCTTTAAAATCCTGATCTCCTCACCATTACCAACTCTCCATAAGATACCATGTTTCAACAGCTCCTTGCCTGACATCAAACTTCTCCATATGAAAGAGCACGACCTTGTTATTCTTGCATCGATCAAGGAGCAGTTTGGATAGTACCTTCCCTTTAAAACTATTGCACAAAGTGAGGCAGGCTGCACCATTAGTCTCCAACATTGGCGTCCTAGCATGGCTTGATTGAACAGCTTCATATCTCTAAACCCCATTCCACCCATGAATTTTGGAGTTGTCAACCATTCCCATGATCTCCAGTGCATCTTTTTCTTTCCTCCTTCAATTCCCCACCAGTTAATAGAGATTATTGATCTTATTCTCTCACAAATACCATCTGGTAACTGGAAACAACTCATCACATAAGTAGGTATAACTTGTGCTACAGACTTAAGCATGATTTCCTTACCGGCTCTTGACATAGGCTTGTCACTCCAGCCCTAAATGCGCTCCTATATGCTTTCTGAAATGAAATTGAAGGTATTCATTCTAGACTGATCAACATAGGTTGGCATTCCCAAATAATTTGATTGAAGGGTCTCATTATATATGTCTAGGGAATTCATTACCTTTTGTTTTATTCCAGCGTCACATTGGTTGTTGAAGAAGATGGATGGTTTCTGCAGGTTTATTCGTTGGACCGACCCCCGGCTATAAGTCTGCAAAACAGCTTTCAGCGTGTCAACACATTTATCAGTAGCTCGTGTAAAGAAAATGCTATCATTAGCAAAGAGTAGATGTGTAATGGCTGGTCCCGAGACACCATTTCTCACCCCCTTCAGTCACCCTGCAGCTTGCTCTCTCTTCATGAGACATGAAAGTCCCTCTGAGCATAACAAGAAGAGGTATGGACTAATTGGATCTCCTTGCCTTAGACCTCTGGATGGTGTGAACGACTCAGTTAACTCCCCATTCACCCTGACATTGTATTTTACTGATGATACACATCTTATGACACAATTAACCCAACTCTATGCAAAACCTAATTTTTGAAGCACACCTTGGAGGTAACTCCACTCCACTCGATCGTAGGCCTTCATCAAGTCAATTTTGAGAGCAAAAAAGGGGTATTTAGCCTGCTGGCTTCTAATTGTGTGCATACACTCATAGGCAATCAGCACATTATCCATAATAAGTCATCCTGGAACAAAAGCACTTTGCTCTTCCGCAATTAAATAAGGCAGCAACACCTTCAGTCTATTGGCCAACACTTTGGAGGCTATCTTGTACAGCACGTTACAGAGGCTTATGAGTCTGAAGTTTGTTAAATATTCAGGTCTAGCTACCTTTGGAATGAGGATGATTGTGGTATTACACAAGTCCTCTGGTATCTCATCTCCAGCCAAAAAGCTTTTCACTGCTTGACATATATCCTCTTGTAGAATGGCCCAATGTTTTTGGTAAAACAGAGCCGAGAAGCCATCTGGCCCAGGTGCCTTCATAGGTTCCATTTGAAATAAGGCCTCCTTGATCTCTTCATCAGAGTAGGGTCTGCAAAGTTCCTCATTAGTTGCATCATCAATTTGATTTGGTATAGCCTCCAAAATCTGATCCATCTCCACATCTTGCTTGCTTGTGAAAAGATTCCCATAAAATGATTGCGCCATATACATAATTTCTTCTTGATCTTCACACTTGCTGCCATCCAGCCTCTTTAAAAATTTGATTCTGTTATTTCTTCTTCTTGCACTCGCTCTTGCTTGAAAAAAGGATGTGTTTTGGTCTCTTTCTTTGAGCCATTCCACCCTCGAACCTTGCTTAGCCATGATCTCTTCTCTTTCGAACAGCTCACATAGCCTTCGTTCAATTTCCTTCTCCTTCTGAGAATAAGTCTTGTGGTACCTTTGAGTCTCAGTCTAAGCAAACATTTCTCAAGCTTCCTGATCTCTTTTTTTGGGGACCCAAACGAATTTTTGCTCCATGTAGACAAGGACCTTGCCATCTTGGTAAGATTATTCCACGTCGTCTGAATATTCCTTGGTCCAATCATACCCTCTCGCCAACTATTCTCTACTGTTGCTATGTAATTTGGTGCCCTACTCCAAGCTGCTTCATATTTGAATCTACGTTTTTGTGGCCCAGGTCTGCTGCACATTTTTGTTTTCGCCCAGGATAGATGGACTGCAAAGTGGTCCGATGAGGTGGTTATTAGATTCTCAACTTGTACCTCCTCACAAAGCTCCGTGAACAAGCTATTTGCCACTGCCCTGTCCAACCTTACTTTTACATTGTGGCCCCATCGTTGTTTATTGTTCCATGTGTATTTTGGACCACTGAAACCCAAATCCAGCAATTGACAATCCTCCAAGCACTCCCTGAACCGTCTCATCTGGCTTTCACCCCTTTCTGTTTGGCCTAAATGCCCTTCCTTGCATAAAGCTTCATTAAAATCTCCAATGCACACCCACGGGCCTGTCCATTGAGATCTAATAAAGCGAAGCTTGTCAAAAAAGATGTGCCTCAACTCAGTTTTTGGCTCCCCATATACAAAAGTAGCCTGCCATATTGGTCCCGTCGGTTCTTTGATATGCACATCAATAAAGTTGAAGCATCGAGACTTTAAACAGACCCACAAATCTGCAACCCAAAAAAGTGCTAAACCACCACTCCTTCGCTCACAATCAACTCCCAAACACCCTTTGTAGCCAAGAGACCACATGAACCGTCTCACTTCTTCTTCCCTCATTTTTGTCTCTGATAAAAATAGGAGGGAGGGACGATGTTGCTTCACTAGCCAGCGAAGCTCACCAGCTGCCGAGTCTCGTCCCAATCCTCAGCAGTTCCAACATAAAATACTCATGGCTCCCGACGGGGCTGCACAGCAGCCACCGCCGATCTATCAGTAATCATCTCCTGTGTTGTTCTCAGCTTCTTAGCCATCTCCCCATCATCTCCCTCCAGTTCTGTCTCAGCTCTCATATTCATCGCCTCTTGACTATGCAATCCAAACTCAGCTATAATAAGAGCCATTGTATTTTCTGTCCCCTCCTCTTGCTGATTTTCTGCCCCTTCCTTGAGCGAGAGCTAAGAGCCCTTGGTTGTTTTTCGTTTAATACCATGTCCCTTAGTTGCTATTGGAAAAAGTTCTTTTCCGGTTAGCTTCACTTCCTTTTGCTCCATAACCTTCTTCCCCTCCTTGTTGTTCTGTTTTAGTGGAGATAGTGCCTCATCATCTTGCCTCGGCGTCATCTTCTCTTCAGAACCAGATCCACTTATTGCTGCCCTATTGACTGCACCGCCCCCTTCTCGTTGGAAATTTCTTGACCCCTGCTGGCCAGCTGAATTAAAACTTCGCCCTGTCGAGCTTGATTGTTTATCGTCCAACCCCATTTTTTAGCTTACCATCATCTACTGCACGTAGATCTTTGCCATACGGCAGCAAACCATTTTCATCCCGTTCAGCAGGGGTTGGGCATTCAATCGATGAGTGGCCGATGATTCCACATGAATAACAGTAGCTAGAAAGCTTCTCATAACGCACATCGTATTGTTCTACTCTCTGTTTTTTCTCTGAGAAAACAGTGACGCATCGAAGAAGAGACTTTTGCTACTTCCACCTGAACTTTTGCCCTTAAAAAAGGCCCCCATGCTCTGCCATTATCATCCACCTCGAGCTTCAGCAGCTTTCCCACTTTCCCAGCTACCAGCTCTTCTCATTTTCTATTCATGAGGCCAAAAGCTAGATCATAGATTCGTATCCAGATCATCATCTTATCAAAAGCTACTTCCGATGGCCTCAAGTTTGGGTCAAAGTGTTGGACCAGAACTGCTTTCTTGCCTATGCTCCATGGGGAGCCCTCTAACACCCTGTCACGATCTTGTTTGGAGCCAAAATCTGCAATGAAAATGTTTTCTCTCACAGATTTTGCTTCCAGGCCCTTAGGATTTCTCCATGCTGGTCTAAGAGCCGACATTATAGTCTGAATGTGAAGAGTATTTGCTGACAAAACCTTGCCGATGATAGCTCGGTCAGAAGTCGCCAGCCCCTCCATCGCGGTGTCGTCGACGTTCACCGCATCCCTCTCCACCACTGTGAGATTGAGCCGGCTCAGCATCTCCTCAACATTGGAGTCGTGCCCGCTCTCACCCCCCATCTCCAATGTGGATCAAACTGATGGAGATTAAGCTTCCATTCTCTTCGAGGAAAAAAGGAGCACCCCTGCCCCACAGTCAGAACTTGTGGCCAGCTTCCCTTGTCCCAGCTCGCCTCGAGCGCAGGCCAAGAACGGGCAGCGAAGCTAAGTTCGCCCCTCAGTCGTTCCGAGCCGCGGTAGAGGGAGAGGGAGATGAAAACCTAAGGAAGAAGCTGGTGTGGGGGCTAGATCTGGTAAAAACAAGAGTGCAATCTATGCTTGCGCAAGATGCACAGGAGATTCCCAGCTCCTAGCGTCGCCGGTCGCCTCTTGGCGTCGGAGAGCTAGCTGGAGCAGGAAAAGGCGTTCCTAGGAGCGATGGATCTGGCTCAACCATCTCTTTCGACAAGATAATTTAAACACAAGCAAGCAAGCATGCCTCGCGTACGTACATCATTACCACACCTTTTTTTATTTTTTTGAGCGGCCCATATGCCATTGCTCGCGTTGCAAAGGGTGTGTGATGTACGAGTACTTCTAATGGGCCTCATTTCGAATCCGATTTGCACTTCGCAGTCGATCAATGCGCTTGCGGAATCGACACAACAGCAGGGTGAGCCGAACCCTTCGTCAAGAACCTTCGCTTCCGCTTCCAAGAATCCAATCCGCGAGCACGTCTGGCATCGCACCGGATCCTTTCCCCACGGGTGACTTCGCTTCCTAGCCACGATCCGCACGAAGCCTGGTAGCATCGATCAGGAACCATTGCCAGGCACACACGGCCATTTCAGCAGTTCAGTACTTGCACCCAGATGTTTAACATCAAGCCACCGGCGAACCGTCAGTCTCGCAGCCATCCCAACCGGATCACTCATCAGAGTTTTTGACAACTGGTGGTTGTTGGTTCGGCGGTTGATCTGTTCCGAAGAACAAGCGAAGGCTTCTCCCGAATCAATCAGACATATTAGTCGGCGCTTAAATTTTAGCACTAGAATACACATCACTCGAAGCAGATCGATGCAGACCAAGAACCCGTTGCTTGCTGAGCATGGTAAGCGCCGGCCAATTGGCAATGGCAGTGGCGACACGGTGCGCGTCATTTGTCGAATCAAATACTGTCTGCAGCTGATGTACTAGTAGGATGCAAAATGGTTGGCTCAATCCTCGGTCCATTCAAACGGAACTGCTAAGACACGCCTGCATGGTTACCTGATCGTTTTCCATATCATTTGCTGCTGCTGCTGCTGCTGCTGTAATATGTAGGCCTGTTTGGTGAGACGTCCGTTTCAGCATCGGTTCCCAAGCAAAAACTCAGCGCTCGCTAACTGGATCCCGTCGTCACCCGAGGAAAATCTCTAATGATTGAAGAAATCATATGCCTTACACACGCAATTTCTAACCAACCAGCTCTGCACATCTCTCTATCTCTCTCTGGTCCAAGCCTTGTTTCTGAAGCTTGTACAAGTGTACGGCGACTCTACGGGTACCTGAGACACGTCTTGGACTTTTTGTGCTAGTTGAGATCGTTGTCATAGAGAAGCCAATCCTGTAGACAAGGAATCATCTCGTGGAAGGCTCCACATGCAGGTGAAGTATTTTTAGCCAGAGATCTCAAGAGCTTAGTTCATCACTCACTGCTTTCAGATCAGGCCTTTTTGTTATGTATAACTGATTGAGAGAAGGGGAACAGAACAGCTCATGATGCAAGTTGCATCTCGCCCAAAGTTATAGAACTTTATCCTCACGGCATGCAAGACGAGGTGCCTTTGCAAGATCGATGAAAGCAAGCATTGTCTCCAAGATCAAGGCACGTGCGTGGATGCCTGGTGCTGGTGTCTGGCCGAGCATTTCCAAGACGGCGCACACTGTCGACCGACCGTTTTTTCAGCAGGAAGCTTGCAAATTATACGACTATCCAGCTGACCTTGGTGCTAGAGATCGTCCTCGATCCTCTTGCTATAGCACATAGGAGTATAATACAGTATATCACGAGATTTCGAAAGTTAGCGCAGATGATCTTTGGGATTCAAAATGGAGTAGTACTGTAATATTTTGAACAGCATTCTGTAGGCAACACATGACGGGGACCTGTCAACTGTTGAGCGCACGGGCGGCTGTCCGGAGGAGCTCCTCATTGAAACCGAAGGCCGCTCTCTCAGCTGTACCATGAATAGAACAGGACGACTGCGACGAAGGAGGACAAAGCGGGAAGAAGACGCCATTGATACGGTGGAGTATGGGGTACATTTGGCTTTGCGGATGGCTGGCTTCCGGCCCGGCGGCGAGCAGAGCACGAGGAGGAGGCCGCGGTTGCCAGGGGCTCTGTTTGATCTGACTCGAGAATCTTTCTCGCTTTCCTGATCGACCTCTTTTGCAGTCGCCTCCTGCCGAGGACAGAGATTTCTGTTCCGCATCCTGTCACTGTCTGCCACGTTTTTTAGCACGCCCTGGTATAACTTTTTGACTCCGGTGGAGTGCTCCTTGTACTTTTCCTGATGTGGTGATAATGCGGAAAGAAACGGCTGAAGCGATTCCTTTTCACAAAAAGAGCAATTTCTTCTCCTACCTTCGTTTTAAAATATAATAATTATTTCTAAAATTTGGTCAAGGCTAAAATATAGTAAGTCACTTTCTGAGTGCAGTTTAAGAAATTATATATATATAAGATAACTTTTGCTTCCTAATTACTCCCACCGAATTTATTTTGTTAATTGTTTATTAGTAAATTCAATGACAGAAATCTGAAGTCACTTCTTGTAAATGGACTGGTGCTGCCATGCAGAGTGAAATGTCCTAGAAAACGTAGCGATGTTGCAACAAAAAAAAAAAAATCGTTTTGGGCACAATGATTTCTAATTTCACTTGTTCCATAAATATTTTCTAATTTCTAATTTCACTTGTTCCCAAAAAATCTGAGTCAAAATTCCAAGAAGGAACGGTGCCCACGAGCCAAAAAGCCCTCCCGGCCTCCGCGTCGATTATTTATCTATCCCCTCACCCTCGCCACAACAAACGCCTCCGCTTCCTCCGCCTCTGCTGCCGCCGGCGGCTATCCCCCATTTCCGCACCCTCATCCGACTTCTGCTTCCGCCGCCGCACACCGTCGTCACCCTATCCACGACCACACCTACCGCAGTACCGGTAACGCCTCCCCCAACTGGACGAATCCATTTTAGTCAGTCCACGCGTCGGGGAGGGACTCGGACGGCACCCCTCCCCCGTCTTTGACTCCGACTCCGCGTCCAGATCTAAGCGCGTGACCGGGGAGCGATGAGCGGAGGCGCAGCCGCCTCTCCAGCGGGCGCGGCGGCGGCGACGCCGCCGCACCGGCGGCTGCCGGACTTCCTCCAGAGCGTGAACCTCAAGTACGTGAAGCTGGGGTACCACTACCTCATCACCCACCTGCTCACGCTTACGCTTCTCCCGCTGATGGCCGTGATCCTCCTCGAGGCCGGGCGGACCGACCCCGACGACCTGCGCCAGCTCTGGGTCCACCTCCAGTACAACCTCGTCTCCGTGCTCGTCCTCTCCGCCGTCCTCGTCTTCGGCGCCACCGTGTACGTGCTCACCCGCCCGCGCCCCGTGTACCTCGTCGACTTCGCGTGTTACAAGCCGCCGGCGCACCTCAAGGTCCCGTTCGAGGAGTTCATGCGCCACTCCAGGCTGTGCGGCTTCTCCGACGACGCGCTCGAGTTCCAGCGCAAGATCCTCGAGCGTTCCGGCCTCAGCGAGGAGACCTACGTCCCCGAGGCTGTGCACTGCATTCCGCCGCAGCCCACGATGGCCAACGCCCGCGCCGAGGCCGAGACCGTCATGTTCGGCGCGCTCGACAACCTCTTCAAGTCCACCGGCGTGAAGCCCAAGGACGTCGGCGTCCTCGTGGTCAACTGCAGCCTGTTCAACCCCACGCCGTCCCTCTCGGCGATGATCGTGAACAAGTACAAACTCCGGGGCAACGTCCGGAGCTTCAACCTCGGCGGGATGGGCTGCAGCGCCGGCGTCATCGCGGTCGACCTCGCCCGCGACATGCTGCAGGTGCACCGCAACACGTACGCCGTTGTCGTCAGCACGGAGAACATCACCCAGAACTGGTACTTCGGGAACCGCAAGTCGATGCTGATCCCCAACTGCCTGTTCCGCGTCGGCGGCGCGGCCGTGCTGCTGTCCAACCGCGGCGCCGACCGCCGGCGCGCCAAGTACAGCCTCAAGCACGTCGTGCGCACGCACAAGGGCGCGGACGACAAGGCGTTCAACTGCGTGTACCAGAAGCAGGACGACGACGGCAAAACCGGCGTGTCGCTGTCCAAGGACCTCATGGCCATCGCCGGCGGCGCGCTGAAAACGAACATCACCACGCTGGGCCCGCTCGTCCTGCCCTTCAGCGAGCAGCTGCTCTTCTTCGCCACGCTCGTGGCGAAGAAGCTGTTCAACGCCAAGATCAAGCCGTACATCCCGGACTTCAAGCTGGCGTTCGAGCACTTCTGCATCCACGCCGGCGGGCGCGCCGTGATCGACGAGCTGGAGAAGAACCTGCAGCTGCAGCCGGTGCACGTGGAGGCGTCCAGGATGACACTCCACCGGTTCGGCAACACGTCGAGCAGCTCCATCTGGTACGAGCTCGCCTACATGGAGGCCAAGGGCCGCGTCCGCCGCGGCCACCGCATCTGGCAGATCGCGTTCGGCAGCGGATTCAAGTGCAACAGCGCGGTCTGGCATGCCCTGCGCAACGTCAAGCCGTCGCCTAACAGCCCATGGGAGGACTGCATTGACCGGTACCCCGTGGAGCTCATAGATGGATTCCCGACACACAAGCCGCAGCAATAGCATCCCCATGACCACATCCCGGTATGGTCCAATTCAGAGACTTTTACAGCATAGATCGATGAAGTCCTCATGTGGCTATGGCTAGCACTGTGACATAATTGGTGCTGCTTTTCCAATTCCAGGGCATGTTTGCAATGGAAGATTCTCCAGGCTTGCTGCAGGTCTGCTCTGCCCTGTTCTGTTCTGTAACTACGTGTTCGTCAGTGTTGGGTCTTTGGTCTGTACCTCATGGATCATCTGGTCTGGGAAGAGCATAGCAGGGTCCTCTGTGGTAAGTTTGTAGTAGCTGATCGCCGACGAGGTCATGCGTAGCCTATTGTAGTACTACTATGTACATTTGTCTGTTCAGCCATTTCTGCCGATTATTGTCATCTACTGCTAGATAGTGGTCCATTGGAGGGGCCATTCTTTTATTTTTTACACAAGGGGCTCCTGGTGACGACAGACGAGTGTCTTGGTTATGTCGACCAATTGATCGATCGATTGAGTATGTGTTTGTCTTGTTCAACTGAAAATTTTGATACCATATGTTAGCCATATTACTGAATCACTGGCCTTGATATGTACGAGTACATAACACACCTGTGAGCGTTTATCTTGTTCCCCTTGTCTCTATATCAGTTTTATCTTGTTCCTAATTTTCACCATGAGCTCCACATCTTGTGTGGATGGGATCTGCCAACATGATTCATGTCTGAAAACTAGCACTACTCAGTGTTCAAGTGATGATGGATACATCTCTGTTGCTTGAACCATCGCTGTACTTTTAATAGTACTCCTATATGATAAAGAAAGGGAGATATACATTATTGTACCAAAAATAAGCATTAGGTGTTGTATCGTTATATCTTTGGACTCACTATACAATGAGCTAGCTTATACAGCTTATCATTGTGTATCAAGAGACAGGCACGCGCTGGAACTGCTGCAAAGTTCATCAGATTTGGTGACACAGTGCCAAATTGCCGTGGAGCTTTGTTCTTGTAAGTTCTTCCCCGCTTGTCTTTTCAGTTGTTGCTAAAAATCGCCAGGCTTCTGGCAGTCGTCTCTTTGATACAACACGAAGCGAACACGAAGCTGTATTTCCTATTTCCTGCTTTAACAAGGTACCAAACTTCACTTGAAAAAGGATGAAAACAATTGAATGGATCTCAGTACCTTTTTGGGAACAAATAAAACCTGGAGAGCGAACCCTGCATAGGCATGTGTAGCTAGCCAGCCAACAACAACTACTACTACCAACCGGCTCACTGTATCATTGACCTGCTAGCTGATGCAATTTTAAATCATGTGCATCATGTTCTTTGTGTTGGGGCATAACATCATGTTCTTTGTGTTGGGGGTATACTACATACACAGTATCGTTCTGAACTACTCCGTTCTAAAATTATGCTCGCCGGCTAATTTAAAATATACCATAATTTCGGAGGGAGTGCTTGCTAAAGCCACCATACCGAAGAACCAAACCAGCGAGCGGCAAGTGAAGTAAACATATTTGTCCATGTTTTGACCATCGGTACAGTAAAATTTACGTAGTCGAAGAGGAATTAGGTGCGCTCTTCGTATTTAAAATGGCTTAGCTTAAGAAAAACTCAGAGGGTTAACTTGGTTCGAGCCGTCACAGAGCCGTAATACTCTACGTCCAAAGAAAGAGTGGGTATATTGTATAAGCTCGTAACAAAGTTACAATGGCAGAAGGGCTCTTGCTCGAGGAAGAACCCTGGCACTCGTGAGTGGTGTATGCATGCTCGAGAACGTGAACTGAACTTAACTTGTCGACTAACGTCCCCGACGTCTCTTTATACAGGGGTCGGTTCAAGGTTACATGAGGCTTAGCGCCTACGGAACTGAGCGACCCCCTGATGGGTGAGGCTGCAGACTTTTGCGAGGTTGATTTTCTGGCGCCCGCTGGTGCAAGAGCAGATGGTCAACGTCCTTCGATCGTCTTTCTGTTCATCGTCGAGGGACAAAGGTGGCTTTACCGTCCGTCGGGCAGCTTTATCCGTCGCCGAAATGCTTTACCTCTTTGTGAGCAGCTTTACCGTCTTGTCTGGTTGCTTTACCTGCTGCTGTATGTTATCAGGAATCTCTGCATCTGTCAAATATTGACCGCTGAGACGGTGATCAGCCTCCGAGGGGTCAGCCGTGTCTTGTCTTCATCCGAACCCGACCCTGCGGTAGTCGGACCAGTGTCTTTAGACGATCTTGGTCGGAGGGTCGGATCGTTGGTTTGGTTCTTGATTCGCCTAACTCTTTCCTGGGCACAGCCAGGCTTTCGGATTCATGCTGCGCAACTACCGATGTATATAATCCTGACAATATTCTATTCCATTTCTAAAATATTGTCATTTGAAGCATTCCAACTGAACTAAAATAGAACTAGCGAGCTGCGTCTTAACGACATTTTCCACACGCATGCACGGAGAGAGAGAGAGAGAGAGAGTAGAGTACAGTACGTCTGCAGATGAAACGGGCATGCATGCAACGCAGATTGCAGATGCAGAGCTGGCGGTCTTGTCGGCGCTTTGGCTTTCTCTGCAACCAATCGCTGCCACCTTTGACCTAAACAGTCCACTGCTCCAGGATCGAGGATCTACAGAGTTGTTAGCCTAGAATTAAGACCTGTTTAGCGCACTGAAACTTATAAAAAATCTAGCTTATCACTAGAGAAGCAGCCGTGGAGAGAAACACCATAAAAAATAAATTACCTGTTTGGGAGTTCGCTTATGAGTCGCTTCTTGAACAAGATTGGAGAGGAGCAACGCAGCGTGGAGCGTCAGTAACCCGAGCGGCGCGTCCCGACCTGACCTGCGGCGATGGGTCAACCCGATCTGTCGGCGACTCAATGCTGCGGCAGTGGGGCCTGAGTGGCGGCGGGCCAGAGCAGCGAGGGCGGCACGACCGGAGAGGCGGTGCGACCCGAGCACGGCGCAGCCGAGC
>BCLF01000012.1:555829-613034 GCA_001602275.1 Zoysia japonica
GGGGTTCTGAGAATTCCCTATCGAGCTAGATATATATTATTTTCTGTTAATATTTGAAATATATGAAACAGAAGTAGGGTGCATAGATCAAACCCATGATGAAAATATGAATTAGGCCTTATAATCTTGGTTTCGTTTTCTTCCTTAATAAGGTAATACTCTCCAACTATATTTGCCAAATGCAGGATGGCAAAGCCATAAAGATGTTGGCAACTGCATCAAGGCTTGACATCGAGGATTTCCTACAAAAGAAGGTTTACCTAGAGGTTATAACTCCCCCCTCCCCCTCTCCTTTTTCGAAGGTGTGAGCCATGGCTTCCATTCTGCAATTTCTATGGAGTATTGTAGTTCCTAACAGCAATGCGTTCGTATCTTGTACAGATAGAGGTCAAAGTGAAGGAAAACTGGCGGCAAGACGAACGCCTTTTGAAGCGCTATGGATACGGCGGGGAGATTCGGGCACTATGAACGGTGTCAAGAGTAGAATCAAACATTTTCTAAAGGCATATTAGGATGATGTATGGTTCCTTTTTTTTTTTTGTCCTTGCATTTTTATTGGTTCTGTGCGTATGTGGGGGAGTTAACTGAACGTCAAGTCAGTTCAGTTGTTAGTGAGGTCCTCCGATTAGTTGTTAATGATAGACAACGGGTGATGTATTACATTGATTAGTTGTTAATGATAGACTTGGTCTACAATAGTGAAGGCGGCTAGGAGCTCCCTCTCGGAAGCAGACGACTGCCAAGCAGCGTTATACTCGACTGCCGAGGCGCCGAAGGGAGCAGGGCGATCGAGCCGCCCGCAATACTCGACTTCGTCGGTCCGTTCCTCCAGCGCAAGTCAAACCATCTGTCCGTTTCATTTCAGCTTTCATTACTGAATTTTCTACGGTTTTTCTTTAGAGGCATTGACTCCGTCGTCTTAACTTGTTCACAACCCCTAGTCTCCTGAACGGATACGTACGCTGCTGACTTTGAGCGCCGGTACACGTACGCATGCATCACAGCTTCGCGGGGTGGGGAGGGGGGGGGGGGGGGGTTCTCCCCGTCAAGTCAAATACCGTGACGAGATCAGCTCGTCTTTCTTCTACGGTGTGACGATTCAGCAGCGACCACGGAACCGTGCTCCGGGCCACATGCACTGGGTTAATGTCAAAGGCGTGTCCAGGCCTGAGCGAGGGGCAACGGAAGCGCGAAATTGACTCCGCCCCTTCCGTGTCGTGCTGCCAACCACTGCGTTCAAAGTCAGCATCTGATATACGTAGCAGCCAGTGGATAGTCAATGTGCATTCTGAACTAAAATTTGAAGTAGCAGAAGATAATAATTTTGGAACGGGAAAAAGAAAATATTATTATTGATTCTATCGACATGATAGAAAAGAGCCCTAACAAAACAAGGAGATACGTGCGCAACAAAACTGGGATAACACCTACCAACCCAACTAAGTACTACAAAACTTATCACCGATGTTTCATGTCGAAAAAAGAAAAACCCTAATGAAAACTGGACCAAAACTGCTTCCCCTGTTACTGCATCAAAAACAGACTGAAAGGGGTTAGGGGAAAATAGAATACCGAATACCGAACTACGAAATATAGGAGCTGAACCAAACAGAATGAAAAAACTCAAAACGCAAGCAAAAATGCACGGTTCTCTGACGCTCTACGATATGACGAGCGCCCGTCGAGGCCTGGATTTGTTGTAAGCTTCGATCCACAGTAAATAGCTCAGCTGGTTTCCGTCTGACGCTCGTCGGACGATCGGGTTCCAGCAAATTCACTGCGATCATGTCAACTGCTGTTCCCCCCGGTCTTATCTTCTTTGCTACAGCTGTTATCGGCGCCGCCGCTGGCCATTGGCTGCACGGTGCCGCTGCTCCCGCCGGCGCCGCTGCTGCCAATGTACGAGGTGATGGCGGCGGCGAGCACCGCGGTGAAGTTGGGGTCCGAGGTGATCGCGGCGGCGGCGCTGACAGTGTCGGCGATCGCGCCGCCCTCCGTGGCCTTGACGCCCGCGGCGGCCTGCACGGCGGAGAGCTTGCCGTGGTCGTAGAGCTTCTGCCCGAACAGCTGCGGCAGCTGCACGGGCCGCGCGGCCTCGGCCAGCGCGGCCTTCAGCTGGGCTGGCTCCGCAAGCGCGCACGACGACGACGCGGCCGGCGGCGCCGGCTGCGTCAGGTCCAGCGTCACCGTGGGGAACGGCGCCGACGCCGAGATGGTCGCGACGCTCGACGAGCACGGCAGCACGGCGCGCGCCAGGAAGTTGGACCCCGCCATCAGGCTGCCGTCCGCGCTCGGCATCGAGCCAGACAGCAGCATCGACGCCGCCGCCGCCGTGGTCGACGCCATCGCCATCGCGGCCGGCGGCAGCGGGTGGTTGTGGCTCCCCTCGTACGTCGTGATCAGCACCGTCCGGTCCTCGGCGCACCTCTGGACCTGCTTGCGGACGGAGCAGCCGGCAGCCATCGTGCACCGGTAGTACGCGCGCGGGCACGGGTTGCCCTTGGCCATCTTCTGCCCGTACTTCCTCCACTGGCATCCGTCGCTGATCTGCATGCATTTCACCACAAATATACAAGAAAAAATTAATCCAAAAACAAATCAATACAACAAGCGTGCATGTGACTCGGGTGAATTCTTCCACAACATTTTGCCGGGCCTCAGATGCTTTGATTACTTACCATCGCCGCCTCGGAACGAGCTCTGACGGAGACGCGGGCCTTCCTCATTGTCGCGGCCTCCGGGACCGCCTCGGGTGTCTTGGCGGGGAGGAACTTGGGCACCTTGCTGGGGCTGGCGAGCCATCCCTGCGTGACGTGCTGCGGTGGTGGCGCCTCCTCCGGGCTGCCTACACGTTCGTGGAGGCGGTGACGGTGCTGATCGAACGTCGGCAACGGCATCCTGCCGCCGCCGTTGCCGGTGCCCGTGCCGCCAGGGCTGTAGTCCATCAACTGCGGCGGCACGGCCGAGCCCGCCAGGCTGCTGCCAGGCGAGGGCGCAGCGTCCGCGCCGACGTCGAGGCTGATGAACTGCTTCGGCAGCGGGCTCGCGTCCTGCTCCTTCTTCTCCGGATCAAGGTTAAGCTGCTGCTGAATAAGCAGTGTCGTCACTGTTTCTGCTCTATTTCCTCGGGGAATTGATGGGCTCGTTCGTGGTTAACCTACCTCAGGCCTCGGAACCTCTAGGTTCCTTTGCTGCTGCATGAACGCGACGAAGTGCGCGTGGAGGGACTGGTACCTAGCGCTGAGGTCGCTGACAATCTTCCGGAGCCGCTGGATCTCTTCCTTCGATTGCCTCAGCTCGACTTTGGTCGACTCCAGCTGACCACACAGAGGAGAAGAAGATGATGAGAAGACCCAAAACAGGACGAGGACCTCCTTGATTTCCGCTCTCATTGACATGGTCATGTGCGTGCAGTCTTAAGGCTGGCTAGGCGCATCTGAGGTTTCAAAGAACGAGGCGATCGATTCCAAAGCGAAGCGGCACATGGATCGCGCGCGCATGCATGCAGGTTTAGGGTTAGTTCTACACACCTCCTTTTCAGCTTCGGTGACCCGGCGATGGTCTTCCTCGTCGTCGTCAACGCTGGACTCCTCGCTGCCGCTCTTCCGCCTCCCGCCGACGTGCTGACCCAGCTGCAACCCGGATCAACCCCGCGGCGGCACATGCATGCATGCGTGGTGTGCGTCAGGCGGCAGGGAAATAATCAGCGCCGATCGAGGATTTATTACTAATTAAGATCGATGCAGCGTGCAGGCAGGCAGGTTCGATCACCGACGTTGATCGCGAGGTCGTCCTTCATGATCCTGAGATCGTCCAGCGCGGCCCCGGCGGCGGCGGTGTCGTCGGACCCCGGCGGCGCCGGTGCAGCCGCCTCGCTCCGCTCCCTCTTGAAGAAGTCCATCTCCCGGCGCTCCTCCGCGCCGGCGTTGACGTCGTAGCCGAGCGGCAGCACCGGCTGGAACCCGGCCGGCGGCGGCGACGGGTCCCGATCGGTTTCGCCATCATCGTTCTTGCGCTTGAGACCGGTGGCGACGGCGGCCACGTACGCCGACGCCGACGAGTCCATCTCCGTCACCTGCGCGCGCGCGCGCGAGCTACCGACCGAGGCGACGGGTGTGCGTGTGTCAAATGGATCGTCAATGGCGGGCGAGCTCGGGGACGGGTGGATTCGACCGAAGACCGGGGACGGGCAGGGGGCGTATAAGTAGGCGCAAGGTGGCTACGCGTGGCCCGTGGATCTGAAACTAAACAAGTCCATCTTTATAGGCAGTGTTGGCGACCATTGACGAAGTCGAGTCGACCAAGTGACCATGGGACGGGAGAGGGCGCATGCACCAGTCACAGGAGATCCGGGGACGACGCAGGTCAGTGAGAGTGTGTGAGTGTGGCGGACGGAGTCCATGGGAGGGGTGATGGAAGTCCAAGCACCGCCCGCGCCAGCCGGGGAACCGGGATGGTGCCTGCCAGCAGTCGCTGTCTATTCCCGTCTGGGGGAAATGGTCAGCGGCGGCGACTTAGCATGATCTGATCCGCAAAATTGCCAGGGCGAGAGACCGAAGACGAGTGAATCTGGACAACACTCGTGACCAGGATGCATGACCAAACGACGAAAAACCTGCGTCGCTGCTCTGCTTAGCTCGCCAACTCTGTAAATTTACTTGTTTATTAAACTGAGAGCCCGAAAGGTCATATTTCCTTCCAAAGAAAAAGATACCTTCGTCCAACCATGTTATTGAAGCATTACCAGATGTGTCAGTGAACGTGTCTCTCGTACATCACAAGGATATGAACCATATTACAAGTTCACGGCACCATTCCAGCAACACTCGGGTGGCAAAAGCATACGTAGACATACTTGCCAGGTTAAAACACAAACGTTCTCTCTGGTCTCTGAAAGCGTCACCAAACATGTAAGCAGAATATTTACACACATCGCCGGATAAATAAAGCGAAGATAAAACGAAGCTCCCGGCGATGCGCCCGTCTCGCCACGAGGTTCTCGCTTAGGCCGACTCCGCGAAGCCAACCCTCAGCTTGCCGTAGTCGAACACGGTGTGGTAGGCTCCCATGAAAACATCGCCCAAAATCCTGCAATTGAATTTTCCTCGAGTAAGGACCCAACAGACACGAAACATAACAGCAATCCGGCCATTTTGAACGGCTACAAACAGGAGAGACCAAATGCATAATTACCAGAGAGGGCCACGAGGAGGAGGGATGTCCATAGCTGTGAAACCACTGATGCACTGGGCAGCGGATCCTCCACCAACCTTCAGAATATACTGCACAACCAAAGAGAAATGTACAGCTTTCAGATACCAAAACAAGGAAGAGTGACACATCTAGGTTGATATGGATGCAAATGAGAATAAAGCAAAGAGAAATCACACCTGGTCTGGGCTCAGAGCAAACTTTTTGCCACCAATGGTGAAAGCAATGTCGGGCATGGAGTTAAGACTGCCACAGTCCACAGATGATTCTCCCATGGGACTAGGGAGACGCTCACAGAGCTGCAGTAATGATACATTCAGGATTATTCATGTTGTACTAAGAATTGCCAAAAGCCCCAAACTGGGCCAACAAGCTCACCTGATTAATGTAGTTCAATATGAGGTCCTGAGTCTTGTTCTGTTTAAGTTGGTTTTGCATCCATACAACAGCCATCTCACAGGCACCACACATTGGATCACTGTGGAGACCATTTACCTTCCCAGCTTCATCATCCACGACGCTCCGAATTCCAGGGCTGTGTTCACATATCAAAAAGGATAAAAAAAAAATTAACAGCAGTAGCATGATGAGTACAAAAGGCCTGGACAGTCAATCCATTAACTTTTGCAAGCAGCTGCCCATATATACTCTATTTACAAATTTGTACACTTGATAGGGTGTTGCTGACGGTTCTCACCTGACACCATGAGTCCCATCAAAAGTGCACAGACCAATTTGAGAGCAGATCTTTCCTGGCTGTGTCTGCAACATAGTTCCAGGGCAATACTAGTTATGGAACCTCAAAAATGGACATGCAACTGAACAATGCCACGAACCAAAATGATAATCCCACAATAAGAGCAAGTACAAACCTCAGCGAGTAGCAGGTCTAGAATTTGCTGTCCATACTGTGAAACAACAGTCTTGCACTCCTGGCTGACTACACCAGTAGCACCAATCTTTTCATTGATTTCAGTAATTATGGCCTGCGTTGATAACATTAACTTGTGAATACCACATGGTAGACCTCAATGCAAAAGATCAGATAACATGAATCATAAACAGGGCCCATTCAGATCATGAGACAATGTTCATTGAGTTTCTTTCTGGTTATTGCTAAAATCATAGTTGCTAAAGAAAATACCTACTGGTTTCATTATATAATTTCACATATATAAAATTCAGATCATGGAGACAATGTCAAAGGATTGAGTTTCTTTGGGATTTTTGCTAGAATCACGGTCGCTAAAGAAAGTACCTCCTGGTATCATTTCCTAATTTCACATATATAAAAAATATGAATCATAAACAAGCAGCAGTTTCAACTGTGAAATATGAATCCTTAAATGTATCTGAGTACAAAAAAAATAAAATAAAGCTCGGACATACTGTAGGGCCAGCAAGCAAGGAAGTTCCAGAATCTGCAATAGCTGCACAACCACCAGCACAAAAACCTGACAATGACACAGATATAGAGTTAGTATCTTTCTCATTTAAATACAGTTAAAACAAAAAAAATACTAGAGAAACATTCAAATACCTGTGGACTTCCCATCAACCAGGACATCACCCATGTCAAACTGCACCAAGAAAATATACACAGTTATACCAGATATAAAAAATAATTACCAGGGGGTACAAGAAACAAAACCAACCTGCCAATATCCCTTCTGGGTGACTGGGACATATGTATGGTCACCCTTGTAGTGGCTAGGATCCATTCCACCAAACACAATTTCACCACCTTCCCCTTCATCAGCATGACGGTTGAACCAGAAAGAGAAAACAGGGTCTTTGATGAGACCTTGCTCTATCATGTTATACCTGCAATTTGTTTTTGTCATTAGGGACTGGCAGCAAAAATTAAGTACATGGCAATCATACAACGCATTCACAAATCCCAACAAATAAATTTCAAGATCTAACAGTATCATGCACAATTGCACATAAGCATACTTATACCTGAATTGCATTGCTGCAGCAGATGCAGCAAAGGAGCTTAAATACCATGTCAACATATAAAATACCAAGATAAAATAGCTTGACAGATATATAACATAAGAAGAATGTGAACAATAGCTCATAGCCTCATATTGACACAGCAAGGAACTTTTTATTTTGCACGGTTCTCAAACCAGAAATTGGTTGATTCAACTGCAATCTAAAGACTGGACTGAGCAAACAATGCAGGCCAGGCTATCTTACCAAACAGGAACAGCTTTTCCAACGGATATTTCCTGAAATCCTAGGCCAAGAATACCATCAAACTTAGCAACCATGAAAGTGATGCTTGGCTCCCTTGTTGCTTCAATAAATTCCTAATAAAGCCACCCATCAAGATCAAAACCTTTCCAAGTGGACAAAATGTCTCAAAGAAAACAAATACACGGATTTCAAAAATACAAACACACTAACCTGATCTTTCACAACCAGATCACCTACAGTAACACTGTCTTCACTGAAATACCCAGAAATTGCACCAGTTCCATAATGGATGTCAGCAGGTTTTCCTGGTGAGATAACACAAAAGAATGTCACTGTCAGGAAGGGGAAAAAATGCGTAAAGAAAAACACTCAATAGAGAGTCCCAACCAAAATGATCTACAGATTGCAACAGTAAATGTCAGCATCATTCCTCGATCCTGGCAGCACATCACTACATCTACGCAAGAGCAGCACTACATCAACATCAGCTATTTTTAGCATCATTTTCAAGGATGTTGCGCCTACCAAGCAACTACTGACTTCAATTTGATGTTGCCAACAATGGACAATCACTTCTCTGTTGATCATAAACATTCTGGAAGAAAGCCATGCAGCATACTCGACTTGTTGTAAAATGAGTAAAATGAGAGGCCGACCGACAGAAAAATAAACGCACAGGGTATAAGAGACAAACCGTTCTTCTTGTAAGTGCTCGACTGCCCTGCCTTGTAGCGCGAGTGGAAATAGCAAGCAACCTGCACCATTCCACCAGGAAAAAAAACATACTCCATAATTAGCACCAGACACAACTAAACCCTTAAAAAAAGGCTTCACAGAGGGAAGGAACAAGAGGCGCACCGAGAAGTAGCACTTGGCAGATGGCACCCAGAGGTTGGAGCTGCCGGTGTCAAAGATGACGGTGAACTTCTGCGCCGGCGTGCCGATGCCGATCTCCCCAAAGTACTGCGCGTTCATGTAGTTCTTGAGCGCGACGATGTCGCCCTCGTCATCCGAGCCGACGGAGTTAGCGCCACGGAGGCCCACCCTGCGCGGCCCCTCCTCGCCGGTGAGCCGCGTGGCGACGCGGCCGTTCTGGTCGATCGGGTGCTTCTTCAGCGCGATCCGCACCAAGCCCTCCGCCGCCGACGCGGGGAGGACGGCCTGGAGCAGCACCGCCGCGAGGAGCGCCAACGCGACGCCGCGGGTTCCCATGGTGGCGCGATCTGCAGTGAATCGGAGGGCAAACGACGCAGCGGCACCGATTAGACCTAGAGCGGTTAGATCGGACAAATCCAAACGCGGAAAGCAGTTGAACGAACGGAGCGTTCCTGGTAACTTGCGATTCAGTTGACTGCGAAACGCTTTACAAACACACAACAAAAAATTAGAGCCAACTGCTGCGAACACGATGCCTAAACAGAAGATCGACACCCAACCATGAACTGATTTTTTCCCAAAATAAGAACAGTTCAAAACGGCTTAGAAACCGCAAAAACTACTCTACGAAGGCAAGCTACACCTACAAACCATCGGAAAACAGCAGATCTAAACGAAACCCCACATCACGGGCACCAACCCTACCGCCAATTCGAGAGACGAGTCAAGCCGAGTCCTCGAGAACTCACCAGAAATCCGGGGGAAGTGGGCGAGGGGCGAACCAACTGACGTCTGTGCGAAGCACTAGTGAGCCAGGCGTTCCGCGCTCTGTGAGGGAGTATATAACGCCGCGGTGAGGGGCCACGCCTCCTCCTGTCCGTCAGATGGGCCGCTGGATGGATCTGGCCGTCGGATCAGGATAGGGACGGCGGGTTCCCGGGCGGAAATCGCTAGCGTTACACCAGGGGTTACAAATTGATGGGACGTCGTGGATTTTTTTTTTCTCACCAAGTGAAAAGGGCCTGTTCTTTAAAAAAGAAAAATGAGTGGGACCTGCACTGGTTACTTTGCCTTTAAGCAACTACTACGTAGGATTTTTTTTCTTAAAATGTGATAACGAGTCAAAGAATTTTTAAAAATTTTAGTCATCTACTCCTACTACAAACTCCTCTTTGAAATCGTGCATATTTGCAATAAACTAATTTACAGTGCTCTATGTTTATCTAAAATTACTATGTTACGCAATTTTTTTCTAAATTGATATTAAAGGCATTTTTGGTAGATCTTTCAGCTCTTAATTTTTTTATTCACTTCTGATTCTTTTGTGAAGTGATTTTATTGCTGAAAATGATTCTCTTTCTCTAGGATAAACTCTTATAATTTAACACAGGGAATCACTTCATATTATAATCAACAGGAGCTACTTTTTTTTTTAAGCTCTCAGAATCACTCATAGAATCAAAAATCACTTATCTTCAAAAACAACGTTTGACATAGTTTTTTTGATTTTGTCTGAAAATCATGAACTGTGAGCTCTGTCAAAAAGACCTTAACTTCAAATTATTATTTTAACTTGAACATTTAAGATTTTACTCTTTTGTAGGAATAAGCCATGTACGAGAGTTCTTTTTCCCCTAAATTGGGACCAACACGTAGGTAGGTTACCTCCACTGCATGAGCGCCTCGTGGAATCTGGTTGTGGCGCTAGCGTAACACATGGTTGCCAAACGGCTGCGGCACCTTTTGTTTTGTACCGCAGGGCCCCTTTCTCCTCGGTGGATACCGTCGTCTCAGTGCTCAGCCTCAGTCGGAGGTGGCTGATACGCATACGCTGGGTATCGGCGAAGTTTACAAAACCGTTTAAAATATATCGGTTTTTGTGATTTTTGGTGAAACCGATTCGATCTGATTTTATCAGTTTTTATTTTAACAATTTAAAAAAGTTAAATATTTGAAAATTTTGGAAATATCGAAAATCGATAAAATCAAGGGGTAAACTGCCGAAACATGTGTGTTTCAAATTTTAAAACATGAAAAACGAATCGAAAAAACCGGTCGATAAAGCTGTAAAACCGCTCGATAAACTGGAAAAAAGACTGGTTTTCGATCAAATTTTATTCAAATTTTGATTTTTTGATTTCAAACAGTTTTCAATCGATTTTCATAGTTTATACGGTTTTCGTTAAACCGACCGGTTTTAATAACAAAAACCTTGTGTACTGGTAGTACTGGTTCCTACCGTGTGGCCGAAGCAAAACGTTGCCGCGCGGCGCGGGCTTCTGGTGCGCTCCGTGCACGCCAGAAACGCGAGGTCGCAGTCGACGGCTGCTGCATCGGGTGGGCCGTCCGTCGCGGTGTGAACTGAACAAGGCCGAAAAGACAAGCCAAACCATAGACGAATCGTTTTAGATAAGGCGGAGAGAAGAGATCAGTGCAATAGTTTAACATCTTAACAATACCTTAGTGGCACGCAACTAGTTAGGAATGGCTCGGCGGCGCTAGACAAATTAACGAGTAGAAAACTGTGAACTTTGAAGGAATCTCCCAATGGCGGTTGGATACGAAAAGGCCCAAAATATCAAGTCAGCTTGTTATGCTCAAATGTCTCACACAACTTTCCATTGTTATGCTCCGTCGTTCAAGTGATTTAGCTAGTAGTGTAGCGCAGTGAGATATGAAATCAGAAACGAGAGGAGGGAGAAACTCATTGGGTCAAAAGGCGAATCGTTTTCAACTTTTGCCGACTCCTGCGCGCAAAAGATGATGGAGCCGGTGAAAAAAGGGCGCGGTGGACCGTGGCTCACCTTCCACTGTTGTTGCGCAAGCTTCTCGCATTCTTTTGAGGATACTTTGCGTGTGTGGGCCGGCAAACGAAGCTGATGCCATTTTGATACAGTGAAGCTTGCTTCCTTCTGATGGAACGATGCACGGAAGGACAGTTAGCCGATCGGCATGGAATTAAGGGGAAGGAAATGGCACTGGAAGGAAGGTTTCGCACGGCAGTTAATCGTGGCACGGCCTTGCGTTGCCTCGCACTGCAAACAACAAGACCAAGCGGGCGCGGGGGGCAGAGGGATGGATTCAGTCGGCCAGAGGGAGGGAGACCACCTGACCACGCGCATGTTTCAGATGCGTGGTTCCTGGTCGTGAGCTCAGGCTCTGGATGCGCATGGATCAAGCAAGGCTTTCGGCGCGTCGTGTCCTTGCCTCTTGCCCGAATGGAAACCGCACCAGCTAATAAGCGGTGGCGCGCGTGCCGGAGCACGAAGCAGAAACAGCACGCCACTGGGCACTGTCACACGCCGCGGTGCATACACCGTTCGAGTTCGACGTAAGGCCAGCGCTTCTAAATTATCGAACGCTCAGGATGCGGCGGGCAGCGCCACAGGCACTGGGAGGTGTCGCGTGCTCTTGCGTCAGCAGTTCGTGGCGTCGGAAGCAAAGATGCTCGATGTCGTTACGCCAGCTCCTCTCTGCCGTGTAATCCTCCCGTTTTTAAATTGATATTGTTATTGACAGTTTGTACTTCGACAGATACGATTCATCGAGCTCAGGATCATATAGTATGTCACTCGACGAAGCGAGGACCACAGTACAGCTCAAACACGATAAAATATATTACAAGCTGGTTATTTAAGTTTACAAACCAAAAGTTTTTTAAAGTATGGAAGATACAAACTTATTACATAAAAGCATATTGATACTAAGCAAAAGGATACATCGAACCTATACGATGTACCTGCTAGCGATAACATACTCAAGGCGACGAGCAAAGCTCCCAGTAAACGAAGCCACCCTCAAAGGTTGCTCTTTCTGACTGGAATTGAAAAAGAAAAGAGAAAGTACCTGCAAAAGAAAACAGCAACCACAAAACCCTGAGCAACTAACGCTCAACAAAACTTATCTGACAAAATGGCTATCTACAGTCGACTTCTAAAAATGAGAAGATTGACTTATCAAGGTTGGCTATTTGCAAAAAATGCACTATGAGTGAAACCTTACTTTCATAATTTAGCGGTATATTAAGTTATGAAAGGATAAATTTAATTTGCACTAAGGCTATATCATACAAAAATGCCAAGAAGTTTCTGAGAGATCAAACATAAACATATTTATATTGATTAGCTCCTTACTACGATGTGACTCAAAGAGACAAGTGATATTCGTTACTGTGAGAGGCAGTGATTACACAACGGGTACGCGTTTCTCAGAAACCGTACATGGCAACTTTTCACGTCAATGATACATAGTGTCGGTCCGATGCTCACCTCTCCCGAGCAGTGGTTCTCCATGCGATAACCACATCGGGTCTATCTATAGTTAGCCCCAAAGCTCTCCCTTTTATCATTTTCAGAAGAGAGGTTCGGTTACGTCCAGTCACTACGCACATTGGGCTACATCAGTTTCATGAGGCTCATAGAGCTAGTATGTAATCAGTACTGTTCAAACTTGCTCAATAAGACCGACAACGAACGGTCTTTAATCGACACAGACAGAGCTACAACACATTGCCCATGCCTCCGCAATGGACACATGCCGTGTTATCACCTACTTCTCTGTCCAGTCTCCAATTTATTTTATATGATAAGATAATCCATCTCGTACCAATCCTATAGCTCGCGAGTGAAGACTTATTCACTCGACTTCTACAGTTAAAAGAACTATTAGCTTAGCTCTACATCGAGTTACCTGTACCAAAATACTATCATCGAGTTACCTATACCAAAATACTATCTCAAGATAAGATTCTATAATAAAACTACGGTTTCAATCAACTCCTATTACTTAGTGCACATCACAAACTAACCATCTAAAGTGATAAAAGTAAATAATTTGAAAACAGAATAATGCACCGGAGCTTGTCTGGACTTTGATCAATGTTAAATTCCTCAGATACAAATTCGGCGTCAATCGAAGTTTACTGAATCTCCTGATGATATTCCCCGATTTTCTCTTTATTTTCTCTAGGTCCTATATAAAATGACATGCATACAATGAGAGTGATGTTCTTTTATATTTTTATAATTAAAACTCTTTTAGTAACAATACATAAATTTGAAAAGCAAATAATTAAATATGATTATAAACTCTTTTAATATGGTTTTTGAAGAAATAAAACTAATTTTAAAGCTTTCATAATATAAAGGAAATTATTTTGGAATTTTCCAAAATTTTACAGAATTTATTGGAAATAAATAGATTTATAATGATTTAAATGTAAGGAATAAATTATTTATAAAAATTATTTTTACCGAAATAAATTATAATATTTTGTTAAACCAGTAAATATTAAATAAATAAACAGAAAGTAAATTTTATAATGTTTTATATGCTGATAAAGAATAGTAATGCATTTTTCTTGTTTATTAAATGTTCTGATTTAATTAAATTATTTTAACACATAAAATAGAAATTAGTCAGCTCTAGAATATAGTTATAATTGAGGGGATTCTAACAAAATTTATTTCATAATTTTCTGAGCTAAAATAAATTTTTCTATGAATTTTACAATCTTGAAAGCATTTTTAATTAATTAAATGAATAATTTCTTGAAATAGTAAAATCAGCCGGATTGGACCTTGGCACGAAGTGGGCCGAAAGTCCCCGGCCCAAAATTGGGCAGCCATACGATGGCCGCGGGTTCGGCCACACCGGATCCCCTGGCCACAGAGGATCCCGCGCGGAGGTACAGAGCAGGCGCGCGCTCAAGACGACCGGCTCGCCAGAGCGGCGGCGAGCACGCCGGCCCTTGCAACAATGCGGCCAACCTCAGAAAATTTGGCACTAAAATGATCGCCACGTTGCTGTGGACTCGGGGAGTGGATCATCGGCTGACGGCAAGAGACGGCTTGAACTGACGTTCGACGACGCGGCAAGCTCGACACGAAAAACGACGGCCGAAGAAACCTGTAGAAACAGCTTCAGCGTGGTCCGATAATGGACGGCACGGGTGTCGTCAACGCCGAGAAGGGCCGTAGTATGGAGCTCGTCGGCGGGGTGGTTTGGCCTTCGGTGAACGGCGTCGAGAAACAGGTCAGGCTCCTGCACTACAAGCCTCAACTCGCTTGGTATTTGCATCCCAGAAGATGCGTCATGCTGCTAGGAAGTCAAAACTGATAGGAAACTAGAATTAAACCTCGAGATGCTGTGATTTTTGCTATTAAACGGCGCTGGCCTTGAAAGTACTGATTTGGAGAGAAAAAAACTGAAATCCGAGTCGCTCGCTGCTGCGGGGATGGAGAAATGGACCGGTGGGGAATTTAAGCACACTGCCGTGCTCTTGATAGAACAAGATTTGGGTTGAATTTGCCTGGAGAGATTGTTCTGGCGAGCTATGCCGGTTGACCGCTTGCGGTGAGAGAGAGAGCTCGTGAGTGGAAACCTGAGATAGAGGAAGAGATGAGCACAGATGAGAGTGAGAGACCAAGAGGTAGTGCAGTAAATTCTTGCTTATCCAGATGGGACACGTCCCCAGCCCAAGCAAAGCCAGCAGGCAGCCGCGCGCCGTGCCGCATGAACTCTCCAGTGCTGCGCTGGCTGGCCAGAGAAGAAGAAAAGCGGTGGTGACACTGACCAGCGGGCCCGGCCAATTTCCCAATTTTCTGATTTTCTGCAAATTCAAACCTGTACTGTTTTGGCTGCGAAACAATTATCTCCCAAGCTCAAAATCTTCTGAAACTTTGCAGGGGTGTTCAACTCTTTAAAATTAACAACTTTTATTTTGGACCACGTTCAAATTTCAAATAAATTTTATTCTATAGAATTTTAAAAACAGGTAATCATTTTGAGAGAAATGATTTATTTGGGTCATTTAAATTTCGAACACACTTTTGCAAAATCTTCAAAATCCAATTCTTTACAATACCATTCAAGAGAGTATTTTTCTTCACAATATTTCTTTTAAAAGTTTTGAACTCATATTTGAAATTTGAATTTCGAATGAAATTTGAAATTTTGGTTCGAATCATTTTAAATTATTGTAGAGCTCGGTTCCATATTCCTAAACTTGAGAATTTTGCATCTTTATTCAAAGTGAGATTTTACAGGTCATTAACTTTTTACGATCAACTTTAACTATTTATTTTATTAAAAAAATTTGCTTAAATATGTAAAATTTTAAGTTTTGATTCAAATGACTCTAATGATAAGTCAAATTATATTAAAATATATAAAATTTATTAAATTATTTTAAATAAAACGAATGGTCAAATTTAAATTTAAAAATCAACAATGACATCAGTTAAAAAACGGAGATGATAGAGAAAAATTTGCATCCTCGAATGAGAATTCACCACGACACATACACACAGAAAGGGACACAGGAGGAGAGATGCCGTTTTGCTTTTCAGGTTAGGAAGCAAGTCAATTTGAGGCTGGAACTGAAGAAAACACCGTCTCAGATATACAGCACTGCACCTCCGCAAATTTAACTCGGTATAGAAATAAATCACGATACATCAGTTTGATAACACACGTAACATGTTAAAACGCGCTCTCTATGCCTGCACCCTCTTAGCACTCGAGCTCAAGCTCGGCTAGTCGGAGCTGCTTTACTCTGCACTCAGTTAGGATACATGCACTTGTTTCGCGACAGGGGGAAGCCACTATAACAGGGGTATAGGGCTCAGTAGTTGGGCTGGTGCTGCCAGCTCGGGTGAGACGGCTGCGTCGGTGCAGCCTCGAAGCCGTTCAGTCTGCCATCAGCCAGGTTCTGGGGGTGCTGCTCCTGTGTAAGACCGCCCTGAGAACCGTAGTAAGTTGGGTACCCATGACCTCCGAACTGGGAGGGCTGTGGTTGCTGCGTTTGGCGAAAACCACCCTGTTGACTCTGGCCCTGGCAAGCATAGAAGTGGCTAGGCGGAGGCGCTGCTGCTGCTGTCCTCGAACCCGAGCCATGAAGCCACATGGCAGAGTTGTCACCCTGAAAGGGGGGGAAAACAGAATCAAGTCTTCTGAGTGAACTAAACATGAATCCATAGATATGACATTGATGGATCAGACAACACATTTTCCAAGGTTAGATAAGGCAACCTGGGTCAAATACCTGTTGAAGGGCCATGTATTGATTGTTATCTTTAAATTGTCTGCTCAATGCATCATCAAACCCCAGAGTTGATGGTGCAGATCCCGTATTCTGATTTAGAGTGAAATTTCCTACAAGATTACTTGAGCTTCCAAACCCTCCACCAGGACCACCATAACCAGATATGACCGAAGAAGGCTGTTGTTGTAAGCCTGCAGCAGATAGTGTGTTCTTGTACTCTTGCATAGAGTACTTCAAACCTGATCCAGGCACAGCAGCTGCAGACTGATGGAATGCCCCGTTACCGGCGTAAGCTTGTTGGAAGATGGATGGAAGGTAAGTAGCAAAGTTTTGAGGCATATACGGATATCCAATCACATTTGTAAAAGGCGGGATGGGCAATGTGTGCTGAGAATAAGGGTGAGCAGGAGCAGCTAATTGCTGAGGGGGAGGTGGCCCTGACGGAATGCTCGTACTTGGAAGATTTTGTGTAGATTGGACATTGGGGAAAACACCTGTTTTCAGAGCCTGGAAAACATGTTCAGAAATATGGAAATTTAGCAGATGACAAAAAAACAATAATACTAGTACCAAGATAAATATGCATACCCCAAAATATTTGCATGACCAAGTTTGATTCTACAAGTTAAAATGTAGATGACAATTAATTTCTTTCAATCTGAAGAGGTTTAGCTTCCTACTATATGCAAATACAATTTGAAATTAATGCTGCTTCAATAAATTTCCTAGTTAATTTAACAATTGATATTTACTGAGAGAATTTTGCATGGCAACTTAATTTTCCAGCACTAGCACAGCAACATAGCATTTGTACATGAGAACAGCCATTCCATAACATCCTAGTCAACAATAAAAATGATGTATAATAATCTCCTGCATGAGAAAACACATTTCAGAAATAGTGGCTGCAAATATTTGACTAACCTCCTGCATTGTGACAGCTGGTGTAAGATTAGCAGTTGGATCAGTATTGTATTTTTGGGCCAGATAAGGTGGTAAAGGATATTCTAAGTCACGAAGAGATGATTGATTTGACCCCAATAGGTTGGTACTCAATGGATTTGCTTGCTGGAGAATAAGACGACAAGAGTAAGAATTATGCACAAGCACATGTAGCTCGATAATATATATAGACAGAAAATAAAAATAAAATTTAACATAGCCATTTTCTATTAAAACGAAGATGTTTCACATAGATTTAAACACAGGGCACAGGGACCAGGCAAAAACTTCCAGTCCAGGCATTATGTTTACAAAACTGCAGGTTTAAGAAACAGATCAAAAGAACCACTTCTTAGATTTGCAACCATGCCTGTAATTTTGTAAAATGCTACTGTGCGAGTAGTACAGGTCTCTGAAATTGTTGCTTGAAAGTGTAGTTATTTGTGTGATGTTTTTTTACCAAAGGCAGTGCAGTTTTGTGAAACTTGCTATAGATACATGCTACATAAAAGGTCAATCCAAAAGCTTTTTAATACTTAATACTCCATACTAACTCAAGAAGTTTTGATGCAACATTGTAATTCTACAGACATTGGTTTATAAAAAAATGAAAAAGAGAGGCAGCTTACTATCAGGTTTGAAAGATGGGAAAGAGTGTGTGCTTGGTTGTTTGCATGTGGATCTTCCATTGTGCTGGGTTGTGATGTGTTCGTATTTGAATATGTGTGATTTGATATGGATGGCAGATCATATTGAAGGCCAGAAGGATCAATTATGTCCTGCCTCAGAACATCCGATTGTGAGACAGAAGGTGCATCAACATTCTCTATGTTAGCTCCCATCATGGTCTCAAGGTTCTCGTTTGCTGATGAAATCACAGCACTGGTGTCATAGTAATCTTGATTCCTGCAACAAACAACTATAAAATGTCAACGGTCCTTTACAAAAACGTTCAACCAGTGAAGCGTAATAAAGAATAGAGTTCTAAACACTCAACCTTGCATCGATTTGATCTGCTGGAGAAGATTCCTCTCCAACAGGCGACTCCACATTGGTATCAGTGGTCTTTTGTGGGAGGAGCCCAGAAAATGCACCAGATTCAAAACTGCCAAAGCTCAAACAGGCACATTCTGTGTTTGTAACTTGTAAATGATCAGGGATTATCACTGCAGGGTTATCTTCGGTAATTTGTTTTCCAGTTAACTCTTCTTCATTATGCAAATTTAGACTCTGAAAGTTCGCTGTTGCTACTGATACATCAGCATTGGAAACCTCAACTGCAAGGAAGAGCCACAATCAAAAGATCAGAACTCACTGCAGAGCTTGCAAACATGAACAAGTTACATAGCAGGAAGATCAAGATCAACAAACCACAACAAAGACGTTGCATGCAAAAATACTGAATGGATAATTTGATATTTTGATGCAACCGTGCATACAATGGCACGCTGCATGCATAAGCTGACGAGTGTACATAAATATCGGAAGCGCATAACTCATTTTTTTTAAAAAGCATAGAATATAACCAGCCATGAAATCCCATCTGCTTTTATTTTTGAAGGAAAAAAACTTGTGCAGTGCTGGCGTTTATCTAGAGCCAGTGAATAGAAATAGTGACAACAAAAATATCCAGATTTTTAACATAGAACATGGAGAAAGGATGTATTGAACATTAAATTTTGGTTTCTAAGATGATTAAACCAACAGAAGTTCAGCATTGTGGAGTTAATTTTAAACTCACCTTCGCCATCTGTGTAAGAATACTTCTGAGACTGGTAGGAACTCGAGTTCATCAATAATCCATCACTATATTCAGAAATACCTTCATCATGTTCCAAGTGTCTCTCAGACGCAGCTGCTGATCTCAATGCACCGGCGTTGTTTTCATCAAATTGTGAATTTTCATGTGAATTATCCACATCATCAACTTGAGAAGATGACTGCAATGATGTATCATATGGATCAACAGAAGTCTCAGGGGGGAATGACTGTTTTGCATGTGTCGACTCATCCTGAGGAGTCCAATCATTCCGATATGTGCGCTTGTCAACAGCGGAATGATGATTCTCTATCTGAACAGAATCTTGTGGAGAAGGTATTTCCTGGTCAACCTCTGTTAGCATAACTGTGTTTGCATGCTGTTTTGGATTCTGATTTACTGTGTTTGGCAAAGTTGGGTACTGTCCGTTGTATCCTCTGTCAGCTGTAACCACAGGCTTGCTAGAGTGCTTTGCCTGAGGCCTACCCATTTTCACAATATCGGCCATCGACAACTGACCAGGCGTTCCAGACCAACTGTTGTGCTGAAACCCAGATGATGATTGTGATGGTACTGCTGGTCCATCAGCAACCACCTGTTTGTTTACACATGAACTGCAGGAGCCAAGAGAGGAGATTAGGTATCGTAAATAAAATGCTGATAATCTAGTATCACCAGATAAGACAATATCTTTGGTTTTTACCAGTAGGCACCATGTAAACATATCATAGAATCAGACCAATCACAATGTTACAAATGTTATTGTCGTCAACAAAAGAATAACATACTACAAACAAAATCAGTCACCCAACTAATAATAGTTCAAGACCAGCAATAAGTGTTAATCAGAAGGATTTCAAACTGTCCTCAGATTTTTCTTTAAGATGGCAGCAGCATCAAGGATAACATACAAAAGCCAACAATAACAAAATTCCTATAGATAGATATAAATTTGCTTCCAGGAAAAAGTATAAGCAGCATTATTATCACCCTTGAAGTAGATAGAAGAAGGGTTGTTTTCATACCTTGCAACTGGTTGCTTCTGATTGGAATTAGTTGACGGCATACCAGTTCCCATGGCTGATGACCTTGAAGCCACATTATCTGATTTGAGATTGAGAAAAACAAAAGGTTAGAAGTTACAAGTTACAATGGCCAAAACTAGATGATAATATTTAGGTACTCATTCTATTACCAACGGAGCTGGAGTGCACATAACTGTTCCGTCCACCACGATCTGCACCACCTCTAACTCCTCGAGTTGTAGAATTATTTGCTGGGCGAGACCTTGGCTCAGGAGTCTCTTTGACCTACGTAAACATCCAGAAACACAGCTGTCAATTCTACTGAGAAAAGAGCATCTAAAAACATAGACCAATAACTTGTAACTGAATATACAAACTTCAGTTCAATAAATCATGCTCGTGATTGGTGGTAAGCATAGCAGTTTGTTTTGTGAGGGTGGGGAGGTATGTATCAACACATAGTATGTGTCGATTAACCCATCTAGAAGTTAGTCAATGATTATAATTTTTTAAAGGAGTCGATGATTATATAAACTGAAGCTTATAGTTCAAAAACATGGGATACAGTAAAAAATCAGCCTTAACTGACCTCCTTTTTCTTATCGCGCTTGCTCTTTACCTCTTGAAAAGTATCTGAAAAAATGGTAGTGTTAAATGAGATATCAGGGGGTTCAGATATTTTTCAAATATTTTTTAATATGGTTCATACACATATTGCTGGGTCCCATCGAAAGAATAGATCGCCTTGGTGTCCACCAACACACTTATTATTAAACCAAATAACTTATAAACAAACCAAATACAGCCTTTTAGTCCCAAGCAAGTTGGGGTAGGCTAGAGATGAAACCCACAAGAACCCAAAAAACGACGTCTTTAAAGGTTTTATATAACCAGTTGGTAAGAAATACTACCTATATCCCATAAAAAGTCTATTCCTAGCTTTGGTTGACTGTGTTTCTTTCTTCTCTTTGACTAAGAATTTATATAAAATTGATAAACTTTAATAGAATAAAATTTATATTTTTAAATTCACCACGAAAAATATTTTATAATATGTAATTTATGTGTTCATAAAGTTACCAATTTTTTAAAAATCATTGGTCAAACAGAAGAACAAAGCACAGTCAAACAAAGCTAGAAATAAACTTTTTGTGGGACGGAGGGAGTATAATCTAAAAGAGCAAGAAGATCAAAACAAGACAGGAAATCTCTTCCGTTTCCGGTTTATAAAAGACTTACCAAAACAACACCTATATCAGAATCCACTGTTGGCTTAAATGGCCATATAATCTAACTTTTCAACATGTCGACACAGGCTGGCTAACCGTATTCGCAAAAAACAGCTGTGTAGTCCAAATACTGACAAAACAAAGGTCGACAGCCCATTTGGCGCTTACCTTCAACGAAAACACTGCATGTATCATTTTTTTTCCATCCACCCTATATAAGAGAAGAAGACAGAAAGTGCTCTTCCCACAGAAATATAGCACTGCTTAATAGGATAGAGGCAACATAACTAGAAGATCAGTGGTGTGTCCCCTTTTTTCAACTCCAGATACCTCCATTCCCTGCCTATATACATCCTTTGCGGACCTGTGAGCTAAATTTTTCACATGTGTTCCTTATAAATCGAGCATCTAAAACAAACAAGTATTAATCAGGAAACATGTAGCAATCAACTCCTACAACTCCCCACATAGACAAATCCATACATCGGAAAGCTAAAAGATCACCGCAAATGTAGCTCACTTAAGTTGCTTTCTTGAAGTGACTGAGTGACTAAAAGCAGGAACAACAGAACTAATAACCAGCATCCTACCCGCTAACCAAAATTGGAAACTCTTGACGCAATTAGTATTTAGTAGGGAACTTAAACAGAAACCCTAACAAGCATATAACAAGAGGAACATTGGTGACAAACTGACCTTATAACTCCTAAAACCCAACGCCCGCAATTTTACACCGACTTGGGTGGCCACGTCGCGAAATAAATTCAGGGCCCAGAAGAAGGAAAAAAATTACAGGTCTATCCGATTGCCACTAATCTGTATCTACGGCGCGCTCAGAACATGCTTTCACGGCGACGAATCACTCCAGATCGACACAAGCACGCTGGTTTGCCTAATACCCCTCAAAAGCATTCGGACGTGCACTCCAACACAATCACGAATCTAGGTAATGACCGGTGAAGGTACAGCCAAACGAACAATAAATCGATGGGGAGGGGGAGACAGCGCGTAACAGGCGCGAACCTTGGGAGAGGAGGCGGCTGACCGCCTCGTCAGGGTCCATGCCGCACTCGCGCAGAGCGGCGTAGATCTCCGCTTCGGGGCGGTTGACGATCTCCTTCAGGCTCTGCACCAGTTTCCTCGACGCAGGCGGGACGGGCGCCGCCGACCCCTTCCCTCCGGCACCCCCGCCGCTCATCCTCGCCACCGGGATCCCCACCTCACAGGGAAACCCCTCGGAGTTGAGACAGGGAGACGAGCCGCGGCGCTGCGGCGGCGGGTGGCGATGGCTGCGGTTTCGGCTTGGTTCAGTTTGCTCTCCCACGCAAAGCAACGGCGGCCTAAACCCTTCCGCTCCTCCCTCCGCTGCGCCCGCGTATATGGGCACGTTTGGCTTGTAACACCAAAACGCGGACGACACCAATTCATTGGGAGAAGAATGTTTAGATGATAACTTTATCAACGTGAATTCAAGCTGTTTGTATAATATGTGAGATCTATATGTTATTATTTTTTATAAAATATATTCAAGTAAAATCTCATTTTACAGACTTAAATATTAAATAAATCTACCAATTAAAAAAATATTAGGACTTAAATGTCGTTAACCACTGCTTTTTTATTTCCGTGCTACCACTTGAGTGCTGACGCTTGTCCTTGCCGTGCTCCCTTGGTGGCCGAAGCGCGGGCGAGCGTTTTGGGGTGTGCTTCGTTGCTTACCAAATTTTGCCTTTCCAAAAATTAGTGTGCCACTAAAATTTGGCTGCGGTTTGAATTGTTGCCAAAATTTAGACGACCAATAAAAAAATTGGCTTATTAATGCACAGTAAACATGGAAATGAAGGCAAGTCACGGGCGAGCATTTTGCTCCCCAACGTTTTGGCCAAGCGCTACCAACGCATGCGGCTGATGTGGCAACATGCTGATTGCTGCACGCCAAACGAGAGTTCAATGCTAGTAAGCTTTGAATCATCATAATTGATTAACCGCGTATCTGTTTTGGAATCTGATTGCGCTTTTAAATTTCTTATAATTAAATCTATAAAATAAAATCTCACTACACTATATTTAGCATTTAAAATATTATTGTAACATGTGGGTAGGAATAGCTTTTGTTGGTAATGAACCAAACGTACCCTATGACTTAGATGAACGGTTGGGTGGAGGGATTTACCGAGAAACGACTGTACATGGGACTGAGTAAAACCTCTTTTCCTGTGACCGTCTTTGATTGCACGCCATAAAAGGCTACTACCTCCCTCTTAGAATAATTTTATATCTAACTTTGTTTAAATATATTTTTTATAAATTTAATAAATTTTAATAATAAAATATTAAAAATATTTTATGAAATATTTTAGTTAATCACATCTATAGAATTATTGATAAAATTAGATGATATTAAACCTAAATGTAATTTTTTTTGAAACAATATTTTATATCATTATATATTATTAGGATTTATCATAATGGTAACATACAGTATTTATTTATCACTCGACAAGAATTAAATGGTAGTGTTACGAAAGTTAGCAAGAAGCATCATAATTTTAACATGCGTAAATGAGAGTATCAAATTAAGGCCACCATAGTCAAATGTAAAATGTTTAACCATTATTATTTGAATCTGCTTGCTACGATATTGTCTACAACTATTCAAAGATCAACGAAAAATATCAATGGTGTGTCCCAAGTCACAAAATGCCCAGGGAGATTAACATGATTTTCTTTTCATTGAGTGTCTACAATATAGCATCACCTTTATTTGAATTATTTTGAATATTAAATTTAGCTAGCATGATTGAGACGGGAGCGTAGCAAAATTGTAAAATTGGATTTTCAAATTATAACATGGATATGTCTATTTCCATATCAAAAACTACTTAGCCTATCAGTAGGACGATTTGATTGAAACCACATTTTTTTCCCCATAAACAAAGTCATGTCATGTGTTGGCGAGAACAAAAAACGTTCAATATAAACCCCCGTTTGGCAAGGCTTATGAGCAGCTTTTGCTGCGGCTTATGCCGTGAGCCCTGCCAAACCGTTACGCCGATGACCGCTTTAGCTTGGCCAACCAGCAAAAGCCGGACACAAAAGTGAATGGGCAGGAAAAGCCAGCAAACGGTAGCTTCTCTGGCTCATGGCATCGCCAAATCAAGGATTTACCAGAAAATGACGGAAGTTACCATTCCTGCCCTCTTCCTCTCCTTCAGAGTCGTGAGCTCACACCGGCGGCATGAGTGGCAGAGCGGGATTTGGGGGTGGCGCGGGGCTTGGACAGCAGTGTAGGCGGCTCCGAAGACAGGGGAGACACAGGCTGGAGCACGGCCACGGGCGACGGCGTGACGAGGTCCCGGCGCTACAAGAATCTGGACGCCTGTGGAGAAGACCGCTCCAGGGCAGGTGGTCTCGAGCATCGCCGTGCGGCAGCCGAGGGATGCAGTATCGAAGTTATTCTCCAACAAAGCTAGAATGGATCTCAAGTGGAACCTTGCCGTGAATCGAATCCGGCAAAAAGTATTTCAATTTTGTGTGCTAGAGACGGGATCTATCATCTCTGGTAGCAGATGGAAGAAGAGAGAGAAACAGGCGCGTGCATCGTGAGCAGGGTTTATCAGATTTATGATTTCGTTTGAGCGGCGACGAAAACCGACAAAACTGTAAAAATCAGTCAAAAACCGTTTCAAATCAAAAATTTAAAATTTGAACGGAATGCTACAGTAAACGTTCGTTCCACCGGTTAGCCGATCAGTGTCTTCGGTTTTTACGGTTTCAAATTTCAAAATTTGAAACCCATCGATTTTAACGATAAGCTGAGCGGTTTTAACAGTTTTCGGTATTTTAAATTTTTTCAAAGTTTTAAATTTTTTAATTTTTTTTTATAAAAATGATCGAGCGGTAAAGTCGAAAACCGCAAAAATTAAGTAGTTTATCGCGATTTTGTGAACTCTGATCGTGAGAAAGATGGTGGCGTATACCAATAAAAATTCTATTGTTCTCCTAATTCTGGTATACACCGTAGTTGAATTATGTGAGTTCTAATGTGTATATATAATAAAGTTGCAAAAATGTGTATTTAAAATAAGAAAATGAGTAAGGGCAAAGTGGACAATTTATCTCAACTATCTGTTACAGAAAAACCACGATAAACTGTTCTTCCAAACGTTTAAAAAAAAGCTTCAATTTATTCAAAAAGTTTACATCATCATGTAAGCCACACAGCTGAAGTCAATTTTTTATAAACCACAGCCCTGTCAAACGGGTCAAACTCGTGTGTTTCTTTCATTCAGGGCATGATTGGTTTCTTGTTGAGCTCAGCCTGATCTGTATCTGAGAGCTAGGCCCCACCAACCAGGTTCTACAGATGCAATGTTATTTGATTGGTTGCATGTTCAACTTCATGCATTGAGCCTGGACCATGAGAGATGGATTTGATTTGCGTTTCCCTGTTGCCAGCTTCGCTGGTGCTTTCTGCATCTACACAGTCAGGCTCCACTCATCCTCAGAGCAACCAATCATCCACACGCTGCACTATAGAGCCCGGGCAAAGCTGAGACACTCAACCAATCAGGCCCAAATAAGGCCTCGTTTCATGGAGTTTTTTTATTGGTTTTTCGATCGGTTTTAATTAAAATTATATCAAACAGTTTTAAAAGTAGCCGTTCTTTTTTCTTTATAGGAAAGAGGCACGGATGAAGCCATAAGTCACAAAAATGTGGCTTCTACATGGCTCTTTCGTCTATATGTTATTTTTTCTTATTAACTACTACTATAAAATAAAATAGCTCAAAAAAACTGTTCTACCAAATGTTTTTTAAAGAACCGAAGCCGAAGCCACAAAAGACTTTTTTTTCAAAAAAGCTAGAGCTAAAACTATTTTTAAAGTAGTCAGAGCTCTACCAAATAAGACTTAATAATACTGTAGTTCTCAGCTTAGACAAAATAGACACCGACATGTAGTCAGTATCTCCTTTGGAACATAAGATTTTCATAAAAATTTGTAAAAAATTCACAAAAATCAGTTAATGCACAGAAAAAATCCATAAATAAAAATTTTCCTCCGATCAAAGAGCCCGAAAGCATCGAGACTTATAAAACGGAAAACATTATTTCTCCCAAACCCTATAACGGTCAAGCCCTAATCAACCCTCGCGCCGCCGCCTAGATCGGTCGAACCTCCCGATCAAAACCTGCCGCCGCCGCCGCCATGGGTTTCGACGTGGGCGTTGTGCCCCTCAACTCCGACGGATGGGGCCCTATCGACGCCCCGGTAGTGCCGTCGTCCCTGGGCGGGGGCGCCTACATCCCCTTCGCGCCCTTCTCCCGCTCCGACAAGCTGGGCCGCATCGCCGACTGGACGCGCAACCCCGCCGGTCCCGCCGCCTTCGCCGCGGCCTCCCGTGACTCCGTCTTCGACCTCACCTCCGCCGACGACTCGCTCGCCGCCGGGGCCGAGGACTCCTCGTTCCGCCTCGTCGACGCCAAGCCGCCACCGAAGCCGCCGCGTTTCGGGCCCAAGTGGCGCTTCAACCAGCGGCCGCAGCTCCCGCAGCGTCAGGATGAGGAGGTGGAGGCGCGCCGCCGTGAGGCCGAGAAGGAGCGCGCCCGCCGCGATCGCCTGTTCCAGAACAACCGCCAGTTCCACCACCACTTCCGTGGCAACCAGTCATCGTCGGCCAAGCCCTCCGTCGATATCCAGCCTGACTGGACCATGCTCGAGCAGATCCCCTTCGCGAATTTCACCAAGCTCTACTTTTCTGTCGCAGACCAGCCCGAGGATCTTCTTTTCTGCGGCGCTGTCGAGTTCTACAACCGCGCCTTTGATCGGGTCAACCCCAAGGACGCGCGTCGTCTCGAGCGCTTCAAATCTCGCAACTTCTTCAAGGTCACCACCACAGACGACCCTGTCATCCGGCGCTTCGCGGAGGAGGACAAAGCCACGGTGTTTGCCACCGACGCTATCCTTGCCGCGCTCATGTGCACGCCACGCAGCATCCAGTCATGGGACATTGTCATCCAGCGCGTGGGCAACAAGCTTTTCTTTGACAAGCGCGATGGCTCCCAGCTTGATCTGCTCACTGTCAATGAGACTGCCCAGGAGCAGCTACCTGAAAACAAGGACGACATCAACTCAGCTCACTCGCTCGCTGTTGAGGCCACTTACATCAACCAGAACTTCTCGCAGCAGGTGCTACAACGTGATGGTGAGAAGGTTACATTTGATGAGCCTAACCCGTTTGCTACTGAGGGTGAGGAGGCAGCATCCATTGGCTACCGTTACCGCCGCTGGAAGCTGGGTGATGAGATCAGCCTTGTTGCTCGCTGCGAGGTACATGCTGCCAATGCTGATCCAAGTGGTGGTCGCCAGTTCCTTACGCTCAATGCTCTTAATGAGTTTGATCCTAAGATTACTGGTGTTGACTGGAAGCAGAAGCTTGAGACCCAACGTGGGGCTGTCCTTGCTACAGAGCTTAAGAACAATGCAAACAAACTTGCTCGCTGGACTGCACAGGCTTTGCTTGCCGGTGCTGACATGATGAAGTTGGGCTATGTGTCACGTCTGCATCCTCGTGATCACTACAACCACTCCATACTCACTGTGATGGGTTTCAAGCCAAAGGATTTTGCTGCGCAAATAAACCTGAACACTGCCAACATGTGGGGAATTGTCAAGTCAATTGTGGACATCTGCATGAAGTTGGAAGAGGGCAAGTATGTGCTTGTGAAAGATCCTGTGAAGCCACAGGTGAGGATCTATGCGGTGCCTTGTGATGCATTTGAGAACGACTATGTTGAAGAGCCACTTCCAGAGGAGGAGCAGGTTCGACCGCTTGCAGATGATGTTGACGCTACTGCAAAGGAGATGGATGCTGTTGCAGAAGCTGAGGCCAATGGTGCAGCGGGTGCTGGTGGTGATGAGGGTGACAAGAGTGTAGAGGCTCCTGTTGCTTGAAGAGGGCGGGTCTAAAGGATTCTTGTTCCTTTTCCAGGACAGATATTTTTTTTTGGCTAATTATCTGTTTTGATGGATCTCTTGAAGGATTCAATTGCCTTATTCGATACAGGTCTTGTTTTGGTCAATGAGGAATCTGTTAAATTCGTTTTCAGGTTTAGACATTGCTAGGTTTTGTTTATTTTGACCCTTGTGAACAGATGCTTATTCATCTTTGAGTGTTTTTCTAAGCCTCTAATAATTCTTCATTTTGAATTACCTTGCAATTGATCCTTTGTTAGGGCTGAACATCGATGGCAATGGCTTGATTATTTTGCTGCTTGCGCATTCTAGCTGTAACTGAAGAGACTGAATCGTGTCCTCACTCCGTTTTGGGTTGCAGTATCACCAGTTTTCGAAACCAGGTAGTATGGATTTTTCCCCGCCGTGGGAATATTTAGCGAACTGTGGACGCATGCAACCCAGCATCGCAATATTTAGCGAACTGTGGACGCATGCAACCCAGCATCGCTTGGGCAACAAACGAGTGAGCGCACGAGACGAGCGCGGGCGCCATCCGCGAAAAGGAGCACCTATCGTTCTCAGCTTTTTTTTTTGCTCCTTTCCCTGCTGCCGCACACCGGGTTCGACGCGCGCTCGTCGGTTCGTTCGTGCCTGCCCACACACACGTCCGCGTCATGAATAACTCCACTCCTTGCTCGGCGAAGCGGCGGGCACTGATACCTGCTTCCGTACGGAGACAGACGAGAAGTAACCAGACCAAGTGCGTTTTTCACGTCGCTTCGTGGTACGCCGGTCTCGCGCGTGTTCCACGTGCCGATTGACTCGCGCGTGTATCATCCACAGGGCCGGATGGATCTGCAGCCACGTGACGGATCTCCCCTCGACCCCTGACCATGTGCGCTGCGTATCACGGATTCACGGGTGGGGTGGCAAAATCAGGCTTAAAGCGTCTTTGCTGCCTGCGGGCAGCTCTTGCCGCTCGTTCACACGCTTGCCCACGGCCGAGACGTGCGTGTTCCATGCCGGCGCATATTATAATCTCTTTCGACTCGTCTCGCCTCGCCCGCTGCCAACTCAACGTCAAGGAGGAGAAGCAACAAAGGTTAATTTACGCGCTCGTCGTCGTCGACCGCTTGATTTATTTCGAATTGGCGTGATGTCAACGTACTCCTGATGAGTTGTGGACGAATAAGCGCACATGCTTATATTGGATCTTCAATAGTTAATATATTTTGGAAAATAAAGCTTTATTGGCTGCATTCACACCCTACTGGATCGATCGGCGCCACCGACACTCCGGCGTGTTCCACAGAGACGCGCTACTACTTGTTCTCAATCGTTTACCTATTGCTACCTCCGTTCTGATTTTATTGTCGTTAGTTAGTTTAAAATTGTGTTAGCTGACTGCCGACAAAACAAAAACAGAGGAGGATGATTAACCGTCAGCATTCAGTCCGCAGACCGAGGTAAAAACAACTCGGACGCTGCAGCAGGCAAGTTGCTTGTACCAGTATAAATTAATGAATGAGTTATTTTGCTCAATGCCATTGCAAATAAACTGAGTTGAGAAATACCATTCCAAATCCATTGTTAGTTGCACAGTGTTATGGCCGTTAACTTTTTTGTCAATGCAAACGGAAAGTGCTCTTGGGGAACAATTTTTTTTTCAAAAATGACTAACTCGCCCCTGTAGACAGTACTCTTCCTACGTACCTGAACTTAATATATTGATCAAGAGGAAAAGAAGCTATACTAATAGAACACATAGGGAATAAAATCATGGGCGGCCTGTTTTTTTTTTTCTACAATAGTTGCGGTGCTGCACCTTTCTTAGCAATCAGCGGATGCCAAGCTCTACATCTTTGCTGACGTCCATACGTCCCGTCCTGTGTTGATCTTATGATCTTATGACGAGGGTTTTAGAAACCGGTTTGGCTCCGGTTTTTTATGGTGTGAAAAGCTGATCGGTTAGTCGGTTTTGCTATAGTGTTAGAATCGTTTTTCGATCGAAAATCGATCACCTGTTTAAATTTTAAATTGAAACGGATCGGTTTCATCGATTTTCGTAAAAAACAATCGATTTTGATGCCTAAGAGGTGAATACTCTATATCGTACTAGCAGGCTCGCAGACTGATGCGGGATATCGATGCCGTGCTTTGCAAGGATCTCAAAGGAGGAAATTGGTGGAAGGTGACATGATCTGGTTGTCAATTATTTGAAAGATGGCCTAGCGAACAGGATGGTAAGAAGAAACCAGCAAATGGAATATTTAAGAAGAGAAATCAGAGGGTAAATGCTTCTTTCCACAGCCTCTTCATGCTATCTAGATGGAAAACGTCACAGAATGGCTTTCGGCAACTCAAATACACATTGCCATAGCATTTTTCAACTCAAGTTTTTTGCAATAGTATTTTACAACTCTAGTACCTTTGCAATGGTAAGGAGCAAAACAACTCTTAGAGCCTGTTTGGGGATCTGGAATTGGGTTCAATTGAAACCGTTTCTAAGAATTGACCTGTTTGGGTGACTCTTGGAATTGAATCAGAAATTCAGTCTATTTCCAACGCATATAGTCGACGGCTCACCCAACATTTCTAGTCTGGACGAGCGAATCGCTCGGAATCGCCACTCCATCCATCTCCGCCTCCTTGCTCCATTCGCCGCTCCTCCTTTCCTGGCCGCCTCGCTACTCCGTCCGCCTCGGCCTCACCGCTCCATTCCCATCCGCCGCCGGTCGCCATGCCACCCCCATCCACCACTGATCGCCATTCTCGACTGCCATCTCCATCCATCGCCAGTCACCACCGTTTGCCGTTCCACTGATCAGTCGCCGTTAGTTCTTCTGAGATCTTCGTGTCCTCTGGATCCATCGAAGCAGTACCAGGGCACATCGAAGCAGTGGCTGCGCATATGGAGACGATGCGGCAGGAGGTGCTGGCTTGTAAGGAGGTGCGCAGGAGCAGGACCCAGAGGTGACGCGCCTAGGATGGGGAGGGGCATGGAGGTGGCCATGGTGACGTGAACAGATTGGGAAGGATGGGAAAGGGCGAGTGGGAGCTGGTAGATTAGGTGGTAAGCGAGAGTTTAAGCAGATAATCTATTATTGATTAGTCATTCAGAAAATCAGTTTTTGATTAGCAGTTTATTTGTGTTCATCATGCATGATGAATCTGTTCTTGATTATCTCTTCCAGCAAATCAGTTTTTGATTAGCGGTTCATCTGTCCTTAATGTTGACTTTGATAGTTCATTTTTCCTTGATGTTGATTTACAGTTTATCCATTCTTGATATTGATTTTGATTTTGAGCCAAACAACAATTTGAATTTGATTCATCCAAACAAGAAAAATGGAATTGAATTTAATTTCAACTAATTCGATTCTATAGAATCCAATTCATAGTAATTGATTCAATTCCATTGAAACAAAAAGACCCTTAATGAATCATCCACGGCAAAGGCTGATCATACTTGCCACCGGCTTCTCCAACCGCGAGTGCTGCCGCTGGACAACGGGTTTCAGAATCCTGCGCCCGATTAAACAAGTCCGAGGTCCCAACACCAACTTGCTTAAATTAAACAACATCTCACCTCTCGATCGATCGATCGAGACAACGATGGAGTTGCTTAATTAAGCAAACAGATTATTCAGAAAATGATCACTGGGCACAAGTAACACATCGATTAGTTGGCGCATCGGGCTCATGCTACAGCGCTCAACGGGACGGGACGGGACGGGAGTCGGACGCGCCACCTACTCCACAAAGCAGCCTGTCGCTACCAAGCTCGTGCATACAATGCTGCACCGATAACTGTACTTGGTCTGAAAAATGGGTCTGTTCATTCATCACCGAAGGAATCTCACAAGATTCTACTAGACCATAGTAGGAGTATGATGCGTGGAATCACGATTATTTTTCCTCTGTGTACGAAAGCATATTCCAGTGGCATGCACGTAATTAGGGATGGTTGCTTGTCCGAATAGGTATAATAAATTAGAAGAACGTATTTTATTCGTTCAAGAAACATTTCCGGACATTGATAAAACCCTTATTCACATAGCGGGTTAAAAATAAAACCAGCAAGGCAAAGCCCCGTCAAGCGCGGCCACACCGAAGCAATAATGCCTTGACCTTGATCCTTCATCGCACCTCACGCCCCACGCCACTGAAAATTTTCAGTTCCTGCCTCTCAGCCTTCTCAGTACGTGTGATTTTTATTTTGACTCATTAAATACATTAACTTTTTTAAAATAGCTATTTTTAGTTTTTTCTTCAATTATTAATTAAAATATACTTCTTCTTTATCTCCAGTCCATCTAGCTATCATCTTTTCACACCTCGCTGCTTCTCACTGCTGGCTCATCCATCTTCTGCGTCCATGCTCAACCGATTGCCGCGCTCGTCCGCGTAATCAGCTGACCGTACTGCTTTAGTGGGTTTTGTTGGGCGAGGCAGTCGGTCGAACACGAGAGAAGCAAACAGGCGAGCACAGATGGATGAGCTTGGCGATGAGACGCAGTGATGGCTAGCAATATCAGAGATGAAAAAAAAGTATTTTAATCAATAATTAAAATGAAAAATTAAAAATAACTTATTCTGAAAAGATTAATATATTTAATGACTCGAAATAGAAGGCGAACCAGAATCGAAAAGCTCGGTAATGAAGAGAAAATTCTCCACGCCACGTCAAAGCCAGCAAGGCACCCGTTACCCAAATCGCCCCCGCGCGTTCCCCACAACGGCGACACGCCCATCACCTCATCTCAGCTCCCCCTTCAGGGGCAAGGCCGTCCACGCGCCGCCCGCGAGCGGCATATAACCACCAAGCGCCCCTGCTCCGGAGTCTCCCCCTCCAGTCTTCCACCTCCTCCCTGTCCTGCTTGTATTCGATTTGAATACGCTGGGATTGAAGCTGCGCGGCCTCACTTCTCCGGCGAGAGACTTCCCGGCTGACGTCGTTAACCATGCCCGAGGCCAATGCGGGTGGGCTCGCGCAGGCGGAGCGGCGCAAGAAGGTGGGAGACCTCTGTTCCGGACCGAAAGACCGATTCTTTCCTCCTTTGATCCTTTCTTGGTGTCGTGCGATGGGTGCCAAGTCTCGCGGTGGTCGTGCGCGGTGGCGCCGGGAGGAGAGGTGCTACTGGCGGGCGGGTTAAGGTCGACGTGCCGCTGTCGGTGTGTGGTCTCCATCTTCTCCGGATTTTGGTTGAGGCTGGGGCTGCTGGTTTTGAGGGGATTCTTGCGTTTCTGGTTCAGAGTACTCTTTTGCTTCCTGCCGGCGAGGATTTGAGGCCTCCTTTTGGAATAAAGGAAATTTTCTTATTTCTTTCATTTTTTCTGTGAAATTGAACTGATTCATATAAAATTTCTGTGAAAATCCTGATTCTTTCCTTGGTAGGATATCCCTTCCTACACTAATTATCTTACCGAGTCTTCCTCAGAATCCTCCTTGCTGTATCTGCAAGAAATCTGTCATCTCTTCCATTGAGACATGAAATTTCCAAAAATCTGGACCTTCTGACACTATGGTTAAGAGCACGGTAATTCTTCTTGTTTACTTCGCGGCACTATGGATGAGGACGAGGGGTCTTCATAAACGGGGGTACTGGATTCGGTCGGATTTCTTTTTCCCTGGTAGACATGGATTCCCTGTGTCCTTGGGAGGCATGTTTACTGATTTTTCTGAGTCAAGGAAGCCCACTTTCAGTGGTGATCATTAGCCTTGAGAGGGCTCGAGCGACAATTAGTTCTTTGGCTGGAGGGAAAGGTCAGTATGGGTTTGGTCAGAGGGGATGGAAGCTGTTGTGTTTTTCCGTGAGCTCGTGGTTTGGTGTCGGTGAGTAGGAGCCAGGCTGAGACTCCTCTGTTCCATTGGTATTCCAGTATAAGAAAGAAAACTCCTCTTGGTGCATCTCAAAGTCTCCCGTTGCCGCTTGTTATCACGCGCGCACTCGTTGCAAATGTTCATTCTCTTGCTATCGTTATGGATGTTTCATCTCTATGATACGTTTTGCTGTATAGATTGTTTTTTTTTTTAAGAAACTGTGTAGATTGATTGACATTGGTATAGCCACACAATTTTTTGGTACAAAATTCGCATTATGGTGTTGCTAGGGCTATCTGAAATTCACCACAACTCCTTTCATTCAAATCTGTGTAACAAATGAATAAGACACAAATCCTTTGTGCTTTTTAAACTTTTTGCAAGTAATATGTCAACGATATGGACTACATTCTGTAATATTTGACTTGGACATAAAATGGGCCATGTTAATGTTTTACATTACTATAACTTTCAGAATTCTCCAGAGGTGGATTTCTTCAGTGATTATGGTGATGCCAACAGATATAAAATTCAGGAAATCATTGGTAAAGGAAGTTACGGGGTTGTTTGCTCGGCAATCGACCAACATACTGGTGAAAAAGTAGCAATCAAGAAAATACAGAATATCTTCGAGCATCTATCCGATGCAGCGAGAATTCTCCGTGAAATCAAGCTTCTCCGGCTTCTAAGGCATCCTGATATTGTCGAGATCAAGCATGTGATGTTGCCTCCGTCCAGGAGGGACTTCAGAGACATTTATGTTGTCTTTGAACTTATGGATACCGATCTTCACCAAGTTATTAAGGCTAATGATGATCTGACAAAGGAGCACCATCAGTTCTTCCTCTACCAGATGCTTCGTGCACTGAAATATATCCATACAGGTATGCATCTTCATGGGAATTTTATTTTCGTCTGAGAGGTCTTCTAAGCTCTGTAAGTAGTGTGATGCGGCTGGCTTTCTATTTTCAACTAGGCATACAAATGGCTTTGACTAGCTTTAAGTTTCACTTTTAGTGTTAATCGGTGAGGATGGAGTATTTTTTATTTTCCATTCCAGCGTTTGATTTCACAAAATGGTTTCAAGGCTTCTCTGCTACTTATATGGAAAGCACGAAATATCTGCAAATCTCTTTGGTCAAATGCAAACATAGATACCTGTACTTACGATGTCGCATCATTCTTGCAATTACTATTTGTGATGATTTCCATGGACACAGACTCAGTTTCTGTGGCAAGGTTGAAATGTTTATGCTGATTTCCATTTCAGTATGCTGTACACATTTACTTTATCAGAGTGTGACTGTGGAGCTATGCTCTGATGATTTCTCATATGGATGCAGCTAATGTTTACCACCGTGATTTAAAGCCAAAAAATATATTAGCAAATGCAAACTGCAAACTCAAGATATGTGATTTTGGACTAGCAAGAGTTGCCTTTAATGACTCCCCTACCACAGTTTTCTGGACGGTATGTATTTTACTTATTTTTACATTTTGTTATATATGATTCATGGAGCTTAAGTTTTATCAAATGCTCCATAACAACATTATTGGTATAGGGTGTAGAACACTAAAGAGGGCTACTAAAAGTCTCACTGTCTGCTTTAAAATGACTCAGGACTACGTTGCTACTAGATGGTACAGGGCTCCTGAGCTATGTGGATCTTTCTTTTCTAAGGTAATCAATTTCACTGTGTTTTTTGCTCATCTGTCTAACTGCTATGATGTCATTTTATACTACTGGTAGTGCTGGCCAGTATGATAGCAGATATCATTTTTCCTTTTGTTTCCTACACCTTGAAATTGCAATGTGATCCTGATGATATCAAGTTGACTATTTTGTGCAGTATTCACCCGCTATTGATATGTGGAGCATCGGTTGCATTTTTGCAGAGGTTTTGACTGGAAAGCCTTTATTCCCTGGAAAAAATGTGGTTCATCAGTTAGATTTGATGACTGATCTATTGGGAACACCATCAGCAGATACTATTTCACATGTATGATTTATTATCCTTATAAATGTCCAACTATCATGTTCTAAATTGTTGGAAAGTCTCAAATGTTTTTATTGCTTTGACTACAGATTCGGAATGAGAAAGCAAAGAGGTACTTGAGTACTATGAGGAAGAAACAACCAATACCCTTTCCAGAGAAATTCCCCAATGTAGATCCTTCAGCACTCAAGCTCTTACAAAGGCTTCTAGCATTTGATCCTAAAGATCGACCAACTGCTGAAGAGGTAGGTGTCTTAATGAGGCATAGATTTCATGTTTGCACTGCTTTTGTTCAAGTTACTTCAAGGAATCATATTCTAACAAATAAAATTTATTGTACGGATGAGCAGGCGTTGGCTGATCCCTATTTTAAAGGAATTGCAAAAGTGGAGAGGGAACCATCCTGCCAGCCAATTTCGAAAATGGAATTTGAGTTTGAGCGGAGAAAGTTCACGAAAGATGATGTCAAGGAACATATATTTCAGGAGATACTAGAATATCATCCTCAACTACTTGAGGATTACATGAACAGCTCTGAGAAAACAAGCTTTTTATACCCCAGGTTTTGATCCTGGCCATATCTTTAATTTTCTTTTTCCTTTGTTTCTCCTTACTTTCTTTGATTGTTTACTATTATATGTAGTGCTGTCGACAATTTCCGGAGGCAATTTGCTAGCTTGGAAGAGAATGGAGGGCGGAACAGCACACTCGACAGGAAGCATGCTTCTCTCCCAAGGTAACTATTTTCATTTTTCCATCATGTTCCAATTGTTTGCAACTTTGCACTGGCATGTATTTGTTGTGTTGGAACTGATATAAGAAGGGGAAAATGTGTTAGGTAACTAGATTCCTGTCCATGTTCTGTAAGCCTATAATACTAAGGAAGATGCAAATCTGTTGAGAATGGTTTGTTGGGCTGCCAGAGTCCAGAATTTTTTCTTGAGCTCGACTTCTGACCTTGTTCGATTGCTTGCAGGACTACAACCGTCCACTCCACTCCAATTCCTACGAAGGAAGGTTCGGCTGCAAACTCCCAGGTTCCACAAAGGATTCCTACAGGTGACTACCAAGCAGTCATTTTTCATAAAATAAAAGATAATGTATAGTTTCCGATAGCATTCATCTGCCTGTTTCAACTTTTCAAATCTTGCAGCTAGACCAGGAAGAGTGGTCGGCCCAGTACTACCATACGACAATGGAAACGCCACCGATCCAACCAATATGCGAAGGCTGTCGGGAAATCCAGCGGTTCTTTCAGCAACCTCCAACCAATCAGCCTACTGCTACCACCTGAAGACAGACTGCTCCTGCAGGCATCAGCATCAAAGTGAGCTTGAGAAAGACCGTATGCAGTATAGGTCAGGGCACCATCTCATGGAGGCCAAGGTAGTGCCAGAGGCAGCCCGAGACATGCGGTCCTCACCTTATGTTTCAAGGGGTGTGCCCAAAGCTGATCTGACAGACAGGTCCCTACAGGGAAGCATACTGCACGGCGTTGCTACTTTCAATGGCATGACGGCGGTCGCCGGCGGCGGATACTGCAAAGCTGCCGTTCTTCACTATGGAATCACAAGTCTGTACTAGGGTAATGGCCAGGCAGTTCATCGTGGTTGTCCTCTGTGAGATGAAACCGGAGCGCCGATTGAACAGTCGGCGAGGCTGGAAATTCAGAGCTGGACAGAAGTTGCGTAACTGATCAAAGATGCAATGCGTCCGCAAAGGATTTTCAGTCTGGGAAAATTGCGACATGGGCCCTCGTTGCTCTGATTTTGTGATGAGCTGATTGCCTGATTGGGCCAGTAATCCGGCGCCAGCCGCCAATCTTGTGTTTCTCCTGGTGCCTCGGAAAGTGAAGAGGTCCGAGGAGAAAACTCGCCCTCGCCTGGGCTGGAGGGTGTCCGTATAAACCGAGAAGGAATGTGTACAGATGTACTAATACAATTAAGCACATAATTTTGTATTTAATAATAGACTAAATTTCATAAAACTTGATAAAACTATCGCAACACTACAGATTTAAATGAGAGTATCACAGAACTACAGATTTTATATATTTTTTAATCATAAAACTACAGATTTAATAATTGTATTAAAAAACTACAGATTTAGTGTTTATGAATTTCATAAAACTACATATTTTGTAAAGCATAAACCTGTAGTTTTGCGATAAATTAACTTTTTAAATTTGCAGTTTTGTGATATATTGCTCACAAAATCTGTAGTTTTGTGATACATCTCTTTAAATCTGTAGTTTTGTATTAGTATGTACAAAATATGTAGTTTTGTGATATATTTTTTTAAACTGCAATTTTGTAATAGTTTCATCAAAGACATGTAGTTTTGTGAAATTTATTATTAATAATATGCATGTGATCATATCCGTTCCTTGCTTAACTGCTCCCTAGAACTATGGTGCTCCTATATATCAAATGCCATACAACAGTAAAAATGCATAGATACATAATAAGCTACTGTGGCTGTGTACTACTGAACAGAAGAGACTTCACTGCTCAACAATCTCCATGACACACAACTTATCAGCAGAACAAATTCAAATTGTTAAACACTTAATGTACCTGTAAGGAAAATCATGGGCGTAACTTTAGGTGTTGGAAGAGGCAATTTCAGAAGCTGACAGCAAATGAAACCATTTAGCACACATTTTCTGCCCGGGAATTAAGTAGTGATATTTGGATAGTGCTTGATTTATGAGTTTTGACGTTCGAATTCACATCTTGTAGCTTACCTGAAACCACAGATGAACACGCAATGCCTATAAAAATTAAAAAATGATGAAGACAAATGTACTATGTACCTTGATAAAAAACTCTCATGCCAACTAGGCATAGTGCATAGAATTCATCTTCCTCCATTTCTGGCTGATCTCCAGCTTTCACAAGTATAGCTGAACCAACTACGGAGTACTACGTATTTGTCTAGCCTAAAGGAGAGTGACAAATGAATCGTGTTAGAACGTAACTGCAGGGCAAGCCAAACTAAAGCATCTACATGTTTTTTTTTTTGAGAAAAAAACTGAAAACTTCAATAGCCAAGGTTGTTTTTCATGTATTCTTTTTTTTTTGCAGACTTAAATTGTATTAATTTTCATATCACACGCTAAAAATGTCATAGGAAATTTAGATTACGAAAACTCGCAAAATAATTGCCTGTGGTAGTAAATTACAATTTGGAAAACAAGTTCTTGTGGTTGAGTTGCACCAGTTAGCCTTAGGGTTAGTTGCATACCTTCAAGGCTTCTAGAAAATATGTGTATCTGAAAGTGAGATGCACCAAATTTTGTGGGAAATTTTCTCTTTTTCCTAAACAGGAGCACATGCTAAACCCACCACTCTACTTCAAGCGGGACAAGGTTTCTGTCTCTGATTCGTCATGGCGCCGGGAGACGAAACTGCTGAGATTGGAAAGACGGAGGATATCTGTCTGGTCATCAGAGGGTGGGTGGCAACAAACTTCAGGTTGGCATGTTTTTTTTTAAAAAAAAAACTCAACCGGCGGAGATAAAACCGTCTCGCGGCTTTTCATTAAGAATAACCTCAACCAGTCGAAAAAATCCACAAACTTAAGCTTTGGGCTTATCCAGTGAGCCGCTCCCTGTGGACCTTTAACTTATGCTTTGAGTCTATCTCGTTTATAAGGACCTGTCCACCACAAATCGAATTAACTGAATAAATAAGACACAGCGAGTGAATTTTTTTTATTTCACAAATTATACACATCAAGATTTTAACGTTGGTAGGTAGTCTCACAACTAGACGTCCTAGCTAACTGAACTACTGTCAGTTTGCGCATGATTTTACTTGTAGGCCTGCTCGCACTCGTAACAATGCAGCTGCAGTGATAACTATTGAGCAATCTCTGAATGATCATGGCAATATAACGACTATTAGGTGGATGGAGGTAGATGGGGGCATAATGCATTGCGGCCTCAGAAGGAGCTGGTGTTCCCCTGATGCTTGCCTAGTTTTAGCTCGTCTAATGAATATACCGTCACCGCTGACATGGTCACTGACGTATAGACCTCGTGTGCTTCATTCCCACACATATACACAGATACACTGCCGTCTATCTCTCTCTCTCCTGTCACCTCAATAGCTTTTTCTCGATGGCAGTGATGCCGATGGAGGCCCGGGTGGCGGCCACGCTCCCCCTGAGCATGATCCTAGTGCAGGCGTTCTTCGTAGGGATGGTCCTGCTGTCCAAGGTCGCGCTCAACACAGGCATGCACCCCATGGTGCTCCTGGCCTACCGCAACCTCGTCGCCGCGGCCGTCGTCGCGCCGGCAGCAATCGCATTCGAGAGGTGATTACTTATAAGGGTAGTCATCAGTCATGCATGGAAAACTAAGCTTGATCGAGGTCTGAATCAATGAAGGCAGGACACTGGCTCATTGCTTCTGTTTTGCTGCAGGGAGATGTTGAAGAAGGTGAAGTGGGTCGTGCTTGGCTGGATATTTGTAAACGCTACATTCGGGTGAGCTGAACACTAAAAAATATATTAACCCTACGGCATAATTTAGCAGTTACTACATGCGGAAATGAAACTCCCATGTGCATGTGCACCGCAGAGTCATCCTGGCAACGGGTTTGTTATACTACGGGCTGCAGGCCACAAGCGCCGCGTACTCTGCCATCTTCATCAACCTGATCCCCATCGTCACCTTCGCCATCGCCGTCCTGCTCAGGTACGCATGCCGCTACGTACTACTCGATTTCAACATTTTCTCCATCCGAGCACTCAACTATTTGATCGCAACATTGTCGATCCCTGCATCCATCCATGTATGCGGGTGATCAATCAGGACCGAGAGGCTGGCGCTTGGAAGCTGCCCTGGCAGGATGAAGCTCGTGGGGGCGCTGCTGTGCGTGGGCGGGACGATGGTGGTGTCCCTGCTGAAAGGCCACCCGCTCCACTTGTGGCCTACCGGCATCCTCAAAGCTTCCAAGTCCCAGCAGGCACCGACGAGCACCGCCGCCGGCGCTCACCACAGCATGGTTGCCGGCACGGTTTTCTTGTGCGCCGCCTGTGTCAGCTACTCCCTGTGGCTCATCTTGCAGGTACGTAGGAGTACTAGGCAGTCAACAAGTGCTCGTTTGAATTCAGTCCTCTGCGTTTCACGAATTTGAACTGGTGAAAAATGTGTCAGGCTAGGCTTGCGAAGATCTTCCCCGCAAGGTACTCGCTGACGATGCTCACCTGTCTGGTGGGGAGCGTCCAGTCGTTCCTGGTTGGCATCTGCGTCAGCAGAACCGGGTGGAAGCTCGGGTGGAACCTTCAGCTCCTGACGGTCGTCTGCACGGTGAGCATGAGCATCTATCTATCTAGTCGACCCCAGTCATCATTTTTTTCTAAGGAGATACTCCCTGTTTTCATTTCAACTAATAATTAAACTAACTAATATGTGTTCCATATATATATGACTGAAATGAACGTTCGTCAGGGTGTTTTCAACACGGGAGCCACGTTCGTGCTCGTCGCTTGGGCGATCAGCCGCCGCGGGCCGATCTACCCGGTCATGTTCAACTCCCTGTCGCTGGTCGCCGCCACGGTCCTCGACTCCGTGCTCCTAGGCACCAGCGTCTACGTCGAGAGGTATACTCCACTTGTTAATAAGCTTCGTCTTCTCCATCTCGTGCCTATGCTTTATGCAATGAATTCAGCTGGGGCGTGCATGCATACGTACGCAGCGCGCTGGGGACGCTGCTGGTCGTCCTGGGACTGTACGCGTACCTCTGGGGAAAAGGCACGGAGATGAAGCTCGCCGCGGCGGCGGCGATGGCGGCGCTGCAGGAAGAAGCAGGACTACACCGGCGGCAAGGTGGAGGTGGAGGTGGAGCACACGAGACGTCGAGCAGTGCTCGAGCTGGGTAGACCGGCGTGAAAATTTCCGTGTTGCTATAATTTGTGATTAGACCAGAAGCGCGACCAAACGCTCCAGTTCTCTCAGCGTGAGTCGCCTCTCCAGAGCAATTTTGGAGATGCACTCGCCCATTATGTAGCGTGATGGGCTAATTTGGACAAGAGTGGATGTTGGGCTGCATCTCTGCGTATGTGCGGTCTGGGCCTAGCCTATGTATTATGGGGCCCCATGTATTATAGTACTCCCAGCTTATCTCTTCGTCTCCATCAATCAGCACGTTGGCGACATTCATTACCCGATCAACAGTCCCCATCAACCCGGTCCACGTCGAACGCCGTGGATCAAGTTCGTTGGCGCGGCCCAGTCGAGCACCCGCCGTCGCTGCAGGACACGCACCTCCCTTTCAGTTTCAGAACGTACCCAGACCTGGTCTCGTCGTTGCCGTCGTTGCGACGCCGCCGTCGCAATTAAACTCCTGGCGGCCCCCGGCCCGTCCCGCGCGCGCGGATGCTAGCTCGATCGACCGCCACCGGCCATGGCCGCCAGGCCGGCCGTTGATCCGTCCACGCGCGGCGTCCGTCGCTGTCGTCGCTCGATCAATTCATCGTAGGTGGTGGTCGTGGCTTGCAAACCCAGCTTCCTCCTCTCGTCACCCCCAGCCATATCATATCATCGCAGCTCCGGGCCTCCGGCATTAATGCGCAGTCCGTGCGAATGGCGCGCCAGATATATCAATGCTTAATAATTCGCTTTTGGAAAAAAAAAACAATTTATATTTACAAACTACTACTACGAGATAAAGTAAATTTAACGTTCAAAGAAATCGTGAGAAAATCACCGCATTCCAAATGGAACGATAACTTGACGATGAAGCCAGCGTGACTGAGCGAGCGACGCTTGTCATCTCTGTGACTTAAATTTGGTGGCGGTGGGGTTTGACGCGCTCAGCGGAGCAGGGTTTGACCGCCGATTCCATCGCCATCGTAACGTTAATACCATATTTGACCTGGTTAAATCGATCCGGTGTACACGGGCTGCCCCAATCAATGCGAGATTGAGCTAACACTGACCTGACCCTTTGAGCTTAGCCTGCGGTGTCGCTGCAATCCTATAATTGGCTGGACACATGATCGATCGAGCTCGACGAGTCGCTTGTCATCGCGCTGTGGGAGCTGACTTTCCTTGGGTTCAAAGGGATCCAGCTTCTGCTAATTGATGATCGGTGCAACCGCTGCTAGCTGCCGCTAATTGGTCACGTAGTGCGCGTTGAGAGCGTCCAAGAGTCTGCTGGGTCGGCGGCTCGGCGCTGCACCGTAAGAGAAAGAATTATTGAAATTCATTCATACTTCCTTTATGTAATAAAAACTAGGGAAATTTGTCTAAGGACAGAGGTTGATTTGTCTGCATGACACTATCCGAAGTGATTTCGAGTATTTGTCTCTAAGACATCGAAATGAATATTCCGAAAATATTAATGTTCAAGCTGCCCTCAGGTTGGATCGTTCTTTTTCCTCGGACAGGTTCACCGCGATCGGCCTCTGCTCCACCCTTGGTCGCATCTACTTTGCCCTTCAATCGCCCGAGCTCTAGGCCGCTGCCGCCGCTGCCCTCTACTCCGCCTCTTGGTCGCCTCTGCTCCGCCCTTCGGTCGCCAGAGCTCCAGGCCATCGTCGCTGCCCTCTGCTTTGCCCCTGGCCGCCTCTACTCCACCCTTCGGCCGCCCGAGATCAGGCCGTCGCCGCCGCTCTTTGCACCGCTCCTGGAGACAAATATTTATGATCCACGCAGAATATTTTCGGAATATACTTTTCGGTGTCCTGGAGACAAATACTCGAAAAGACGGTGTCCTGTTGCCTAAATCACTTCGGTAGTGCCACGCATACAATTAACCTATAGACAGTGTCTTGTAGACAAATTTCTCTAAATACTATCTAAGAAACTCATGTCAATCTCTATTAGAACATCGACCAATATTGTCTCTAAAATGATAGTTTTAGATAACTGTAAATGTTACTCCCATTTAAATATGTATAAGTGTATTAGGATGAAATCATTTTTTCACGATAGAATGAAATATACTACAAAAAAATAGATTAATTAATATGCAACCACATAGTATATATATCTGTCTGCATAATTTTTATTAACGGTAAAGTTGAAAGGGATGCACCATAAACGAACTTAGATGGACTTGTATTAACTAATATTTATGATATCTGAAGAAGGCTATATATATCGCGCGCACTACATGCGAGAAAAGCAACAAAGTCTAGTATTTTGACTGGTCAAATAAATGAGCGACCTATATTTCATGTCAGGTACAGTATCCTGCCTGTGCACCACATGTAAATTGATTACTACAGCTGATTGTCTTTGCATAGTCAAAGACAACTTAGTTTCTGACGTTCAATTAGTTGGCTGTGGCACATCAGTTGATCAGTGGAAAGCATGCATGAATCTTTTCTCTCTTTGCGATGAATACTTTGTCAAAGGTCCAAGCTTTCAACAACCATTGCATCAATTTTCCAGAGAGCTTCGTCAGGGAAGTGCTAGCCATATATAGCTTAGCCTGAGCTCGGTCTATATATCTATGATTCATTTACGGAGTAGAGTACTTGTAAGTTGTAACATGCATGCTGAGCACCTTGCATTGGTCCAATGAGCAATTAGATTGAGATCATGGCGATGGCAGTAGCATTGAGAGCACACGCGGTGCATATCGAGTTATCGACCAATTCCGTTTTAAGAAATGGAACAAAGTTAGTAGAACATAAAATTACCAAATCTCACAAGCAGTACACCATACATTCGACATGCATGTTCCAAATTAAGTGCATGGCCGCATGGCTCATCAGGATCAGGTACATGTACAAGAAACTCCTCTATTACTGATGCTAGTACTAGCTATAGCTAGATTGCATCATCCATTGCACGACGATGCATCACAGCCAAAAAGTTAATAGCAACAACCAAATCTCTATCAGGCTAGCTCTCGAACGATCATCATCATCGTCATCATCAACCGTTTCAAACAGAAAAAGGCTATCGGTCGGTCAATCAAGGGTTGTTGCCACCGTCGTTTTGAATGAAGGATGGTAACATGTCCTGCAAGAGTCCGGCATAGTCCTGCGCCATGAAGTGCTGCATACGGAGGGGCACGATGCTGCTAGTTGCCGCTGTCGTAGCAGATGCAGCACCACCAGCAACCGTACCGACAAGGGAGGCCAGGCCAAGCTGGTCAGCCGCCGCGTGGCGCGACGCCATGGCGCCTGCGTTCACCTGCTGCGGCTGCACTCCGGCGGCGGCACATCCCGCGCCGCCGCTCACCAGCTGCTGGATGGCGTGGTGCTGCTGCGGCTGCGGCTGCAGGAGGCCGAGCGCGTCGAAGGCGGTGGCGCAGGGCCTGCCGTAGGCGAAGCCCGCGCCACCCACCGGCGGCGGCGGCGGCAGGTGGAAGTGCGGGTGGTGCCCGGCGAGGAGGTGCGTGCTCCCGCGGAGGGTGGCCGGGATGGGGTGCGTGTGCTTGCCCTCGTACGTGGTGATCACGACCGCCGCGTCCTGGAGCGACCGCTCCACCCGCTTCTTCACCGGGCATTTCTGCGTCGTGCACCGGTAGTAGCTCCTGCATTATCACAATAATCCCATTGCATCAATTACCATGCTTAAGATTGATGATTCATGTAAAAATAATTGCATGTGTACGTACCTCGGAAACGGGCTGTTCTTGACGGCTTTCTGGCCGTACTTGCGCCACCGGTAGCCGTCCTCGAGGTGGTCGACCTCGCTCTTGGTCATGAACGCGAACCGCGGCTGCCGCGGCCGCTTCTCGCCCTCGCCCTTGCCCTTGGCGGCCCTGCATCAGACCATCCGTACAATCACTTACCAGCTTGATCAAACCCATGTACGGAATGAAAACCGATCGGTCTCACATGGCGGCAGCTGTGGCCTAAGATTTGGTGAGCTAGATAGATGCTCAGCGCGTTCATACTAGTACAAACATACAAAAGAGATGATTAGTTCGTCCATTCAAACGTGCACCGCTGTAGATGATTAGGTACGTACGTATGTACATGGATTCAAGTTCACACGAGGTACGTACGATCTTGTTTTAAAATTTTTTGTTTACTGGATTTGGAGATCCACCAAGGTCACGGTACCAACCAAAATGGAAGTTGCAAAGTAGATTTCATTTCAAAGAAATTAAGGATCGGTTGGTCTAACTAGCTAGCCAGCTATAGCTCCAGAGCTACTCCTTGGATTGATCAAAGTCGTCAGCTGATCTTAAATTCTTTCCGGAGTGATTAAGAATAGCGAAAGCTCCAGGCAGTAGGTGTGGTCAAATAGCACCGAAGCTAAGGAACCCAGGCAATCCTGGTCAATAATAATAAAATGTGTGGAAAAACAGTAAACATCAATCAACTTTTATTTATGAAACCCCAAAGATCAAGTTCTTTTCACTATTTATTTTTCCTTTCTTAGACATGCAGCATGCCACTGACAAACCCTAGCGGAGTTCACATCTTTGTATTTAGCAACCGAAGCAAAGATTGTTTATCTACGGAGGAAGGATTCATTAAATGAGCAAGCAAGACACAAAGATAAACCTGCTGGTCCAGATCTTGGTTCATGTCGGATGACCAAAACAAAACTCGATAAAAATAGTTTCTCAGAGATGAACTTCACCAAATTGTCAAATTAAACAGCTAGCTACACCGATCGACAATCTAAAACTTCAAGGTCAAAGCAGGAAGAAAAGTATACTGAAGAGAAGTGAAATCGGATCAGGATCAACTCACCCTTTCTTGTTCTTGTGGTCCATGTCCCGGTCCCCTTTGTCGGCCGATCCGTCCTTGCTGTCTCCCCCCTCGTCCTCCTTCTTGCACTTCCCGGCCGACTCCTCACCCGCTCCGGCGCCGGCGGTGCCACAGGCCTCGCTAGACGTGGACGACAGCGACATGCTGTTCGGCGTCAACGGCGGCGCCGTCGACGACGTCGCGCCACCGCTGCCGAGCATCCCGGCGGCGCCAGATGCAGCGGCAGCGTCCATACCCAGCTCCCTCTTCACCTCCTCCACGGTCGGCATGTCGAATTCCCCGGCGAACGGGTCGTAGTCCATCAGCATCAGCGCGCTCGCCTGCAGGTAGTCCGTGAACCACGGATGCGTCCCCGCCTCCGGCCGCTGCGCGAACAGCGACGCCAGGTCGTCGTGGAACTGGAAGTCGCCGGAAAGGTGGCGCTGGTGGCCGCCGTGGTCATGCCTCGCGTCCGACATGGATGATGGATCGGCGGTAGGAATCTAGGAGAAAGCACGCTGCCGCGCAGATCAAGCCTCTCCCGAGATCGAGCTGGTGGCCCTGGCGTTCGCTCTATTCACATATAGATTCTTCTAGCTAAGCAGCACGGTGCAGTAGAGGAAGGAGAGGAGAGGCTGAGGAAAGGCAGAGGTGTGTAAGCAAGCAAGGCAGCCAGCGCAACTAGGTAGAGTGTGTGATCGGGTGTGTGGGCGAAAGATCAAAGATGGACGGGTGGTTGGGTGGGAGGACCGGCTAATATAAGGGTTTCCTCTAGGATGACTAGTTAATTCTGTGTTTTGCTTTAAGTTTATTACTAATTGATTTGCTTTGTCAATCAGTAAACATCTTTCTCAACGTTCTAGTAGCATCAGCCTTTTACCGGTTCTCGAGAGTGCAGCGCCTGTTGGGTGCCACTTCTTTTATACTGTTGGACCTTTTACCACTTCTCTTATTAAATGTAACAGAGCAGGAACATGCCACATGTTAAATTCTTGCCGATTGAAGATAAAATTTGTTGTATTTTGATCTGGTACGCTTAATTTGACAGAATCGAAATCGGTGTAGTAGATCATTCAAGACCCATGTTGTTGACGAAGGATATATATCTTTCTCTTATTTATTCAGGACGCATGGATGCCATGGATCTTGCTTGCTTCTGAAAATGATTTGTCTGTTTCTAAAAAAAGTCATCGCCAACAGTGATGAACAGTGGGTAAAAAGCAGTGGTCCAAGGTCGTCTACGGTGTCTGATGAGTCAGCGACGGGCACCGGGGGGTAGCCGGTAACGTAGGTCAAACCGGCGAGCTGCATCCTACGTTCAAACGCGTGCCCACCGACACGTGTCCCTGCCGCTTTGGCTGGCCCCGCATCTTTGACCGAGCCGCGGGTCACTCGTCGGCCAGGTCCGCTCGCGGGCTGTTGATGCCAGCATGAGCATGACGCCGCCGGTGACTGCAAAACTCTCCTCTCCGTCCAGCGCCGATCCTACGGCCGCGGCGGGCCCAATAAATCAGGCGGCAATATGCGGAAACCACCGACTGTCAGGTGGGCCACACCGTTGCCACGCCTTCGTCTCGCTGTGTCAACTGGGGCGGTGCGAGGCGGCAGCGATGCCGTTCCAGTCTGAAAGCGAACGGCTCCGCCTCCATCCGTGCTCGCGCGCGGGCGGCGAGCCCGTGCCGCGGACAGGTCACGAGGGTTGGTCGCGGGCGGGCCGACCGTGGACGTCCGCCCTGCGGCGGCGGACGTGTACATCAGGCGATGGCCGGGCCGGGGAAAGCAACGCGACGTGGCCGCGGAACGGAGCTCACAGCTAGCGCGCTCCGGTTTCGTGTGCGTTCCTCTTGATTTGACGCCGTCGCTAGCTGCTCGTTTCGCGCGACTTTTTCCGCCGCTCTCTGCGCGCCGAAAAAGGTTAGATTTGGCGCGATCGCTCGTCGGCCGGCGAGACGACGACGGCGATGCACCGGCGCCGGCCGCTCCGTTCTGTTCCGCTCTCTGCAAACCGAGCCATCCATCGCTTGTTGGGCGGCTCACTCACGCGGCATCTTCCCCCCAGGTTTCAAAGACCGGAGCTGTTGCACCTACGCCCACCTGACAAAAAATCTTGCCAAGCTCTGATAATCTACAGGTTTCTTGAGATTCCATGACGTTCACGCCATATTTGTTTCTATATCCTTTGCTTCCTTGGCTTCCTCTGAAAATTATTGCCCCGTTGAATGTATTCGAGTTCACACCATGATTTGACGCGAATTTGACCAAGTGACGCCCTCGGATCAGCGATACCCCCTCGCGGATGATCAATCATGCGTGACCCGGTTGGTAGTACCGTTTCATCATTGTTTTCATATTCTACAACCCCGTTGAATGTGGCTGCAGCGGGGCGTTGAGATGAGATATCTATCATTGGCTTGACGCGTCAGAACTCAGTAACTACCGCATTCTTCTCTGCTGCAGGGTTGCAACGAAGTTCAGAGTTCAGACACAAAGTAGATCCCATTCATAGGTGGAGTATATATTAGTTCTACAAGGTAAGTTCTTTAAATTTGCAGTGCTTTATTTTAAATTTGAACTTTTCCGCGGAGTTTAGTAGTGCGTTAGTTGACAATACCTCAGAATCTTTTAGCACTGTCTCGTTTAAATTTACTGGAACAGTCGGAATCGGCCAAACCAAAGTCAATTTCACATCTGCAGACGCAGGGGAAACAAGACAACTGCTATCCACCCTAAAAGATACTTTTGGTTCTCTTCAGCCGACAATTAAACTAGGAACACAACTCGTCATTCAAACGCGACGCAGCCAGCTTCTAACCTGCGCATCCAAACGTCTTTAACCCTTTTGTTAATCCCCTGCAGGACGCGGTGACTTGCGACTGATCTGTCAGAGGTTTGACTTGCGCCCTTGGTTGGGTTCGTACTCGATCCCCGACTAAAATACTCGGGTCCATCGATCACTTTGCTCGTAAACAATCCAAAAGAAGACTTCGCCTCACCTAATTCGCTGTATACAGTACGACCTCCGTCGCAAAATATAAGTATTTATAATTAAAAAAAGCTAAATTTTTTAATTTTTGATTAATAATATCTAAAAAAAATTAAAATTAAAAGTTACATAATATGAAAGTTTACTTCATGATAATCTAGTAATATAATTTATATGCAATAAAATTCTATAAATTCTTTATTATTAAAGATCAAAGTTAAAAGAAAATTCACTTTTACAAGATAGAAATGTTTATATTTTGAGAGATAGAGAGAGAGAAAGAGAGAGACAACAAGCATCATCGTCGTCTAAGCAGAGGAAAATTTTATTTTATGCCATTTGTCGTGGAATCCTGTCTGCTCGCGTCGGCGTGAACTTCCATGCACACTTGTGTGCAATTCCCATCAAGCATGTCTTCCGTTAGCAAAGTCACGTGATAGTTCTTTTTTAGAAAATGGTTATAGCTTATAGTATGTACCCTTAGAAAGAGTATAGATAATAACGGAACAGTTTACAGAGCAAAATATAATGGATTGTAGTTTGTAGTATGTGTTAGTGGTTTTGTTTTTTTGTTTATTCTAGTAGTAAGAGATTGTTGGATGGAAAAGATCAAATCAATGAAGCATGATTATCATGGGAGCATGAGAATGTTGACCAGTCCAAGTACTACAAGATGATTGTGCGAATCAGTACATACTTTGGCCATGATTCCATCATGGAATGCTCGAAAGACAGGTGACTGCAGAGCTCTCTCTCCTTTGAATGGCGGAGGGCAAGTGGCAACTACCCTCAAGCTGTTTCGGATAAAGTAGCTGATAAATTCGGCCTTCTGACATACAACAGCATGATGCAGCAGGGAGGACCGGTAGATTGGGCTCGCACCTTGATGAACAAAGGAAGCAAAAAAGAACATGCTGCAAACCTGGGGATTATTCTGTTTCTGGTGGCATTTGTGGAAAGAGAAAAATAGAAAAATCTTTGAAAGCAAGGAGCAATCTGTGCCGCGAACCTCTTCACAGATCTTTGATGAAGTTCGCACTTTTAACTCAGTGTGTGTTAGCGCAGCTTCTTAGCTTTAAGTGCTTTTTAGTCTCTCTTCCGTTTTGTTTACTCCCTGAAACTGGTGCTCACCATGATTTTGTGCCTGGTGCTTATCCCAAGCTTAGTTTTATGTATCCACTAAGATGTATTTGTTGTTTTTTCTCTCTTTTAATGAATGACAGCGCTCTTGCCTCCTTAAAAAAAAAAAAAAAGAGGCAGTTCATCCCGCTTCTGGATTCCAATCCACCGACGTCCCTCTCCGGTCTCTTCCGGCCGACGTGCCGTTACCGTCGGCGGCGGCCATCAGCGCCGCCGTTTCAGCGATTGATGCGCAGTGCAGACTGATGTCCAAGTTGCATTTACAGTGGTAACACCATCAGGTTTGCAATACAATTTTCAGCTCTAGGTTTAGCCGCCATCGGAAGGGGTAGCCTGCCATGGGAAGCCCAATGGAGACAGCAGTCTTTTCCCCAAAACTATTCGTTCTTTCGCAAGAAAAGAGCAGAAAAAGGGTCTGTCTTTCTGCTTGGTTTTTCGATGAACCTTTCTGCTCCATTGGTTTCTCACTGGCAGAAGGATGGATGAAGATGTACTTGCACGCAAGATATTACTATATGCCTAGTACATCAAGTGGATCACTAGGCTGCCGAACATACTGCTAGCTAAACTTTTTAAAAAAGAGAGTAAGATTCCATTGCAAGCGCCAGATGTATCCTTAGCTCCTGCGTTATTAATTCTACAACACTCCAATCTTTCGAAAACAATCCCACAGTATAATACTCCAGCATTGTGTCAAAAATATAAAAAAGGAAGATCTTACGGGATCATGAATAATGCACTATATATTTTTTGTTTTAACAATCTTGACTTGATCCGGTTAAAATTTGACCAATAACCTTACAGAGTCAAGTTCAGCGCTTGGACTGGACTGCGTTCCAACATTTTCACCTACGTATACCAGTCAAAATCTATTCAAATGTTCCGCTTTTTGTATTGAAAATTGCTATCTGCATTCTCCCAGCCTTTATACATGCCTTACTGTTTCTCCAACCTTTGGAAGATCTGAATTTTATTGATTCATTCCTTGAGGTGGCAGAGAAACCTTGAACCGTTCAAGCACATGGTTCATTCAACCCCCTGGTTATTCCTTGCTTCTTTTCGACAGATTTTTCTGGCTAATTCCTGTTTGTAACAGGGCATCTTTGCAAAGCTTGTAGGATGAAAACATCTCATTTGACTGTCCTGTCAAACACATGAGATTCTCTGGCTTATAATTCCTTACAGAAAAAGGCTGGAATCTTTTCCATGTTCAAACGAGCGCTCCAACAAGAAACGACAGCACAATCAGTTAGATTACCGAATATAATTCCACGGTAACAACATATAGCACATTCCTGATCTTGTCAAAAAGCTAGAAATGCCAAAGATTTCAATTGTTGACGTGCTTTGGAAACGAAGCCATCAACTGGACCGAGTCACAAAGACAGGCAGGTTACTGATGGCCGCCATAAGAGAGGCAAAAGGAAAGGCTGCAGCTTTCGAGCGCCAGTTGCTGGATAATGGGTAGGAAGATCTCACGTTTCAGTAGCATCTTTCTCGCCCCACTGAGGGACATGACGTAGAAAGGGGTTAGATTTTCCAATCTGAAAATCGTAATCCCTTTGATCCAGCTTTTGTAATCTGAAAACGCATGCAGCCACGCTTTGTATGTGGCTGCTGAAAGTGATTGGAGTTGGGAGTGGGATCTGATGCCATAAGAGCAGGATTACAGGACACTAAAAGCCTTGTTATTAAATGAATAATTACGCAGCTGCTTTGATCTATTCTGCATATCTCAAACCAGCACGCATTATGCATTTCCTGAAGAAAACCACAACGATTCTATTGCTCAGGCAACTATATAAGTACACTTTTCTGAATGGAACCTTACAAACGATAAAAAACTGGCCCAAAATTTATGTCAGCATGTGTATATATCATTTGACAAATCACATGCACACTTTCAGAAATTTGGTTTATCTAAAAATCGGTAAAGAGAGATAAGCTCTTACTTGTTCCAAACCATGAAAACAAGCTCTTATTAGGAAGTTCTCATGGTGAATGGTGATGAGATGGGTCGGCAGAACAGATCAGGAATCCAATGGCCTGTATGGTACTAGTACATCTGATCGACATGGCATGCTGAACTTTGGTGGCAAAGTCAGCAGAAGAGGTGCCCTATGTTGCAAAAGGAATTTCCGTGGTGATCCACTCCTCAAATTTTATTGTTCTTATTCTCTTTTGGACCAGAGACCAACAATAAACATTGAAAGTTTCTTCAGGCAAGATCGATCTGCGTCATCTGATCCACTACTGAAGATCAAGGATTATTAAAGGATCTACTACCACGAACTGACCAGTGACCAGTATGCAGCATTTGGTTATGGATGTGGGGGCAGGTGAATGGTTTTATTCCCAAATAATTGTGTTTATGTTTGGCTGGCCCTTTTGACTTGGTTCTCGTCATACCATTGTTTTCTCTGCAGTATTTGTATAGCTTCTGGTGCTGCAGCATCTGTACAGCAGGGAATCTTCATGCATGAACCCCATTCCTGTAGGTTCACACTGCGGAGTAGTGCTACACCTGTTTTTTTTTTTTAAAGAAAAAACTGGAGGCGCAGGTGCTCCCTACAGAGCTCTTATCAATTAAAATTGATTAAGCAGTGCTTAACCATCTTCAGTTGTCAAGCCACTATGCCTTCAAACGATTACTGAAACATTGTATGAGCATATATAGATAGAACTTCTGAATAATCCATCTCCAGTTCAAGCAGTGTTACCGCAGTTTTTAACAGCCTTGAGATGCGTCATGTTTTGTCCAGCCCGCGTCTCAGAACTGTTTGCATGCAGCCTATGTCCTGGGGTACTATACATCACATGAAACGCAGAACTGTTTGCACGCACCTGCTCCTGCACGATCTGAATATTACCTGAACCTATGCGTAGCCGGTGCGCTCTCAAGTCTACCGCAGCCGATCCTTTTTCACACCTCCAAACCGGACCCAATGATCCAAAACAAGACAGAAAGGCCGATCGATGGAGCGCGTATGTCCAACATGCAAGCGCGGACGCAGCCACGGACACCGAAACGCGTCTGCCATGGCAGCGGCGCCACTATGCGTGGGCACATGTGTCGACGGGGCTCGCCTCTTCTGGTTTAAGATTCTTCTTCGCACCACGACGTCCGGCGACCCATGCTGCCGCGAGATCATCGTCGCCGATCGAGGTCAACTCTCCCTCGCCTTTTCTCCATCGGTTATCGCATCTCGTCAGTGACAGTTGCCGTCAACTCACGCACGCACACGAGGATTAAGTTATTTCGATGCTGCTTCAGTGCACAAGCGAGACGACGACGAGAGAGGAGAGATGTCTGTCCGTCCTCTGGGTCGCCGCCCCCCGTAATTTGCGCTAGCTCCATGGGTGGGCGGTGCGTTTTCTCAGAGCATCCTCCATGGAAGGCGTGTTGCTTAGCGGCTAAACAATTTGAAGTAGCAACCCGTCGTGTTCGTGTCTCCACCCGAAAGTCAGAGCGCGTGCCGTTCCAAACCAGACCACACTAGCTTCCAGCTGAAAGTTAGCAGTAAAAAAAGAGAGCACAAGTCCTGAAGAACTGAACGGGACTTTTGCCGCGGTGAACGAACGAGCGGGACAAAACGAACCGCCCAGCGAGGTCAAAGCTTCTGCGGCCACGGTGGCGACAGAGCCGGTCTTGTGTTCCGGTCGCCGCGATCGAGAACGAGAGGTATGGGCGGACGGGGTTGGGCGGCGGGGAGACCGGAGCCAGGGCGACGGAGCGGATGGAGTCAGAACGCTTGACCCGATCGATCGATCGATCTACGAGTACTTTTCTCCGTGCGCGACTGATCTTGGACCGGTTTTGATCAGCAGGCGACGAGTGGTTTACCCTGGTTTGGAAAATGAAAAGGTTGGCTGCGGCTGGGCGCTGTCAGCTTGGATCGCTCGCGGCCGCACGGAGCTTGCCGAGTTAGTTACCGCGCGCGGTTCCGTGCTGCGACGAAGGTGAGAATAGGCTGTTGAGGCCCACGAACCAATTGCCGAAGCGCGGCGCGGCCTCTTCGAGGTACCACACACGTTTCCGCCGGGTTCCTCATGTGCCTAGGGCTTGTATCGACAAACTGGGCTTGCCAAAATTCCGTTCATCGAAGCTGTATGGGCCGCAAGCCTGTGCCGGTTGCAGATATACCGCTGCTGCTGCCTGTTCCATTTCTCTCGCCGGCGAAAGTTGCCGCTGCGAATATGCAGAATTGCACATGCCAACTACCACTTCCGGATCATCACGCACAGCGATGTACTCCAAACACACATCTGATTAAAGATTGATACGCATCATTTCTTTTCCTAACCACCATCATTAGCTTGGAGCCTTGGAAGCGCTTTTTCCTTGTCCTGATGCGTAGTATAAGCTGGGAGACAGGACAACATCGGTGGCCGAGAGTTCGATACGCTCGTGCTCTGCCATGATTATGCCTAAACCCCAATCCCACTGTTCCTGTACTCCAGCTGCTGCTCCGATCCTGGGGCAGCAAATTAAGTGCCAATAACCAATTTGTTTTTCACATCCGTCCTGAGTGGGCCTCGTCCAAACTCAGATTCATCTACCAGTCTCTACCGGTCTGACGATGCATGAAAGAAAAGAAAAGAGAAGGAAAGGCAGCCTCCTAGCTCCCACTACATGCTGCGCTTTTCGCGCCATCCCATGCACGGCGCGGCCATCGTTAATTTCCTAGCTCTCCGTCTCTCCGGAGACGGCGAAAGGTGGTCGCTTTGCCCGTTTTCTCGAGCCCGGCAGATCGGCGATGGTGGAGTCGAGAGAGGTTCGAGAAGAGCGAGGGCCGAGCAAGCACTCCGTGTCTCCGTGTTGCGCGTCTCTCGAAGAAAGCAATCGCCTTTTCTCCCACAAACAAGCTGCTGCTCCTTCCGATTTTAAATTATCGATCACTGTTAATTTTTAACATTAACTTTAACTATTTGTTTTATTAAAAAAAATTATTTAAATGTGTAAAATTATTAGTTGTGATTTAAATTCTGCTAATAATAAATCAAATTATAAATTTTTTTAGACAAATAGTTAAAATTGATGTTAAAAATTAACAGTGTCAATATAATATTTTAAAACCGGAAAAAGTAGAGCTAAAGCAACGCAAGTTGGTCGGGGAAGAGAGAAAGGAGCTCCTTTTCCTTCGTTCTTTCGTTGTAGTACTCGGAGAATCCAGCCTTTTTGGCTTTTTCGTCCACTCCGTGAGTAGGAGTACTGTTTTGTTGAAGATGACTATCATGACACACGGAGTTCACACGCAATTGGAAAATGCTTCTTCAGCGCCAAGTTTTTCCAGGTTCAGTCGACGAGACGCAAGTACCGTTCATTTATTCTGTCGCCCCCTGTTTCGCGCCTGTTGCAGAACTAACCATCGCGTGCATATTATTTACGATCTTAATTCGTAGAAAACGCAGAGAACATATTCTTTCACTCCTAGTGCTACTGGTAGAGGAGCACGCATGGGAATCTACACCGACACGGTGTGCGCTGCACCCGCTCGCTTTGTTTGGCCAAATGTTCAGTGCGCACGCGGGGGCCGCGGCGCCTGAAAGTGCGGTGATTCTCTCCAATTGTCTCTTTACCACGGGCCTATGACGGCGACAAACCCCAGAATGTTTGAGCGAGCTTGTGCTACAAGGTTCATAATTGATAGATGGCTTGACAAGCTGTGCTTAACGGTTACATCATCTTAGTGTTGTTTATTTGCTTGGCTTCGTCCACAACGGTAAGCATATGTGTTAGTTTATTTAGCTGAGACGTTGAACCAGTCGTGGTCCGTTTGAGATGGCAGTTCTGAGGAGCTGTGGACCGTACTACATCTGTCAACGGCGAGAGTAATCTTGGGGAAGTTGGAATCATAGATCTTTATTGAGTTAACATCGGCCAGCACTGGGTTCCTAACAGGACTCGATTGAGACGAACGTTGCATAAACAAGGTGTAGCTCGCTCCATGGATTTCGGAAATATTAAAGTTCTTGCAGCGACAACAACAAAAAAAGGGGTACGAACAGAAACTTCTGGAGCGACACGGCGCCCACGCGGTACGTACATGCGGTCGCCGTCGTCGACAGGTAGCTGGCGCTCATTCGAACTGATCAATTTGATCGACACCGGCCACCAACCCGAGTACCAACGGAACGGCTACCGCTCGATGGCCCGTGCGGAACGCTGAAACGTCTCTCGAATCCCGATCCATCGTGCGCGCCACCAACCCAGCCGCCTCCGTCTGAGGTCGCGCGGACGTCGCGTCGCGTGAGAGCGACCACTCTCGAATGGCTTCCCGCATGAGCAGCCTGTCCCAGAGCGCGACCCGCCCGGCGGATGCACGTGGAAGCAAACAAAG
>BCLF01000012.1:633984-649186 GCA_001602275.1 Zoysia japonica
CATGCGCGGGCCGCGCGCGCGCCTCAACTTCCCGCTGGACGTGGTGCAGCGCGAGGTGGCGGCCGCCGGCAGCGGCGGCAGCGAGGCGACCCGCGTGCTGCGCCGCAGGAGGAGGAGGACCGGTGCCGCAGACGCGGCGTCGTCGACGAGATCGGCGTGTTCCGATCAGACCATGGTGTCGTTCGCCTGGGGCAGTGGGCAGGAGGGAGGAATGATGACAGAGCGTTCGAGCAGCGACGCCGGAGCGATCGCGTTCGAGGACATCGGAGGCGAGTGCTGGGACTACCTGTTCGCGCCTCTATGGGGAGATGATATCTTGATCCGCCATCAGCACAGCTAATTAGCTCGACTAGACAGGCTTGTGCATGGCAACATAAGGCTAGCTAGCTAAACCTGGGCATTGTCCATCATGAATTCATGATTCATATCGGTCACCTGTAGTACACATCAAGATGAACCTGTTCTTGAGCAGATCATTATAGGGAAATTGTCGATGATCTGTGTGTGTGTATATTCATTCATTTAGATTGGTAGTGGTACCGGTGAAGAAGCATCTAATTTGATGACATTCACACATGTATATATCACTATTCTTCGAATTCATGCGTGCATATTCTCTCCATTACTAAATTGTTATTACCGTTGATTTGTTACATCAACTTTGATCATTCATGTTATTAAAAAAATTAATTAAAACGTGTAAAATTATAAATTATGATTCAAATAACTTTAGTGACAAAATAAATATTCATTAAATTTTTTATAAGATGAATAGTCAAAGTTGATGTTGCAGAACAACAACGACAATAATTTAGGAATGGATGGATTATATGTTTAAAATGAAATTCTGTGAAACATTCGTGGTCCAATGCTGGTATAGTACGCACGTCGATGTGTGCGTTGCAAGGAAGAACGCACGTGAACGTCGGCGTACCGCGAAGGAACCAAACGGCGAGCGCAGAAACGAATTAAAGGTCAAGCGGTCGTGCACGTACGCATCGGTACACCGCGCAACGCAATCGTTAAAAAAAAACAATTCAAAGATCAGGAAAGAGAAGCCGAAAATCTCAAGCAAATCGACCGGTGGGATCAGTGAGAGTTACTCCAGGCCCAGCTGATTGCCCGGCGCGTCCGCTCCGTGTTCGGCAGAGACGGGAGGGGGAGGGAGCGCGCCTCCATCGGCTACCGGCTCGTGGTCGCCGGCGGTGGCCGCGCGCGGCGAGTCGGCGACTGATACGCGGCCGGGGGCAAGTTGGGAGCCGGTCGATGTCGATGACGATACGCTGAAAGTGCCGTTGAAATCGTGAAGCGAATGCGTCAAATAGTGCCTCATCATCAGCTCACGAAATGGTTACGTGTATTGCCACACGAGGGATCGAGCCAGAACCTGAATCGGTTTCGTGAGGTGATGATGAGGCACGACGGATGATCGAGCCAGAACATAAGCCGGTCTTTAAAGACACTGCTAATTGTAAGCTATGATATAATGTTTGCTGATAGAGCATGAGCACTTTGCTGACGATGAGTGCAGAAAGCCAGGAACGATCGGTTGGTCTGCCGAGGACCGGACGGAATGGCAGCTGCTCACGTTCGCACGGAAGACACTGCCGCACGCAATGTCGGAGTACGTACGAAAGATTTGCCAACGAAACTCCCTCTGCACCCGGCAGACCATTCCATTGTTCCCTGCGGTTGTGCTGCTGCCTGAGCCTCCCGGATGATCAAACCATGTCATGTCAAAGAGATCAGGTAGGAGTACTCCGTACTTCAAAATCTCCATTGAGCAGGCCACAAGAAGCGTGGGATAACTTGTTATTGCATCGTTTATGTTCACCGGGCTCAAAATACGAATAGTACAAAGATAAATTTTAAGCTTGATACACAGTACATACCGAAAGCAAAATACATAAAGCGTACTAGTAATAATACGCCATATCGACGACGCGATTAACGTACGTAGGCTCTTGCTCGATCACTCACTCGGTGTACACCGTGTTTACAGCAAGTCGCCCGTGACCTTCAGAAAGAAAGAGAGGCTGCAGCTATAGATCAACTGAAGAGAGAAATGATCGTGACTCGTGAGTAGGCCCGCAAGCGGCACGGGACTGCAACCGCTGGGCTGACCTGCACCGCAATCTCGCAAAAGGGCCACACCTCGACCCGCGAGAGACGAAACGGGACGACGCGGTCCACCCGTGAGTGCCCGTGGCGCTGCATCACCACCCGCGAGAGAACCACAGTTGCTGGAGCCTCCAAGCGCTGCAATGGTGACGGCGAGCCCTAGGCTCTAGAGCTCCAAACCATGGCAACGACGACACCCATTACCAGTACTTTGTCCTCACACTCTCCAATGCCTCACACTCCATAGCCAAGAGCGCTTGCAGCGCGACTCAAGGAGCGTCGGCATGAGAGTACAAGGGGGACTACGGACCGGCGCTTGCAACGGCTGCGCTTATTGCTCGGAGCTGGCGGGTCGCAGTGTGGAGACGAAGTGGATGACCACGGAGCATCGAACCAGCGCGTGCAACTGCAGCGCAAAGGCGGTGCTCCTTGCTCGGCGTTGGTGACTTGCAGAGCGGAGAGGAAGTGGAAGAGGGGTTGACAGTGGAGCCGGCAGTGGGCCGGCTCGAGAGGTTCGCGAGAAGCAGGGATCCAAACGACATTGCTCAACCCTCTCTCAAGTCTCAATTTTTTGCGGCTCTTGGACTAGCTACTCCACTCTGCATTCTCACGACTTGCGAGTTGCGGCTCGCAAGTAGCGGCGTGCGGCCTCCCGCAAAGAGCAAGCGGCCGCGTGCGGGCTGCCGCATCAGCCCGCTTCGAGCGGTGCGGCTAATGCGGGATGCGGGGCGGGCAGCCGCATCCCGTCCCGCTTGCAGGCCTACTCGTGAGCAGAAGTGTTATGATCGATCACAAGATTACCAGCACGTAAGTAAAGACCGTCCTGCTGCAGCGGCTCGATGGTGACGCCGGACTCATCGACGAGGACAAGCTCGCCGGCAGGGTGGCGCAGCAGCACGGCCGCCTCGTCGAACTGGCTCACGTCCAGGCGCATGGCGGGGACGCTGAACTGCACGGTGCTAGTCGCCGCGTCTCGAGCCACAGCTACCAGCGTCGCCGTCGGTGGCGACGGCCGCCCGATCAACCCGAAATCCAACAGCCCTGCGGATCAGTGGAGGAAATGAAATCAATCGAAAGCGTTCTTTCTATAGCATTTTGTTAACACCTAAATCGGATTCGAGTCAACATACAGCTCGCACGTCTGTGTGTGGGAACGTCGGCACTTCTTCAACATCAGATTTGGACAACGCTAGACAACTTCACCTCGAAAAGAACCCTGTCAGAGAAAGATCGTCTTAGGGTTATCCGGGTTGGATTAGCTTCAACATCGGGTTTGAACAGCATCTAAACAATCCCGTCTCGAGAGTTACCTGTCAGACAAGGATCATCTTAGGTTGATTTGAGCTCGATAAAACCAGCCGAATCGTCTTCAAATATTGTCGGAACGAAGGAAGAACATCACGAGAGTCGAGCAAGGAAATTAGAGTTTAGAGAACAATGAAATGTAAAGGCAAATTATTTTGATCGATTAGAATGATCTTCAACTGACCACGGGCCTCTGTTTTATAAAGGAGAGATGTTCTTATTTTGTAAGGCAACTAATACCATGAGTTAGTAAAGAAATTAGAATCAATCAGGTGAACACTTTTCTAAATCAGCATTACCGAAGTCTTCAGTAAAGTACCGAACACTCCGATGACTGGAGTCTCCGGTAAAATGTCGAAGGTTCCGTCGTGTAATTCTTCGAACTCGAAGGACTTACCAGACAGTCCGACAACGTGTCGGACACTCTATGGGCTGAGTGGTTGAGTCCGAGAGAGCTCATCAGACACTCCGACAACACGTCGAACAGTCCGGTGGGCCGAGTGTTCGAACTCGAAAAAGCTCACCAGACACTCGGGTAACATGTCAGATATTCCAGTGGGTAAAGTGCCGAAATTCGAGAGAACTCACCAGTCTTTCTCCGAGGACTACTCGATGTTCTTCTGCATGAATATGTTTCAGAGTCGTACTACTACTACTACTACGATGACGACACACGATACTTCAAATCAAGAAATGGAGAACAACTCACGACTTTTGGTTCCTTCTTTCTACAGCACTTCCGACGACAGCGATGGATCGACCAGCAAACGAAATGCATGGCTGAAACGGACAGGTTCCCCTGTGTATCCTTGTCACATGCCATGGAAACGTCCTCTATCTCTACCGCTCTACGCATGGGTACTTGGGTAGGCTGGCGTCCGATCGATGTGATCGGAAGAGTTTGAGTTTGGCTCCCTCCACCCCCATGCACGCGATGCAAAGAGCTTCTTGTAGCCTAGCACAAAAAATGACACGTCCCCTGCCTACCTCTCTTGCGTATTCGTCACTCCTACAGTATCATCGAAGTGGCAAGTAATGTCTCAAAAAAAAAAAGAAAAAAAAGAAGAAGTGGCAAGTACTCCTACTCTCAGTTCTCCATCCATGCCAAGCTCGCTAGAGCTATCCAAAGGTGGGATGGAGATCGAGACTGCACGTAAGCTCACAGAGTTTTTATTGGCATCAACAATGCATGAAAATAGCACAAAATCTTGCATGCATGCGTGGACGACATACGTTGCATCTGATCGGTGAGTACGGAGCTCGCCGCGGCGGCAGCAACGTTGGTCGGCGCAGCAGCACTTGGAAGCATGGTCCCCGTACTAGCAGCATCGGCAGCGCGCACTGGATTCGTAGCAGTGGCGGTGACGCCGAAGTCGTAGTGCAGTGACCCAAGCCTCGCCTTCTCGTCGTCCCTGATCGCGGCGCTCACCGCGTCGGTTTTGGTGCTCACATCAGTCGCGCTGGTGTTCCACTGCTGCTGGCCCTTGTTGGGGCTGCTCATGTTGATGCAATCCTGCCCTAATGCTTCGTTGCATAGACCCAAGAGCACGTTCGGCGAGACCGGAGAGTGCGTGGCCAGCGCGTGAGCGTATTGGGAAGTCTGGGATCCGAGGAGCCCGCCGAGCTCGGTCGCAGGCATGTACTGGTGTTGCTGCCACTGCAGGAGGAGTGGATCCGGGGAGTTGATCAGCTGATCCGGCGTCGGGGGCACGGTCGGCGCCGTAATCTGGCTGTGGTAGTAGAGTTGGTGCGCGGCTGGAGATTCTACCGGCGCCGGCGTAAGAAAGTCCATGGGCGTCGCCGGCGCCATGAAGCCCGCGTTGATGACAGCTGCTGCCGGCGCGTCCCGACGGCTGCTGCAGCTGGCCCGCGGCGCGCAGCTTGTGCTTGGTGCGGGACTTGCGGTTCTGGAACCAGAAGAAGACGTTGGTGTCGCCGACGGGTCCGTACGCGCTCAGCTGGACGCGGATGCGGAGGATCTCGTCGCGCGGCGGGTTCACCATGCCGGAGTTGAAGATCGCCTCCAGGATCCTGATCTGCTCCGGCCGAGGGTTCCACCGCGGCCGCGGCTCCGGGTTCCGGCCGTCGACGTCGCATCCTATCAGATGACAAGGCACAACAAAATTAAGCAATACCGTCGAAGGGTTCTTCAACGGATCATGCAGGAAACTCATCAACGAAGCAAGCCCTAGACACGTAGTGCTAACTATACTGATCAGTTACTCAAAAAAAAAACTATACTGATCAGCATGCAGCAAGAAACAGTAACATGCACGCAGGCTAAACTATGTCGATATGAGAGACATACTTGACTACATCAAGGAGGACTTGCCGCCGGCGCCGTTGTTCATGTCAGGCTGCGGCTGCTGGATGTTGCAGGCAAGACTGGACCTGTACATGCTCGGCCAGTGCCTGTTCGAAGACGCCATGCTAGCTTCTGATCTGCTCCCACCTCTCAGCTGTGGCGTGTACTCACTGCTCGATCGATCGGCAGGTGCTGCTGCTGCTCCTGTAGTCTGTAGAGGAATAGCGTGGGGAGGAAGAAGAACCCTATGGAATTGGCTACAGCTCTTCTCCTGTTCTTCCTCCTCCTGTAGCCCTGCTTATAACGAGTTCCTCACCTACCCCCACGGTGTAGATCAACGCACCAGAGTCACAGCTACAGTTAATGCCACCACTCTCCTCCTTCCTTTTGTTTTGCTCCCTTGGAATTGTGCATGCGTAAATGGAGGATGATGGGGCGCCGATGACTGACTGAATTAGAAAGGGGGGAGCAGGGTTGAATCTTGCATGGTGATGCAAAGATGAATTGAAGAGATGCGGTGTAGACTGATGGATGGGGACATGGCAAGCAACAGGCCTACTGTACACTGTTGCACCGTAGCAGTAGTAGAGGCAAATATGCTGCGATTTGATCCTTGCGCTGGTTTGCCAAGCTAGAGCAGGAAGAAACGGGAGGCGTCTTTTTGCCTGGTCTTTTACCAGAAGCACCTTTGCTGGCGACGTACATTTGTGATGGAGTGCTCACTGCTCTCCCAAGCGTCGGGACACCGTCATCTCCGCTCTCTCCTCCATTTCAGCACTGCGTGAGCGAACCCAGAGACGTCCATTCCAGATGGAGATCGTCGTGCTAGTCGCCTGAGCTCACACACGCACGTACGCCTGGCCCGCTGGCCGCACGCACGGGCGCGTGCCGATCGAGGAGAGGGAAAACCGGAAGGTTTCTGCGCACTCTTCGCGCATGGATGCGTGTCGTTTGCTCCCGGGGAGTTATGTCGATCGATCGAGAGGAGGAAGACGACAGGGAATCGATGAACCATGGTGAGGGAGACCGGCTTTCGATTGGGAAAAATGTCAGCGTGCAGCGGCACTCGGATTGACTCGAGATGTGGCGGTGATGCAAGCGGCGATCATGGGTGCATGCGTGGTCCGCACTCGATCCGCGCAACCGACTCGGCGGCGCACGTACGTGGACGGATCGATGAGAATAGAAAATGAGATGGCCCATCCGTGCCATGGCCTCGGTCGATCGCCTGGTATTCTCGTAAGCGAATTTTGCATCATCGATATTTGAGAACTATTAAATTTGATAGATGAACAATTTAGATCCACCGCAATTTAGATTTATCATTTTTTTTCAAAAAAATCTATTTGTTATAGACTTAATTTGCACATCTTGATTGCTGGTAATGCTAATTTTTTATTTTCTCCGGTATTCTCCTCAGTGCGCACGATGGGGGGCGCTGTGCCACGCCACGGCGCCTGTCGGTTACTCGACGACGATGGATGGCGCACCGCCGCGCCGCGCGCGTGCGTACTCCGGGCTGCCGTGCGTGCGCGCGAGCCAAAACAGGTGGGGTGCTCTTTCTCTCCTTCCATGGAAAACCACTGACACCTTGCGGAAACGCGGCAACGACCAGCTAGCGAGAGCTACGCATGCAGCTCGAATTGCGCGGCCATCGATGCCGTTCGGCGCGTCGCTCGCTCATGCGGTCCTGCCATGCATGGGTGCGCGAACCCAGGAGGAAGGCCACACGAGACGAACCAAGACGAAGACTTGACTTCATGGAGTAACCGGTGAAGTTAAAGGACAAAATCCAGCTGCTACAGTATCATGTGAGAGATGCTACAGAACCTAAATCTTTTTATGTCTAAGCCATCTCGGTTTCTTGTCATATGATTAAGCCACGTTATCTACGTGGTTTGAACCGTTAAGATATAAGAAAGAATAAATCTTGACCGTCAGTAACCAGTTGGGCGAGTTGAAAAAAAAAATTCTAGATGCTTCTTTCTTCTGTCCGCCCCATATTTCTTCGTCTTGCTCTTCTTCCTGCCCGTCTGCCGCTGAAGCCCATGCTCGCTCCCGCGTCGCCGCTCCCCGCTGCAACCGAAGCCACCTGCCTCTCACGCCGCCGCTCACCAATGCAACCGAAGGTGAAAGCTCATCTAGGCCTCCTAGTGTATTGACAGCCGAGAAATTTTAAAAAGAAGAAAAGAATACTGAAAGAAAAAAAAGACCCCTCAATTTTCTTGGATCCGGAGCCTTTGTTACCAGGTTTTTGATTTGTTTGATGAAAAGAAAAATGGTGCTAGAGTTTGATGAGTTTGTTTATGCTCTCAGTATCTTCCATCCATTGGCACATCTGAAGATTAGTTTCACTGTAAGTACATGTCTTACTGATAGCTGAAGTATATTTTATGTTCAGATTCTATTTTAGGTTGATAGTGTTCAAGAAAATTCTAGCCACTAATACTTGTTGTTTACCGGTTCTTACTTGCAACGGCTGACCCACTGGTGCCTGGTCTGTTTTGGATTTGCCTGGTCCGAGAATTATGAACTGTGGATTTGGCGGGTAAAAAAACTTCGAAACTGTCATTTTATTCATGTATTGAGTGACATAGCTGCCTGGCCTTGTGGTTCTCGGAGTTGCTGTTACTTGCCTAGATAATTCTTTGACCACATGCTTTGAAGCTTAGACTCGTGGGGTTATGTTGTTATGCTCCCTTGTCTAATATCCTTCCACTATGTTATGCATTCCAATAGTTAGTTAATCACAGCGCTGATAAAAAAAGAAATGTTGATTGTTTTCCTGAACAGCCAATGTACTTGATAATCTATTGCCCCATCATGTATGTCATTATAATATAGCGATGTTTTGTTGACCATTACTGTGTTGTGACAAATGTTGCTAGATTACCGTGTTTACAGTTTTCCTGGAGACAAAAAACGGCAAAGGAGCGGTGCAACTCAGGACATTCTAGCAACAGATTGCACACATTCTGCTATGTCGAAGATCTGAAGACCTGAGGAGATCAAGATAGAGGTTGTTATGTCCGAGCTGGGATTGGGACATACCTGAAGAGAGCAGGAATTCCAATGCCGCTGATGTTTAGATTTTGAAGATGGGAATGCAGCCTGGCTACACCAAAGAAAATGGTAGGGTAGTGATTAAGATTGGATAGCACATGGAGCTATTGGGAAATTGAAATTGAGTTGTATCTTGGGAAAAATGTTACCCAAAAGCTCGGCAACACTATATTAGAAAACTTTTTTATGTAATAAAATGAAGTTTAATATATGTTTCTTGAAAATTGAATAGATGAGACTGACTTATGTGGGTTGTGCCATGTTGAGAATAATGAGCTGAAAAACCATAATTTGAATTGGTCAAATATTAGTGGGCATAGATTATGTTTGTAATTTCGTCAAAAAAGTTTAGGCCATGGGTTGGGCCTGGACCATTTTGTGACGATCAAGAAACGTCATAGATCTATCAATCCGTGACGAAAATTGAGAAACGTCACCGGAGTTAATCTATGACGCGAGATACATGACGAAATGATTTTTTTTGTCATAGATAGCATTTTGTGACGATTTTTCTTTAATCTACGATGAAATGTGAATGTCATTGATCAAGTGCTAGGATGTTTCTTCGATTGCTTCCCTGGATCTATCTGGCTGATTCTTGGGGCCGGAGAGTGGAGGATGCTCATCTTAAACGTGTTGAGGTGTCCTGCTGGAGGCCACGAGCTTAATAATCTGTTGCTGCATTCTACTCCACCGATCTTCATCTTGATCGTGGAGAGGTTAATTTTCCTATCCACAGATGGTCCAAGCTTGACATGCTAAGCTGTGAGAAACTACAAATCACATGATACTGCAGTAGCAAGAAACACCGAAGACATGCAGCTGGATTCTGTTGTAGGAAGAAATCTGCCTTGTAGTTTCATTGCCTGTTTCTAGAAACAAAACTTTTGGTACATAACATGTATTTGTTTATTCTGAATGAAAAAATAGTGAAATATGAATACAAAGACCATTCACATCATCATATAGCTCTACGATTAATGGACTAAGAAATTTTGTTCGGTAGCCTTTTAGAGGAGTGGCTTTCACAGTTCTCTGTGCTTGTAATATGTAATCTTTTTTCGTATTACTACCAAAGATTGCGCAAAAAGAGGTGATTTATTGGTGGATAAGAATAGTTTACCATGGAACAGCTAAATGTACTTAAACCATTGTTCTACTGTTCTGTTTCAGTTTTCTTTGAACCTGTCTTTGGAACTCCTAAGGTCTATTTGCAGTTAAAATCTAAGCTCTCAATCCCACAACAGCGGTGATGCATGAATCGAGTTTCTTGCTCAAATTTTGTCTGTAAACTGTCTGATTCTAATTTCACAATAGATTTGAACTCCCGGGCACAGGAGAGGTGATTTCACCAGAAAAAAAAACTGGTTTGTCGTCTCTACTGAGAGAGACTTTCTGATGCCACACGTCTTACTGATCATAGCCATATTTTCTAATCGGAATTATCCTATAGTGCTATTAGGATGGGTAATAAGGCGGAATTATCCTATAGTGCTATTAGGATGGGTAATAAGGCGCGGCAATGCCGTGCCATCTTTCCTGTTAGTACTGTAGCAGCTCTATTGTTTGTGCATTACTGTAGCAGAATTTCTTCTGTAACATGAGTACTGTTCATATGTGCTGTAGCGATAAGAATGAAAACAGACGAAAACGGTTTGCTGTACCGTTTGAATTTTTATATTTATTTTACGGGACGAAAATGAAAATGAGAATGACGGTAACGAAAACGATCGAAAAAATGTCAGAAAGCTGAGAAACAAAAAAAAATTTGAACTATAATATGTCGGCATCGGTCGAGAATCGGTAATTTAAATCGGATATATCGTAACATAAAATCACTACCGAGACAAACATATTTATTTATTTATTCATTTGTGTAAGCCGGTAATAGCTGAACACCTAGTCCCAACAAAAAAAGAGTCCTAAGGATGATTTCTTTGTACGCCAGCGTGGAACTCGAGAACGACGGCAGCCAGGCTGTTCCTGCTCCTCCCGGCGCGGTTCACGGAGGAAGAAAGTATGGCGCGGCAGCTTCGGTCATCCTCTCTGTATCTCGTGTAAGTCTAAACCGGAAAAGAAACGGGATATCCCAATTAAAAAGGGAAAATGGGTTACCTGTTTTTATCTCGTATTATTATTTTTTTTCGTCTCGTTCCTGTTTATTGTTTGCGAAATTGAAAACGATCGAGAAAATTTGTCTAAGGACAGTAATACAGTATACGCGAGGGACCATTAGGACGGGATTTTTCCGTCTCATTTTTATTTCTATGTAGCAATTAATCTAGACAGTTGATTTTAAATCGAATGGTTAAAAACATATCCCAATTCACTGTATTGTTCATCCGGTGAATTTTCTTCTCCGTGACAGTTAACCTAGCTAGCTAGCCTGAACTGTGACAGTAAGTAACCGTGACATACAAACTGCCAGGGCTGCTTCCTTCAGCTGAAGCACGAATCGGGAGCACTAGACAAGCTTCTCCTGGCGAGACATGGCTTTTGGGGAACCAGGAGTCCAGGACCATACACACAGCCACACCGCCATGCATGGCTGTGCCTTGCGTTGGGATTAGGTGATCAGCTGGCCGGCCGCAGAGGCGGAGACGCCGAAACGAATGACCAGCGCGGAGTTATTAGACCCTTTCAAAGGCGTCTGTCTGCTTCGGAAATCTTTGAGTAACTGTGGGGGAGGCAAAGGGGAGCGCTACTGTACGCAAGGCCTCTCCTCCTGGAGGAGGAGACGATAGACGAGGCGAGTGCAGGTGAGAGTGAACGGTCTAGTAGGAGACCTAATCAATTATTGGTTTACCCTCGACATTTGGTTCTCGTCTGATTTGTAACAAATGTTTGGAGTGCCCGCGAAAATTTGGCAGCAACCATGAAACAACTTTATCGACGCTGGCGACAAGTTGGGCGAGCAAACTGCTCGCCCGCGCCCAGGCTCTCTTGCCAAATGTTGCCAGAGCAACGTGTCAGATGTACAGTGGCTATACAACTTACGAGGTTTAGTGATTAGCTATGTTAAAACTATTTTATCTCTCATACTATGTATTAGATCATTAATCTGTTTTCACCAATAAACTTATTACAATTTATTCTATAAAATGAGATCTCATTTGACATATTTTACACCTAAATATTTTTTATGACAAGTGGATCTCACATGTCATACTAAATAAATTTGATAAATATTGGTATGCTTGCAATCTAAACACCATTTTTTACCAATAAATTGGTGATTTGAGAAATTTGATAAGGTAATGATACAAACAAAACTATACCAACATTTTAGAGTTGTCTATGAATTGGTAACTTTAAATTTTGGTAAAGCTCACCATGAACGTGAACCAAACAGCCCCTATGTTTTTTAAGCTAGGCATAGTGTAAATTTTATCCCATTTCGATTGGACCACATGTTCCTGAACAAAACTTGGTCCTCTTTGCACAAACCCAACTGCTATCTGCCTCATCATGTCTCTCGAGTAAATACTCCCGGGAAACATGGACAATAAGTCCTTGGAAGCGATTCATGGACTCCGAATTTTATACTCCAGCGCCTCACAGATCTTGAGATGGTTGTAGTGCTTGTCTCACTGTACGGAAACACATCGAGGCAAGAAAAAAAAAAAGCATGGTTGCGCTGTTTCGCCGGGGGGCGGATCTCTGTTTTGTTTGGAGACAATGCTGGGCCATTCTCCTTGAGAGACCCAAGATCTGTCGTAAGAACCTGTGACCTCGCAGCGCAAATCAGGCTCGGCCCGCCACCACCGTGCAAGCACAGAAAGAGGCTCAAGAGCCAGCCTAAACGAGCCCATTTCGCTCGCGCTTCCCCACGTCCCCGTCCTCCGCTCTCCCTGCGTGGGTCGGACTCGGGCACGACGCCTGCACGAAGCCGATCGGAAAATCCCACACCCGCCTCGTCCGTCCCGTCCCCGTCCGCGAGCTCAGCTCCCCACCGACCTGTCCCTCCGCTCCCTCCCTCCCATCCTCCGCCTGCTCGGCGGCACCGAGGCGTGTGAAGTCCCCGCGCCGCGCAGCCCTCCCCGCCCCAGCCCGCGCGCGTCCAGGGAGGGGGTGGGAGGAGGAGGATGGCGTACCGGGCGGAGGACGACTACGACTACCTCTTCAAGGTGGTTCTCATCGGGGACTCGGGCGTCGGCAGGTCCAACCTGCTCTCGCGCTTCACGCGCAACGAGTTCAGCCTCGAGTCTAGGTCCACCATCGGCAACTAGTTCGCCACCCGCAGCATCCACGTCGACGATAAGGTCGTCAAGGCTCAGATCTGGGACACCGCCGGCCAGGAAAGGTAGTACCCAGATCCGCGTCTGCTCTATGAAGCTCGTGGAGCCATTTCATTTTGGTTGATGGCTGGCTGATTCGTTGTTATCGTTCGCGATTAGTATGCCTGCGTCTCTCTAGCTTTGGTCGGTGATTCTTAACTGTACTTGCACGTATGCCTGGGTTGTTACAAAAGAAGAAAAACTATAGAGTTGCAACCTTCTGATTCATGGCCTTCCAATTTCACCATTTTAGCTAGCATGCCTCACAATGTAGTACTAGTATCACATTTCTAGCAGTCAGTACTTTCTTTCATATATACGGATTGCTTAGGACCGAAGTTCAAACAGCAATCCCCTAACCTTCATCGCCTGTTGCTTCTGCAGGTACTGAGCAATCACGAGCGCGTACTACCGCGGAGCAGTGGGCGCACTCGTTGTCTACGACGTCACACGGCAAGTGACCTTCGAAAACGTCGAGAGGTGGCTGAGGGAGCTCAAGGACCACACGGACGCCAACATCGTGATCATGCTCGTCGGCAACAAGACGGACCTGCGCCACCTCAGGGCTGTCCCGACCGACGACGCCAAGGCCTTCGCCGAGAAGGAGAACACCTTCTTCACGGAGACGTCGGCCCTGGAGGCGATGAACGTCGAGGATGCCTTCACCGAAGTGCACACCAACATCTACCGTGTGGTGAGCAAGAAAGCGCTCGACATCGGCGACGACCCGGCTGCGCCTCCCAAGGGGCAGACCATCAACGTTGGCGGCAAGGATGATGTGTCTGCTGTGAAGAAATCCACATGCTGTTCGTCTTAGCTTGGACTGAGAACATGCACCTGAGTTAGGGCCTTTTTGGTTGGCAGAGATTATGATTATTCAAAAATTCTCATACTTTGAGAGCCTTTTTTGTAAGGATTATGATTATTTAAAAAATTGCTCACATTTTAGATTATCTATAGAAATCACTTATCTAATTTACTCACATAATTTTATTTTTTATTTTCAATGTCAAAAGTGTTTGATAAAATAGTTTATTTAATATGGATTATAGGCTGTGGGAATAGTGTTAGTACAAAATGTAAAAGTGATTATAAGTTATTGTATGCATAATCATTAGTGGTTGATATAAATTATAGCATAAGCTATGATAATTATTAGCAAATCAGTCCTGTAATTTTCACCAAAGGGGCCTCATTTAGAATTTGAGCTTGCCGGTGTAGTTAAAGGATATGGAACGCGTGGATATCAGAATTATTCAGTACAGTACTCCGTATTTCTTTTAATTGTATACCGGCGCTCGTCTATGATGCTCGTGGTTTCCGTCCTGCTTACCTTGAATATTCATTTTTCACCCGGTCCTCCTGTGTCATGCCAGTTTTGATAGCGTGGCTGGCTGGCTGCCACGTTTGAACTTGGGTGTACCGCAAATGCAGCATATGTTGAATATATCATTTGTAAAACACAACTATCCGCTACTGAATAAAGGGCCATTGTTATATTAAATTATAGTTTGGAAACAGGCCGTTTAATGTGCCACAGAATACAGGAAATCTTTCTAGTTATTTCAACAATGTCAGAATATACAGACTACAGTTTATCAGATTTATCTTTTAGGCATGGTAAATACAATGTACAAAGGACATGAAGGAAACATCTAGCAGTGCCAACATGGGAGATGTTTACACACCATGGGGGCAATCAACAACTACAATGTTCTACAAAATGGCTGTACAGTTTCACGAAGCTAGTCTGTGTCCACAACAAAGGGGACAGTAAATGCAAGTGTCCAAGTCTATACATAAAACTGAGCTATTTTTTTCTTTGCGGTAAGTAACCAATAATGTTACTGGCGATGATCACCCACTTCTTCTATCGGTTGGCAAAGCTGTTGTCTTGCAGATAGGGCACAAATTCTTCATCATCAGCCATTGTTTTATGCACATCACATGATATTTGTGACCACATTCAAGGGTTCCTACAAGTTCTTCAGCTTCATATTCCTCCTGCAAGACATGGATCAAACTATCCTTAAAACTAAAACGCAACTTTCTTGACAAATTTTATATTGGGCTATTGTGAGGCAATAATGAAACTCCTCCCCCCGCACCCCCCCCCCCCCCCCCCCCCCCC
>BCLF01000012.1:654791-671848 GCA_001602275.1 Zoysia japonica
GCTCATAGCTGTTGCTGACATGCTAGGATTGTACGTAGCAATTGGAAAGGCAAAATTTGAAGTAACACCGACATGTGGGTACAGATTCTGAATATGCTGGTGTTCGTGATGACCGCTTTCATAGTAACGCTGCAGATCAGTAATTCCTGTAACTCGGGCGGTAACTTGCGCACCCAGGTTGGATGGATCACTTCCAGTGCCTCCATAATAGAAATTTTCATGTTGAATTGGGACAGGCCCTTGTGCTGATTCAGGATTAACAAGCTCTTGTGTCCAGATCAAATGTCTATGTGACATAATGTCAGCTCCTATTTCCTTGATGAAGATTTACAGCAAATTTTGCCAGCAGTTATCCTTTATCATAGTCTCTTCTGCTTATGAGATTGGTCAAATATGGTTACTAGTCAATTTGAACTGAACAAGTAGAGACAAAAATGTAATAGAGCATGACTTTTTAAGTAACCATGGTACACGAACAAGGAAAAATGCTAGCGGTCCCAAATCCCAAGGAAACGAAGAACTCACCCAGATGCTCACGCGATTCCATTCGAACAGACACTGTTTCAAATTTACAAACAAACCGAATGACAAACGCATGCTTTCACGAGAAATCGAAAACGCCAACGGTTCCCCCAGAACTCAATCACCAACAATCAGAGGCGGGGCGAGCAATAGGGCGACCGGAGACGGAGAGACCCTCTCCTCCCCTTTCCTCTGAGAAACGAAAATTCCCGTCCCAATCCCCTCCCCACGCCTATCCCCGCTTGAGATGAAATCGCCCCGTCTCCGCCCTGGCGCGGGGGATCGACCCATCCAGCCAGTTTAAACGTCAACTTCAAAAGGAAAGAGGAGGACTCGCGAGAGGATTGGAGAGGAGAGCCCGGCTCTCACCTGGAGAGGAGAGGAGAAGGCGCTGGCCGGCGGCCGCACGAGACCGAAACCGAGCAGGTGTCAGCCTGCTGTGTGTGGAGCGGGGTACCGTGAAGTAAAATTCGAAGGATTTAAGTACTCTCAAATAAATTACTCCCGGTCAACACCCTCGACCGCTTTATGGCACCCCCCCACCACCCCCACCACAACCCCCGCCCCCCTCTCTCTCTCTGTTTCCAGGACACAACTTTGTGTGAGAAACCACACCTCCAGGAATCCGGATCAGGGCGATCGGAACGGATGCTGCGCAGCGTCGCGAATCTCGTTTGGAGAATCACGCAACGGCGATGGACGGCGGGGCGGTGGGTGACGGTGATGGTCGGCGCCGGGGAATCGATCGGAAGGGGATACGCGGTTGGAAGGCTTGCTTATTTATAAGAGCGTTTCCAGCAGCGCTATCCAAATTAGTTGGCCTCTAATTTTCTATTTGCGAATATTTCACGTTTTCCACTCGGCTCCGCCAGGCAGATGAGGTGCCGGATTTAGCCGTGCAGCGGTCGGTCCCTGCTCGTTTCGCTAGGATCCCGCATCATATTCCTTATCCCGTATACGGATCGCTACGTCCGCTGCGCACAAGCATGTTCCAAGTGAGCAGCAATCTTCTGGCCGGATCGCGCACGCCGCTGATCATAATTTCGACGGCTCACATGTCCTCGGCGCAAGGAAAAGCCTCGAAGCCATTAGTTCTCAACAACAAAATCTCATTGGCTGCGCAATACGACAGTTGCCGCAAGGTGGTTCTTGTAAACGCGCTGTGATCACACGTCAGGCCACACTTAGCGGTGCCGCTTAAGCGGCGGATATGACGACGATTGACAGGGGAGCCGCCGTCGTTGTGGATAGGCGCAAGGTGGTCACGCTGTTCGCGGCGTCAGCAAATGAGCGCAGCGTGGCGTGGATCACAAAACCATGATGTCTGAAACTTCCTTGGACGGTTGTATCGACGAAGCTGAATCTCGTCCACAGAACCGGAGCCAAAGCGATGCTGGAGCTTGGCGAGCAGGTTGCAGACGCTGGATCTGACAAGTGTTGGTGGACGCCCAGTCCACACGGAGCCAGCGGCCCGGCCTCCGCACATGCACACGGCCCCGAATCCCTGGCGAGAGCGAGGACGGCGAACGAGAGGCTACCCTTTCCGCGAGGCAACGTGGGTTTCGTAGCACGGAAGCGTGCACACGAACTCGCGGCGGAGAGTGTGGGGTGGATCAACCGGTCCGCCGGGATCTGGGATCTGCGTGCTGATTTGTCCGGGGAGCAGCGGAGGATATGGATATTCCCCGTCGAAGATGCTACGGGCGCCCGGATGCTACTGGGGGCTGGAATCTTCCTTCATGAGCCAAAAGGGATCCTCAGCAGTCAGCAGATCCTCGGCAATCGGACCAGGATCTGGTGCGGTGGAAGAAGCGACTGCAAGTTAAGGAGTCGCTCAACCACAGCGGTTGCCGGGTGATCCGATGGCCAGCAATATAAGCTCGTTAGGTTGCTAGTTTTGAAAAAAAAAGCTTAATCGTCAGAAATTCAAAAAACTTTATTTAAATTCTTAAAAAAATTCAAAGTTGTTCCGTTAGACTCGTCTTATGGAGCTCTTGTGTAGATACCCTTTGAATTATTTCTAAAGCTGTTTAAAATTGTTTCATTAATTTTTAAAGTTTTCTAAAGTTATTTCATCAGTTTCTAAAAATTTTCAAAGTTGTTCCATTAGCTTCCTAAAATTTTTGTTGTTTTTTCTGTTAGCTTCGTCTAGTTGAACTTTTCATATTGTTATGTTTTCAAAGTTTCTTTGGAACTGACGAAACAATTAGAAAATTTAGAAAACTAACCTGAACAAAGAGCTCAACGAGACGAATCTAATAGAATAATTTTAAAAAACTTTGAAAACTAACAGAATAATTTTAGAAAACTTTATTAACTAACAAAATAAATTTAGTACTCCATTTTGAGAACTAACGAAACAACTTTAAAAACTAATGAAACAACTTTTAGTAACTTTAAGAACTAATAAAACAACTTTAAAATCTTTAGAAATAAATCAGAGGTCACCTACGTAAAAAGCTTGATGAGACGAAGGCTAATGGAACAACTTTAAAAATTTTGAGAACTAACGGAACAACTTTAAAAAACTTTGTAACTTAGAAACAACTTTAAAAAATTTAATAATAACTCAAAGGGGCATCTACACAAAGAGTTTGACGAGATAAATCTAACGGAATAAATTTAATTTTATTTAGAATTTAAGGTTTTTTTTTGAATTTCTTAATACTAAGCGTTTAAAAAGAATTTCAAAACTGGGAACCGAACGAGCTTATATGCTGGCCATCGGATCACTCGGTAACGGCTGTGGTTGAAGCGACTGCTTCTTTCACCGCACCGGATCCTGATCCTCAGCAGTCAGCACCGCATGTCGCTGGCTGGCCTCCCAAACTCTACGCGAGGGCCGACGTACCACGGGACGTGTGCCCAGTTTTCAACGCAGGTTGTGGAATTACGGAGTCAAAGCTCAGGCATTACCTCCTGCCACGCACGGAAATGGACTGCAGGCTCACAAGACTGATAGAAAGTCAACGATCTGATACAATCGCTTGCTCATAACACTAACGGAGAGCGAACGCCATCGTATGCGGAGTCCAAGTCAGAGAAGGGCCAGATCCGATAGCGCCTGGGGTTGCGAGGCCAGATGTCTTAGGGCCGGCAATGAAGAGCTGCAATCCCATGGAGGAGTCTGGAAAAAGGCTTGAAACCCACCAAACAACAGTTCAGGCTGGAAACGATATGGTGAATATAACAACAAAAAATCACTACTAACATAGAGCTACAGCAGTGAATCAATTTCAGATACCAATGGTAGCTTAAAGAGCACCAAACATACAGCAAAACATCCAACACAAAACATGTAATTAAATTAAGGTTTACATGTCTCAACACCAAACTAAACAGAGGAATCATGCAATATAGGTTCACATGATAAAACACGATTACCAATCCAGACACATACTGCATTATAGCAGTAAATAACAAGCTAAGCAACAACTCTCAGCAGATAATGCACTCCATAAGATGCTCGTAGCAGAAGATCACTGCTTTGCCTCCCGTTCACGGTTCCACTGCTCAATCTTGGCCCTGCGCTCCTCGCTGCTTTCCCTGACTGGGCTCCTACCACGCCTTGGGGGGCTACCATGCCTGCGCCTCCCTCCATCGTCATGCCTGTCATGTCTGCTGCCCCTACCCCCTCCATTGTCATGCCTGTCATGTCTGCTGCCCCTACCCCCTCCGTCGTCATGCCTGTCATACCTGCTGCCTCTTCCTCTCTGTCCGCCACCACGGTAACCATCACGTTCACGAGGGTGGTCATCGCGGTCGCGATAGCCCCTCCTGTGGCTTGGACTTGGGCTGCGGCTTCTCCCATGGTACCTCCTGGTGGCGGAACGCCCATAGATCTTCCTCCTAAGATCCCTGCCAATCTGCTTTACATGCATGAAATTGCAGTACCCACCACGATTGCAGCTGTTCTCCTCAAACTGTCGACAGGTTGCTTCACGGAAATCAGTCACAGGAGAATATTCAACAATTATCGGGCGGCCAGAATAGAAGCGGCCCTGAAGAGCATTGTATGCTGCGGCTGCCTGTTCTTCCTCCCTGAACTGGACATAGACATTGCCTATCATGTGGTCGGCAAGGTTATCGCACACATTCAGGTTCTCAATCTCACCAAACTTGCTCAGTTCCTCATAGATATCCTCATAGAAGTCCTCAAAGTGCTCCTGCATCTTCTCCGGATCAATAGGTTGACCTTGAGCATCCACTCCAGGGGTGATCATATCAGGGCGCTGATACATGTTAGCGAGAACAAGAGTTGGTGATATGGTGGGCCTGTTGTGAAGACGGGAGCATCGATCCCCATGGCGACAAGCGCCGATCTTGAAGTAAAAAGGGCAGTTGACCCTGTCCTTCTCAGTGCCAAAGATTGAAGCCAAGTGCTCAGCCATGATTCAGAACTGTGTCACACAAAACCTGCAAGTATATGAAACCCTTTCCAACGTAAGGGAAAATTGAAGTGCTTATACATTCATGATCTTCATTATCTGTAAATCATGGGGGATACGGAATACCTCAAAGGTCCTCAACGTGCAAGATTAAGTAGACAAAAAGTAACAGCTAAAACAAACCAGATTTATAAACCGATACAACTATCTTTTAGTATAATCACAAATAAACCTGTGTGTTGGGAATAATATTGAAAACATATACTTCAAGCTCTCAAGTAAAATCTTATTCCCAATATCTTTTTTAAACCTAATCTGCACACTTGCTCAAAAACGTTAATACCAGCATAAAAAAAGTAAGTAAAGACTGAAACACTGCGATTTACTTCAGGACTCATCACCTGGGCTAGATTTTTGCTCATTGTACATATCTTAACATAAGTCTGCACACCGCTCAAAACAGTTAAAGCCCAAAGATCAACTAAATGTATACAAGACGAAAGTGTTTCTCAACCAGAAGTTTAGTTTCTCCCCCTGCAACTGCAAAAGAGACCAAACAACATGGCACGAAGAAAGACAGCTTTTCGCCTGCTGCGCATTGGTTTTTCCTTCTGAAGTAGGCCTCGTAATATCCGCTCGACACAATATTATTCGATTTTAACCTAAGCTGCACACCATTTGACGTTTATTAATCTCAAATTGAAGAAAACAACCCAACACATAGCAGAAATAGCTGCCACCGAGAGGGGCAAAAATTAAATTGACCTAAATTTGAAGAGTGCTAGACTAGATATTCTTCGTTTCTAATTCTAATATAATACACTTTGCCAGAATCTGAAGCTCTCAGAAGCGGATCGAGCAATAGAGCAAGTAGGGCAGCCGCCCTACCTAACGCTTCCCCAATCCTCCGAGAGATGAAAATTCCCCTCCCAATCCCCATCTCCAACTGGGATGAAATCTCCCCGCCCCAGCTCTCGCGTAGGGATGGATTCACCAGAAAAGGAAGAAGTCTCACCTGGAGGAGGAGTCGCTGGCCGCGCAAGCCCGAGGCGCCGCTAGGTGCTGCCGTCCGCCCGCTGCCGCAGCTTGGTGCACGAACCCTAACCAAGACCGAGCCTGCGGAAGGACCAGTGGTGCCCGAAACACCGAGCCATATATACTCTTCCCACATGGGCCTCCACGAGGACCCGAGAGTAAACATTTAGGCCCATTTGTTAAATTTAGCCCAATAACCCAAGAGCACACCAACTGTCCAGCTTCATCTACCATACTCCCGGTCCCGGTCTCCCAGAACGAACCGGTCCCTTTTGAGAGTTTTTTTAGTCGATATACAGCGGTAATATTGCGTATATCGACAAAGAACAATATCTTTGTATGTAACAAAAAGTGTTGTAGTTTTTTTATGCTTTTACGCACTGTTCCAAACCTGCGAAACCTGCGAAAAAAAAAAAAGAGGTTAACCCCCCTGTGAGACACGGGGTTGGGATGCCCGAACACCATCGGAGCTAGCCACCCGAGCACAGCTCGGTTCTCTTTCTTTTGAGAGTTGAGGCTGTGCATGATGTGGCTCTTGCATCACCCAAGGGTTACGTGGGCTGCCCTAGAAGTCTAAAGCCAAACTAGTCGTTGCTTTCGTGGGGCCAGCAGCATGACAGCATCGCCATTGCCCATCAGTCATGACTTCAGGTCCGTGTTTCAGCAACATTTTGGATAAGTTCATGAGATAACACCTCATGTGGTTGGAGTGGAATTGTTACGCTGTCTTCCAGTCGCGAAATCTGGACCTCCAGCTGATAAAAATGAAACGATGGTATCACGATGTGTAAACACCTAAAAACTTTTGAATTGCCACCTAAAAACTTCCAAGTCTTTCTCACTACAAGTCTCGTCCGCCCTGCAACGTGATGGACTCGTGTTCAAACCGTTGACAATTTCATCGTTTTTCGTTAGTACTTGACGAGATATTTTACAGAATATACTAGAATCGAAACCAGAATATGCTCCGTTGAACGGCAGCCAAGGAACAAGAGAGCGCTCTTAGATATTTCTAACCATAGTTTTTGACAGTACTTTTTGAACAAAGACCAAGTTCTAATGGCACTCAAAAGTTGTCCATTGATCAGCAGGATGGGCTGGAAACCTCACACTAATCAAGTGTACACACAACAAAACTGACGTGGTATTTTCAATGAACAGATTGCCGGGGCGTGACGTCAACTAGTGAGTCTGGGGAAAGCATTACCCGCGTCCAACCACCGGCTACCTGTCAAACACGTTGATGTCAGGGTTGATCTCCCGGATCTCCGTCCCACGTCGTACCCTGGCCGTGCTCGTGCCACGTAGGCGCGACCGAGTACTTTGCCGTCGTCACCGGATTACATCGTCAAGTTTTTTTTAAGGAGTTTAAACTCTGATTGGATTTGGACGCCACTGATTTGTCAGCATGCACGTCTCTCGGTGGGGTGCGACGTCATGGGTGTGAATTGCAAACCATGTTCTACTTCTAGAACCACTGGCCCTTGATCCCAGCCACAATTGGACTTGTTGCAATGGAAGGAAAATGGGGAAATGAAAGCGAATTCTTTTTATTTTATAGACGGGTACTACTAACTGATACTCCTAGCTAGGTAGTGTTGGCACGTACCCTTCAGGACAGTGTGGCTCAGGGTGTGTGTGTGGGCGCGCGCGTGATCTGTCCAGTTTGCTGCACTTCACAGCAAGGAAGAAAGAGAGGGCCGCCCCGCCCAGTAACCCAAGTCTTCATTTCGTGCGGTTTTGCCCCATGACAGCGCACCTCTCTTGCCGTTTTCGTGCCCGACGAGCCAGCGGAGCTGGGAAATGCGCTTATCCAGGCACCCCAAACTCCATTCTTCCGTGTACCCACAAGCTTATCGGTACGTCCGTGACGTTGGTTTCTGTCCTGTTTGTTTCGGAATGCTTCTGCGCGCATCATCCGCTGGACTCCGAAGCACATGGGGTCGATCGAATTCGACGTGCAGACTTCTGAAGGTTATTGCATGATTGTCCATCGGGGTTTCGTAGTAGCTGATCAGTGACAGTGACAGAAAATGTTTATTGACCGGTTGTGTCGGTAAAAGTTTCGACGAGAGAAGCTATGCAGAGAGAAAAGCGAGTGCAACGGGATGCTTTATTGTAGGAGTAAATTCTCGGCACTCTTCATATTCACATGATCGAAAATACATATAGCTGTTGATGTTCCCCTAAAAGAATTAATATTGTATACTGCCTAATTACAGGATTACATCACACCCGTAGTTAATTAATTCCACGCAAAAGAACAGAGGAGCTGGATGGATCGGGAGCAAGAAGAAGATCAGCATCGTTTCAATCAAAGTCAGAGCGCGCCGGCCTGCTTGAGAATCGGCACGAGCTCGCCGGAGATGTGCACGGCCATGAGCCGGTCGAGCCCCCCGAGGAGCCTGCCCCCGATGAACACCGCCGGGAGCGCGACGTCGCCGCCGCCGACGACCGCCGCGAGCTCCGCCTCGCCGGCGACCTCGTGCACGGCGGGGTTGACGCCGAGCCCCTGCAGCAGGCGCTTCACGACGTGGCTGAGGCAGCAGCCGCGCCGGCCCACCACGAGCACTGGGCACTCCGCCACCGCCCGCCGCACCTCCTCCCCGCTCCGCTGCGTCTCGCTCGCCGCCGCCGCGGTCAGCGGCAGCGCGACTGCTGACAGCCTCTCCTCCGTTGCAGCCGCGACGGCGTCGACGACGGGCGGCTGTGGCGGCCAGGCCCGGCTCGCGCTGTACGGGATGGCCTGGTGCATTCTCCTCTCGGAGCTTGGCTGCAGCAGCAGCCTTCGTGCACGACTTGTTGGTTCGGTCTGCTTCCCTCTATGAATTGCGACTTGTGCCGTCGTGCGATGGGCGTCAGGGGCTCGAACGCTCAATATATATCGAGACGTGAGGTCAGCCGGGCACGAGGATGCCGTCAGCGAGCGGGTCCCATGTGGTAGGAAATAGGACGACGGCGACCTCGGCCGTTCGCGCCAACCGCGTCGCGCGCGGCAGCCACGGGTGCGGTCGTCGGGGCCCCGCCGGCGTGACGGGCGGAGCGTCCGCCGCGGTTGAGGTGGCTCCCTCCATGGGCCCGCCACGGAGCCTGAACCGGTCTCAGGGGTCCCGCGGGTCTGACGCGGCGCGAGGAGCGTGCACCGCGTGGGAGGTGACGTGGTTTTCAAGCTCGTCGCCGGCTCGAATTCTTTCTTCATGCAAGTAATCGTCATAATGGTCTGGAGTATATGGAAAACAAATAATGATAGGATATTCAACAATGAATACCCCATAATTAGCAAATGCAAATTTAAGTTTATGCAGGAGTTTGCTCTACTCCTACACAGGGCCAAGAAAAAATACTTACCGCTTATACAGGAGTGGCTTGATTCTTTGTAATTTTTACTTTTTTCCCTTTTTGTCTTAGTCTTTTCCTCTTTCCTTTTGTAACTTTCCTTTATTAATTTAATGTATCCAGGCCTTGGCCCTCCTGTTCTTTAAAAAAAAAATTGTCCGACGGCACAAAATGGATGTACCAGATCGTGAATACGTGGCGCTCGTCGACTTCGGCACCGGACCAGGGCGCACGTCCTCCGGTCGACGGCGGCGCGCGATTTTGACGTTCGTAGACGGCTTCTGCGATCGATGCTGCAAGGTTTATGATTATGTTTAAAGAATTTTGAAGCGTTTCCCCTGATATTTCTTTTTTTCGAACAGGGGCAACCCCCATTTTCCCCTGATATTTCTTACACGTTGCTTTTTATTATTAGGTTCTTCGGAGATCATTTGCTTGCATGGCTTGTGCTTGTGGAACGTTGACCAGTCCCGTACTCCACTCTTTGTGACCGGAAGAAAGAATTCTGTGTGGCGTCAAACCTACCGCTGCCTTTCTAGAAACACAAACACCGTGTTTTAAGCTAACCCAGCTCGCGGATCTACCCCTTTTCACAATCATTTCCCTGCATATATACTGGGTTCCTTAAAAATCACTGCATGTTCTTGTGCCGAGAATTGAACGAGATGGCGCGCGCGCGCGCACAAACCCCACCCGTCCAAAACCTGGACACGGAAGCATCCACGATCACGTCACCGATGCGTGAACGTGCATGCACGATACTAGTGCTCCAAAACCGCGCACCTGCCTCGCATTGTTCGGCGAAATGTCTCAACCGCCTCCGTCAGATGGATATTATGCATGACAGAGACTGAAGTAGAGGAGTAGTATACGTGAGTAATTAACTTATGGGAAAAAATTGCAGTGGCGTCAGAAAACGAAGTGAATTGGATGAACAGTGACAGCGACGAGCCGTCCGTCCGGGATTAGCGATGATGAATACTCCATTAACAACTCAAAGGGAAGGTATGCGTCCTGTATTTCAGGAGTCAAATGAGAACGTAGGAGTATTAAAAAAACGAAGCCGCTGGTTTTTAAGCCCCATACGGTCGGTTTCTGGACCGGCCGACGTCGTTCTCCGATGACGATGTGGATGATGCCGTCAGGGAGGTGCGGAGCTGCCAACTACCGGTCGCCGGGGCGTGCGTGAGCCAGTGTGTCACGTCGTCGCCGGCCCCCGCTCCATCACGCGGGATGCGTGGCGTTGCCGCCCGCGGGAAAATTATCCGGAAGCTGGATCCGCTGCGGAATGCTGAGGCAGGCGGCAGGTCGGCGGCAAGCAAAGCGCCACGACAAAGGCGCGGTGTCCGCCATGACCCATGACGCCGGACTTGTTTGTCACATCAGGCCACCCCGCGGCTTCGGCCATGGCGCCGGCACCCATCTCGCCTCGTCTCCGTGCCGCGGATGCTTGCTTGGATTGGTTGGCCACGAGCTCTTCTGCTTGTTGAGTTGTTGTCCGTGGAGAAACAAAATTTATGTTTCCGTTCGGGACGAGGAGCCTCTTCTTCAGTTCTTCGAAACGAGTCAGTTGGGCAAAATTCACCGGTTGTTAGCGGGCCCGCCTCGATCCGGAAAATGTTGGCGACAGCCGACAGGTCGTCGAGAAGAACAGATGCTGGTGGATCAGATGCCTTGGGCCTTTTCCATCGTGGACCGCACTGAACCTGGTTGGCCGCACATCTGCCGCCGAGTACACCGGCCTATCTCTCAAAAAGAAATATGGGCTGTGAGTTGACGATCGATTAGGCCCTGTTCGACGCGGGAATCTAGTCACGTTGCAAGTTATTGGGCCCATTTCATTTTTCCCTTGAACATTACACACGACCTTAACCACGCGATTCCAAAGATACGTTTGGAGTGGTTACACGCTGAGCAAATTAAACTCTGAACGAATTGCATCTCAAACCGACGCGCCAGATCTGAATTCAGTCCCTGACTAGGATATATCACATGTCTGCGCTGCGTCGCCACCAAATTATTTCCACCGCAAGAACAACCCGCCCAGGGCTCCAGAGTCCAGATCCAGTTTAGGTACGCGGGCAGGTTCCCTCCATGTGAGCGGACGCAGCAAAAGGGATCGAGATGCTCAGATGGCCCGCTCCCTCCCTCCCGGCGTACCCCAAAATACTTTAAACGCTGTGGCGTAGTGCCAATCAGTGATCCCGCCGCCGTGCTGCAGGCGCAGGTTCGGTACCACTTGATCAGAATTGAACGCGATCGATTCGTTTGCTCAAAGTTTGATTTGAATTTTGAAAAGGTGGAGAAGAATGCTTCAGGTAAAAGAAAGGAACATGTTGGGTTGGGAGGTACAACTTTCACCCCCATGCAGCGTTCGCATCTAGGGATTACCTTTTCTCTGATTTTATAATCTAGTCGGTGCATCTAGGAAGATACAGTATTGCATGTTGGTCAGGGGACAGCAAAACATCGCTGGCGACTACTGCATGCAATGCAAGATCTACTTACTCCTCATGTGCGCGGCACACTGGCCGGCGCCCATGTGTGTCGCTGATGCCTTGGATGTTCTACTGGCACCTTACCTCCAGGTGATAGATGCTTGTGAACCGCTTGCGATATGCTCTGTTTTTCTGCCGGAAAGTGCTTACAGGGCAAGCGAAAATAGACACACACCTACCAGCCACGTACGTCAAAAAAGAAAAAACATCGATCCAGATTGCAAGCAAAACCACTAGTAAAATACAAAGAAGTATATCACATTACAGGTACAAATATTAAAAAAATTTATATGGAAGAGAGAATGAGGAAGAAAATGAATAAAGCCGATGGTGGACAAACGCATCACAAAATGCATCATGGTACATGGATGAATAATTCCTTCCGTCGTTTCAATGGGTGGTATAATATCGGTCTATCGGATACGTCACGAACCATCTCGATCGTGCATGGCGATGCACGATGCGCACGAGGCTCTTGTCGAGGAAGATCACACCACCACCACCACCGTTCGCCGGCCGCAACCTTCCGATGATTGGTGTCTGAGGACTCTGTTCTCCTTATTAGAAGAGGCCGCTAAGGACGGCGCCGCCAAGCACTCCGAGAGCGGCGACCCACCTGGCCACGCCTGCTCCAGCCGCGGCAGCAGACTTCTCGTCGTCCGCGGTGGAGTCCGCGGCCTCGGGCGGGTCGGCGATGCCGGTGGACTTCTTGTGCTTCTTGGTCTTGGTCTTGGACTTGGTGGGCGCCGGCGCCGGGGCAGGGGCAGGCGTGGGCGGCTTGGGACCGAACATCTCGTACGGGAGCGGCACCTTGTCGACGGGGTAGACGGCGAGCGGGAACTCCTTGTTGAGGGGAGCGCCAAGGAGCATGGAGTTGACGCCGGTGGAGACGTTGACGTTGTCGCCGGCGCGCTTGATGTCGTACTTGTACGGCCCGTCGTGGCCCGAGCCCTGGGTGTTCACTTTCCCGTTGAGCGAGCCGAGCATGGACAGGCTGTAGAACCTGGGCAGCACGCTGTAGAGCACGAGCTGGATCTGCTCCTGCGACGACAGCCCGTTGAGCGTGCCGGACTTGAGCTTGTCGAACGCCGCGTTCGTCGGCGCGAAGATCGTCAGCCCGTTGTAGCTGTCCGTCAGCTGCGCCTTGATCTGGTCGTCCACGCGCGTGTCGTGCAGCAGCTGCAGGAACTTGCTGTACTGCCCCGTCGGCCCGCCCAGCGCCTTCGACAGGTCGGCCGACGGCGCGGAGTCCGCCGCGTCCGCGGCGGGTCCCGCCGCCGGCTTCGCCTTCCCGCCCTTCTGCGCCGCGGCCAGCGCCGACGACAAGGCGAGGAGCGCGAGCACGATCGCGAGGCGGGAGGTAGTGCTGGCCATCGCGGTGGGACTGGCAGGCTACCGGTGGGTGCGTGCGTTGGCGTGGCGAGGAGGAGGCGCGGATATGAGGCCGTGTTTAATAGACTTATAGCAGCGGTTGGTGGCGCGGCGACGGGGAGTGACAGCAGCGCGAGCGGAGGTGTGCCGAGGGTTCGTGTGCGACACAGTGAGCTGGATTGGACGAGGCCGGCTCGCCGAGGGGGCAGGGTCTTTTGCGATCGCGAGTGTGTTGCAAGTCATGTGTCGCCACAACCTTTTCCTTTTCTTTTACTTGCGCCGCGATGTGATCTGCGAGCTACCTGAGCTTGAACCCAAGAAGCAAGTACTGATATGTACATGCCAATTTATCCCTGTACTTTTCTTTGATAGATTCGTCTGTATACACGACTACATGAATGCCGTCGAATTATACTGGGAGCTGTTAAAAACATAGACCCCTGAACGGTGTTATTGATTTGGCAGTTTGCACCATGTACGCACCGAAGCCCCTGCCTCGTCGTCGTCGCGTATGTATCTGCGCGTGCATACGTAGTTCCTGCTGGCTGCTGCATGTGGCGGCAAGTCAGGCGGACAGCTTGGAGAGAGTGATGCGTTACCAGCAAGGGGGCTCGTTCAGATATCTTTTATTTTTCCCCATTTTTTCCCCAGTGTGCATGCATCGATTGGTTGGCGGTACGCAAGAGGAGTAGTACGTGTTTACATGCTGGCAGGCTCGTGATACCGTGACGGCCACGGGTTTTGTCGGCTGAGAATTGTGTATTCAGAGAAGGCGATGCTTGCCAATTATGCCACGAATAATACTATCATGTAACCACTGATGCCGCTCAATCATGGGTGCCAAGCAACAGCGACCATCGAAGAATCATCGGCTCTGCATACGAAACTACCCCACCGACAGGCGACAGTCCGCGTGAGTTCCAGCGTTCCGATGCAAGCTGGCCGTCGGCGTCGTGTCATCGCTCCGTCGACAGCGTCGGCGCAACGCTCTGACGTGCGCGACAATGCGCGGACTGAAACCCAATTTTCCGAAGAATCCATTCGCATTGAACTAGTAGCTGACTACTATTCCCTGCCAAACTCACGTCGCCACACTTCACGATGACACTGAGCAAGCTCTGAACAGAACAATAGTAGAATTCGCCTGACGATCGATATGGCACCTAGTTTCAGTCGAAATTCTGTTGTAATGGCATTGGGACGATCGATGTTGCGCCAGATGAGGTGACCAATTTCAGATTCTCAGCTCCTGTTCTACAAGTACAGCCAAGTGAATGTGCATGTGTTCGGTTGGATCCGCAGGCAAAAGCAAGTACCGAAGCGCGTATGAAACAACGCAGCCGCAGGCCCGCAGTCTTCGTACGCCTCTTCTTCACCAGCGTCTGGCGAAGAAGCCCGGAGATATCGGCGACGGCGACGTGGCAGCTGCTCGGAATCGACGTCCGGTCCGTCCCTCGCTGGTCGACCAGCACGATCGCCTCGGCGTCGGGCACACGCCGCGCGGGAAACACAGGACAGGCACCTGCCCACCTACCCACAACGCGGCATTGGTTGGAACTCATGACCCGTGACTTGACCGAACTCTCCGCCACTCGGCCAGACGTGGTTCGTAAATTCGACTCGTTTCGACTGCCCATACTGAAACTTGTCTTTTGGTTCCCAAAAAAAAAAGAAACTTGTCTTTTTTATTACGCATTATTTTTATCACCACTTGAGTCGTCAGTCTCTGCAGATCTCACCAACGCCCGCGAGGATTAAATACGCCGGGCGACAGGTGAGCCGCCGTGGCCGCTCGAGGTTTCCAGCTGCGCAAGCCTGCGAAGTGCCTCGCACAAGCTTCGTTCGAACTGGGAAGGGAAGACATGCGAAGCCAGGTGGAAAACGGCGGCGCAGCGAGACCCCGTTTTGCTTGTCCGGCAACCACACGGTCCACACATGCTGACATGCTCTCGCGCTCACATCGGCGTTTCGTCAGCGGAGCTCTGGAACGTCAACAGATCCTCCAAGGTTGCGATGGGCTTTAGAGCTTGCGTTTGGGATGGGCTTTAGAGCTTGCGTTTGGGATGGGCTTAGCGTCCCGAGACTCCCAATTACCCTGGTATTGGGCTCGTCTGGCCCAGCTATACCACAGGTTCTCCAAAGGTTCAACTTGGCCCGCCTGGAGTCGTTAATCCTAGCACCAGGGCAAGACTCTAGACAAGCTCATCCAGCTAACGGAACATCCAAATCAACAGATTCTCTCATCATCTCCAAGAAGGGAAAGATGAAATCTATTGTCCACAACAGGCAACAATGAAAGTTCAGAGAAGCAGAGCATCGTTAACATTCAAGGGCTGCAACAGAATCACATGGCCAGTTTTTTTTCCCCCTTCCAAAAATAAGATCGCTCAAGCAACGAATGAACCAAGTTCAAGAGAAGAAAACGAAACGTAGTGATAACAAGATCCGCTCACGCACAAGCACGCAGGCTCTCACTATCTCTCTTACAAAAGGGTAGCCGCGGCGGCCAGAGCAGCGGCGAAGCTCCACGCGGCGACCCTGGCGCCGGCGGGGGCCGCGCCGGCCGGCGGAGTTTCGTCCTTGCCCGCGGGCGCCTCGGCCACGGAGCTGCCGTGGTCCTTGGACGCCGGAGTCTTCTTGGCGGGCGCGGGCGGCGCGGAGGTCGGCGGCTTGACGCCGAACAGGTCGTTGGGCAGCAGGACCTTGTCGACGGAGTACACGGCGAGGGGCTGCTCCGCGCGCAGCGCTGTGCCGACGCTGGTGGTGACGATCCCCGTGGAGACGTTCACCTGGTTGTTGCTGTTGGCGGTGATGTTGAGCGTGTACGGCCCGTCCGACCCCGACGCCTGCGTGCGCACGGGGTTGCTGGTGGTCTCGAACGACGCCATGGAGTAGAACTGCGAGACGACGTGGTACTGCACGAGCGAGACCTGCTCCTGCTGCGTGAGCGCGTTGAGCGTGCCGGCCTTGAGGCTGCTGAACGCGTTGTCCGTCGGCGCGAACACCGTGTACCCGTTGAACGAGTTGTTCAGCTGGCTGTTCAGCTGCGTGTCCTGCTGCGTCGCCTTCATCAGCCGCATGAACGTCGAGTACTGCCCGCCCTTCTCGAGCACCGCCGTCACGTTCGGCGGGCCCTTGGGCGCCGCCGGGCCTGGAGCCTGGGACACCGCCGCTTGCAGCGCCAGCGAAAGGAGCGCAGCAACAAGCAGGCTTCTTGCCGCCATTATTGGCTGCTGCTGGTGGTGCGCTAACTACTTGTTGTAGATCAGCCGGCAACAACGCAGTCCTCGATTCTTCCTGAATGAGGTTGAGACGACGGGAGCTCACTTCTGCTATTATCTAGCTGTAAGCTCTCGATCCAGATGATGGAAATATATAGACAGGTGAATGCGGGTCGATTTGGAGGGTCACCAAGTGCGAAGGGATCATCTGACGCTCTGCGATCTGACGAGCACCCGTTGATCCTAAGTTGCACGGCGTGGATTTGTTGGACTGGTCCCCCTTGTCATCTCCTGCAGATGCGTTAAGTCCGTCTAAAGCAACTGCATTGTATAAGGATTACTATGTCTTTATCTGTGGGTCTCAGCAGGTAGTTAAAGTTGTAACCAGGTTCTACAATGCGTGACTCTTTCGTGACTAAAAAAGATCAGCTGTCCCACTCTACCCTAACGGTCGTCAGACGAGCTCGCTCCCAGCAAGTGGCAAGGGAACAGTCTGGCAAGAGAGCCTGGTTTGACCAGAGGATTCGATGATACAGTAAGATATAGTGGAGGCGCACAGAATCACAGGTAGGACGCCATAATTAAGAACAAGTTGCAAGTACGATTCGAGCTTGTTTAGTTCTTTGTGGAGTACTGTACAAGCTTGAGCTTTGAGGGTTGCATGCATTCAAGATGCAGATCGGCAT
>BCLF01000012.1:685593-728093 GCA_001602275.1 Zoysia japonica
AGCTCACGACAGTCTACCAGTATTTTTACCTCCCGGCGGCTGCGGTAAATTCGTATACTCCCACCTCCGCAGTTTGCCGTGAAATGTGAAAACACCTCAAATAATCAAATTTACCTCAACTTACCCGAGCACAGAAACGGATGGCATCGCGGGACGGACCGAGCCAGACGAGAGCAGTGCTTTTGATGTCAGGCTGCTGGGAGGCGATCGAAGTATCTCCCGTAGAGAGTCAAAATGCAGATAAGACACTGTTTCTAGATATACAGAAAATGTTACTAACCTCTGTTTATAAATACTTGGCAATTTTGATTTTTACTATTTATGCTTTGACTAATTATAATTTTAAAATTATTTCGTTAGTTAACTTATAAATAAAATAACATCATTTGTCATCGTATATACTTTAAAAATGTATATTTTTTATATTTATATATCAAATTTTTTTAAAAAAGACGATCGATCAAAAAATTTATGAAAAAGTCAAAACTGACAAATATTTTGTAATACTTCTCCTGACATTAGTTACTTTTCTCTTCACGCTACGGTAGTCGCCTGGTAGAGGATTTGGATCCGCTGGGAGCCGCACGGATTGGCCACCGCGCGTGGGCTCAGCTGATCTCAAAGTCACTTCAACAGTCAAAAGGCTTTGTTGGCTTGCGCTGGGAGGCTAGCGAGCTGGGCGTTAATGGCGAGAGACCCGACGGTGACAAGACGGGGGAGGAGCCGCTCTGCTTTTCCGGAACCGTGTTGCAGCTGCGTTGTTTGCTTGCTTCCGATCACAGGACGCGTCGCCTGTGCCGGAGCAAGTATCATGGGGGGGCTCTGGTTCTTGTAGTACGCGTCCTGATCCGCGAGGGCCCCTCGTGTTGGGGCGGCTTTCCAACTGGAGCTGTTTGGCTCGAGCTTTGCGCCGGCACCAGGACACGAACGCACGCACCGGTTCCATTGCAAAAGACCGTTGTGTACTTTGCCGATTAAGATACTGAAACCGCAAACTTTCATCTCAACCACAGGCTGATCACTGTTTTTCTGTATATTTTCCAAATTCTGCTTTATTCAGAGGGCGTCGTATAGGAGTTACTCCTAGATTTTGACCAACTGTCGAGCTCGACGTGTCAAGTCGACTCTAACGCGACAAGACCAGGCAGAGATGAACAGAACGGGCGTTAAAATACGCACAGGTGCAACATGGCTTTCGGTGCGGGTCAAGCCTCAAGAACCAGTTTAATGACGACAGGGACCTGACTCCTGAGGAGGGCAGACAACTTTGTCCCCTGCTGTTATTCCATGAAACGTCAAGTTAACCTTGGATCACGACGGCCCACCGTTCGAGCGAAACCGCTCGCGTCAAGCTCAGCGACGACAGGCTGTTTGGTGTCGAGCGTGCCGAAACGGTGGCCGCGACGGGGTTCTCCGGGCGACGCACGCGCGGCTACGTTCCGGTCGACGTCCGCACCGCACGTACAGCACGCGCCGGAAAGACGACGTGGTGCAGGCGCAGCGGCCAGCGGCCGGGCGTGACGCGACCGCGCGCGGCGCCGTGCCCGGAGTAGCTCCCGCGTGCGGGTGCGGCAGCCATGGCTCGCCGTAGGATTGCGCGAGCTTCCCCCGACGACTGTCCTGTTGCACGCGCATGTGGCTGGTACGCGAGCACAATCGATCGATGCGTGCCCGCGACCGGCTTTGGTTTCGGAGGAGGGAGGCCACCGTATCGCGCTATCGCTGCAGGTGCGGGGGACTGGGACGGCTAACCGGGTGATCACAACGTCTCATTAGCCAGTCATGGACACACCGTACAAACACAAAACTACATTTGGCTGGGTGTTTGCCGTACGGAAGACTATCTTGCTCTCTCGAACCTCAACGCTGAAACTTCAACAAAAAAAAAATCATTAAAACTGCTAACTGTACTGTATTTGCTTCGTTGTCGGGGGTCCGGCCTTTCGCGAACGAAAATATCAGGGCGCGTTACGCGGCACAGCTCCCTTTCACGAGAGAGGAGGACCTAGCAGATTCACGAACGAGAGGAGTACGTACTGGAGTACTGTACTCCAAAAGCAACGCCCTGTGTAGGCAGAAATGGCCAGGCTTTTTACGCGTTACAAGAGCGTACCGCCACCGCCACCGAGCTGCCCGCGACGTGGAGACAAGGCACTTTCACCGTTTCACGCCCCAGAAAAGACAGGTTCTCCGTGTCCGCGCTGCCTTTGCCCCTTCCCAGCCGTCGGTTCGTCACCGTGCCGAACCATGGAAATTCCGGGCCGGCACACCGAGCAGTGGCGGAATCTTTCCCCAGAACCGTGGAACAGTCGACACCCGGCAGCATGGATACGATCGGTGCGTTCGTAGTAACAAAAAATCTTGGCAACCCACGATGCGCGAAATCGGGTGGTACCCTAGGTCCAAGGGGACAGTGACGCTGTTTTAGCGAGATCCCGGCCGTGGTCTCACTTGATTCGACGTGGACCCGGCGTTACAAAATGCGCTGCTAGTGCTAAGGCTGTGTTATGTTTAGGGCGAGAAGAACACGTACTCCGCGCTTCCAATCTTATCTTGTCCACAGATGCCATCGCGCCCAGCCCACCGTGCTTATCAGAGTCACTCCAGCGAGCAAAGAAGGTTTGCCTGTCCTTCTAATTATCACGAGGGCGTTGTCCTTCCAAATTTTCATTCGCAGGCCCAACACGCAAGCAAAGAAATCATAGACAACGTGCCTGGTAGATTGTCATGCCGCGTTGCCGCTCACGGAAACTGTTTCACCCTCTCCCCCTGTCGTCGTCGTTGTCGTCGTCGTGCCGCCCAGTCGTTCTCCCGACTCTCTGGATGGTGGTGGGCACGGGGCGGGGGCAAGAAGCAAGCAATCAAATCGCACGGCCGGGGCCCGGCGATTGAAGGAGGCTTTGAAGGCTCTGCAAGGACGACGACGCGCACTGCTAAGCGGTAACGAATGAGCCACCTTAATTTTAATTACTCCACCACTCGTAGGGACGTGAAGTTGTTTGTACCTGTATTTACCGGAACCGGATAGAAAGAACCATGCATGCGAGTATCAGTGAAAATTGGTCCCGGAACAATCTGAAAACATGCAACACCCGCCATGTGCACGTCTGTATCCTTGTTACGACCGGACAGTCTAACGAACCCATCCAAAACGAAGCTCGAAACTCAAAGCAGGTGTTCCCTTCCCGAGTAATCTGGGACATGCACGGACACGCAAACTACTCCTTCACAAACAAACATGGAGCTACGGGTCTAGAGAGACAGAGAAAGAGACGATCTTCTGAATCAAGTTGCTGGCAGTAGGAGTATAATCCTGCTACGTACTCGTACAGTACTGCTAGGAGTATACTCCTACGTCGTACTCCTATCTCGAAAGGCAGCTGGACCCGGCGAGAGCGCGATCTCGAAAGGCAGCGCAGGAACTTGCCCGTTTATACGCTGGCTCCACGAGCGTCGGCAGCGGCAGCGGCACACCCCCCCGCCCGCGATGGCCGGCAGATCTTGGCAGCAGCGAAGAGGGTGACCACACGTCGCAAAGACGGGCGGTGATGAGGCAAGCGCGCAGTATATGCAGTGGGTGGTGTTGCTGGTGAAAAGTTAGTTTGAGCGGGCGGTTCGGATTTATCATCGCCTTGATCAGGGCGTGTAAATTTGGATCTTGTGTTGGGTAGCTGGTCTAGGCATGCTCTTTTTAATTAGCTCTAGCCTCTAGTATTTTCTTAATCCGTGGGCAGTTTTATTTGATCTGCAGTTGGATTGTCAATCACAACTGTTGTTCGAGTGGACGATGGCCGACAGACAAGGCGGCAGCAATTGCTTTACTAGCAGGTGTTTCAAATGCCGACACATAACCAGATTTTAGCAGAGCTCACACCAGGGTCAATCAACAGATCGAGCGGCAGACTAGCTAAGCCTGAGTCTTGCCAACAAAACAAATTATTCCTACTTCAGGTTCTAAACACTCCTAGCATGCTTTAGGTTGCACCAGTACTACTCTACTTTTCATAATCTGCAGGTGTGTGAAGCAAGTGCTCTATAGGCAATCAGATAGGGAACCGGTACTTTGCATCTCGCTTTCACTCGCCTCTGGATTGGCCTACTCCCTTTCACTTTCCCGGCTTATAAGGATCAACCACTACTAATCTATAGTGCTCCTAGCAACGGTGCTCTTGAAACAATCCAACACAGCGCTGTCTATCTGTCTGCCGCCATTTCTTAAACCACAACCTGCTGCAACATCTGCTGGTTGAAGAAGTGCCCCAGTAACATTCAGATTCGACTGATAAAACCACAGTTGGGTTGGGGTTGGGTTCATGAACGCGCTGTAAAACTGTGCTCAAGATGGAGGAAGGAGCGAGGAGCACCGGTGACCCGACCAAACGGCGCCTGTAAGATTCCGTCGCGCGCGAACGGCGCTGCGCAAAAGGAGATTAGCGGTGCGGTCATCTGTCCTGGCATCGCCACGTGAGGCTCCTCGAAGACTGCCTTTCGCTAATCTGGTATAGACGGGACGTAAGTGCCTCTGGTTCCTAACTCAGAACGGTTTGCTTTGCGGATACGGCGAGCCAATAATGGACACAAGTATATTTGTGGGAATAAATCGTGCTCCTTGTTGCCGCGAACCGATGCCAACGGCTTGTTCCACGATACACGTGCCAGAGCCTCACACCTGGAGTTGCCATTTTCGTACGCCTGCTTTATTCAAAGATGATCTAGTAATAATCTACTGATGTACAGTATCAAGAAAAGAAAAAAAGAAGCTACTGATGTGCAGATGCAGACGTGTTGCTTCGGGAGCATAGATAGGAGTGGTTCCTCCTGCCTCTGAGTTTGGTATTCTTGGCTCCGGGATTGCAGCGAAGGCCGCGAGAGCATTTAGCTTGGAGGCCCATCAGGCCCACAAAGAGGCCTACGAATGATATGTGCATCAGAAAGAGGCCCACGTAGAGAATTGTTAGAACTAACTGCAGAACTGTCAGTACTAACCGCACTTCCAAGTGCCACTTCTTTTTTTGTCCTGCTCTAGAAGGAATATTGGCGGAGATTCACTTAGAATTGATTTTCTGATGAAAAGTAATTTTATGGTTAAAATTGATTCTCTTTAATTCTTTAAGATAAAATTTTAAAATAAAAATAGAGAATCACTCCACAGAATTAGAATTAGAAGACACTCTATTTTTAACTTTCAGCACCTTAGTTTATTTTAAAAAATCACTTTATATAATCAGTCAAGAATTAATTTTTTAAATACAATATTTAGCATTGTTTTTCTAATTTTATCTGAGAATCAGCCCAATAAAACTCTCGCAAAGTGGATTGTTAATTGGATTGCGGATGATACTTTGCATGGTCGTCGAAGAAAATGTGAAAAAAAAAACAACACTTGCGTGGAGGAGCTTTCCGCACCGGCCAGACTGGGCCAGCCGACCAACAAGCCCGAGACTCCAGCTCAGTTCTTCGAGGAACCCGACGCGGCCAGCCCAAAAGGCGTCCGCGTGGCTTCCACGCTGCAGGGCTTCGTCATCTGATGTATTTTTCTATTCAATTTGTTCAGTGTGTGGAGGAAGCAGAGTGTCGAAGGGCATACGACGCTGCTGTGGATACTTAGTTAGTACAATTCTTCTTTTGACCGCAAAAGACCAGTAGAAGAGGTGGGGTTGCTGATAAGCAAGTTGCAGTAGCTTTCTCATTTGAGCAATTTGGAAATTTTACTGGTTTGTAGATGCTTGCAGGATTCTTTGAGAGAAGCACATGAAGATTCTCTGAGGAAGGCCATTGCTACCTTTAATGCTTCTGCTGTTGGCATTGGGTCTGCTCGTTCGAAATTTGAAAAGCTTCTTCATAGTTCTCTCAGAAAGTCCTTTGAGGTGACATCATCACTCCCCATTTGCTTATTATTCTATATTTCACATGAACAATACATCAATGCTGCTACTAATTATGATTTATGACTGGCTAACTGATATACATATGAATGCAGGATTACAAAAGAAATGCTTTTCTGGAGGCTGATTTGCAATGTTCAAACCAAGTACAGAGCATGGAATCAAAAGTGCGGGTAGCATGCAACCATCCTGATGCGAAGTTAGATGGCGGAGTCAGGGTAAGGAAACCATGAACATTCTCTGCGAATAAAATTGATCGCCAAGCATTGGTATTCATATTAGGTTTACCCTATCTGTTTGATTCACTGCAGCTCCTTGATGGCCTGCTCACAGAGTATGAGTCAACGTCCTATGGTCCTGGGAAGTGGAGAAAGCTAGCTACTTTTCTACAGCAGTGGTATATACCTCTCATTTCTTTTAATGATGTTGATTTTAAACAATGATATCACAAAAATAATTTTACTATTTTGTGGAATGATTGCTACAGTTTGGCTGGGCCTGTGCTAGACCTTTTCAGAAGACAGTTGGAGCATATTGATGCTGAAAGGAATGCTTTGAGATTGAAATGCAATTCCAGTGATGATAAGTTGGCATTGCTCAGGAAGCAGCTGGAAGCAAGTGAGAATAACAGAGCTGAATACTTGAGGCGCTACGAGGAAGTTATCAATGACAAGCAGAAATTTTCAAGGGACTACTCTGTTCGTATATCTGAACTTCAGAACAAGAGTAGCAAGTTAGAAGAAAGGTGTATGGGCTTGTCATCTGCTCTTGAAACTGCAAAACGGGAATCTGCTGACTGGAAGACCAAATATGAGCACCACAGTTTACAGCAAAAGGCAGATGAAAGCAAGTTAAAATCCCATATTGCTTCTATGAAATCTAAGGTGAACATCAGTGAGGGCAGATTATCTGCTGTACGAGAACAGGCTGAATCTGCTCAAGAGGAGGCATCAGAGTGGAAACGGAAATATGAAGTTGCTGTTAGCGAGGCCAAAGCAGCTCTGCAGAGAGCAGCTGTTGCACAAGAACGAACCAATAAGAAGGTGCAAGAAAGGGAAGATGCTTTGAGAGCAGAAATATCTCACCAGCTGTCTGAGAAGGTACTCTTTTCTCCGATTCCATTATGTATTGAATATTTGCTGTCCTCCCAAATCTTACATGTGCATGCTTGGTCACTAAAGTTTTGCCTTTTTTGTGTAACAGGAAGAGGAGATAGCGAAATTAAATGCAAAAATTAATCAAACTGAAATTCACGCTGCGAGTTTGATCTCCAGGCTTAAGGTTTGCTTGTTTCCCTTGTGCTCCAGCCCACTGAATGCATGCACATCTGCTTAGTCTCATTGCTTCGATGGTTTTGTTCAGGCTACTGAAGCAAAGCTGAAGAACCATGAGTCAGATTCATTGATTTTGAAGGGAGAGATCAGATCCTTGACGGAGAACCTGGAGTCTATTAGAAGTGAAGCTCTGTCATGTGAGAAGGAGGTGAAGATCCTGGAACATGAGAAGAATCATCTTCAGGAGAAGTATCTAGCACAGTGCAAAAAGTTTGATGAGACAGACATCAGATGCAAAGAAGCTGAAAGGGAGGCCAGGCGAGCTACAGAATTGGCTGATGTAGCTCGTGCTGAAGTTGCATCTGCTCAGAAGGATAAGGGTGAAGCTCAGAGGCTTGCAATGGAGAGACTCGCAGTGATAGAGAGAATGGAGCGACAGGTTGAGGCTTTAGAAAGAGACAAGGCTAAGATGGTGGAAGAAATTGAGAAGCTTCATCAGTCAGAGATGGATGCTGTGTCCATGGGCTCGTTGCTCGAAAAGAGCGTTGATGAACGGGAAAAGGAAATTGATGAGATGTTGAAACGAAATAATCAGCAAAGATCCAGCACAGTGCAAGTGCTTGAGAGTCTACTTGCAACAGAACGAGAGGCTTCCGCTGAAGCCAATAAGAGGGCAGAGGCCTTGTCATTGCAGTTGCAAGCAACTCAAGGCAAACTAGATATGCTGCAGCAAGAGCTGACATCTGTTCACATTAATGAAACAGCGCTGGATAGCAAACTCAAGAACTCAGCAAGGCGTGTGAGAGGTGAAGCTACTGAATCTGTCCATGATATAGATATCGACGATGACAACAATGGGAGGCGTCGGAAACGATCAAAAAGCACAACGAGCCCATTTAAAAACAATCACACCGAGGATGGTGGATCCGTCTTTATTGGTGAAGATACTTACAACGGAAGCCAGCAAGGGACAGAGACCGAAGACTATACCAAGTTTACTGTGCAGAAACTGAAGCAGGAGCTCACCAAGCACGGGTTTGGGGCTGAGCTGCTTCAGTTGAAGAATCCCAACAAGAAGGACATCGTCGCATTGTATGAAAAGCATGTTGTTGATGGCAAATAGTAGTTCTCCGCAATAGCACGTGATATTGCTCATTATGGGTGCTAGGCTTTCTCCAGTAGAGTTAAGCGTTGATGAGTGAAACAATACATGTAACTTTGAGATGTGGTTTGTGCGTTTCTTGAATGGTACGGTTCATTTTAGCATGCACCTGAAACGTGTACTCTCTCTGTTTTTTAATTAATATCACCATTGATTTTTAAATTTAACTTTAACCATTCGTTTTATTCAAAAAATTTGCTCAAATATGTAAAATTTTAAGTTGTGATTCAAATAACTCTAATGATAAATCAAAATATATGAAATTTATCAAAAAAAATTTAATAAAACGAATAGTCAGTTAAATTTAAAAGTCAATGATGACATCAATTAAAGAACGGAGGGAGTATCCGTTTCAGTTATTAGCTTAGTATTTGAAGATCTAGCCACACTCTTGTATTAGGCGTTTCTATGCTTCTGGAATCAACATATTTACCACTAATACAACTGCTGCTATAGAAAATGGTGGACGTGACGTTCGAAAGTGCTAAAAAAGAGTTTATATATGAATGCCATGTGTGGTAGATCAAAGCAATGGCAATTTATGATACAATAGAAAGTAAGTAAAAATTGATAAACCAACGTCAAGCTAGTTCAAATTAGGGGTAAATGTCCTCCGTTGGTGATATCTTCACTTGTAGTTTTTTCAGGCCACTGAAGCACGTCGATGGCTGCATCCCACCTACTGGGTATGGATTAATAGGTGAATCCATAGGTTTTCAACAAAGTATTTTTTACAGGTTCAATCAAGGTCCAAAGCGAGCCCGTCCTGCAAAGTTAGGCATGAAGTGAGCAGGCAACTCAGCCCTGTTGTTAGTTGTGACCCCATCACCATGGCCATACCCGATCATCGCTGGATTGTAGCAATACTCCAAAAACGTTCGCTTCCCTGAGAACGGTGTGGCCGGCGAGTGCACCGCCGCTGATGACAGGGTTGTTGTTGGCCGCCCCAGCAGGGTCCTTGGCCGCCGCCGTTGCGGAGCCGCACTGCCTGGGCTGCGTCTGGAAGAAGACCTTGGAAACAACGAGCTCGCCGTCGCGCTCCGCCTCGTCGGCTCCGAGGTGGTACTGGTGCATGACCCAGTTGGTCTTCTCGGGCTTGCGCTGCTTGCCGTAGTTGGTGTAGAGCACCAGGATCTTCTTGTACCCGCGGACGCTGCCGTTGGCCAGCACCGGCCTCGTCTTGCCCGTCTTGTGCCACCGCGTCTCGCCGCCGTCCTCGTCATCTCTGTGCACCTTCCGCCGCTTCCGCGTCCCCGTCGTGTACGCCTTGGACGGCCGGTGGAAGAAGTGGCGGACCAGACCGTCCTTGCTCACGCCTGAAACGATCACAATTCACCGATAAATTCAACTTCGCTCGTAGCGTAAACATCGTCTTCGACCGACTGGCTACATGCATGCGTATATACCGGGAAGCCTCTTGGGATGCGTGTAGCAGATGCCGTCCTCCGCCCTCGATGGTGGGGATGAACTCGTCGACGAGGGGGTGCAGCTTCCGGGACTCCGGCCTCGCCTTCCCCTCCAAGTGCTCCAGAAGCACCTGGTCCGTCGGATCGAACTTCACGCCGGCCGGCAGGTCCTGGATTGTCGTCGTCATCTCCCGCAACATGTCATCCGGCGGCAGCGTTGGACTTTCATGCATGTGTGCAGCAGTACTGGTTCCGCATGGGCATTGGGCATGATCGAGCTAGCACCTGGACGCACCTGTTCATACCGCGCGCGGTGCCCGCACGACGGGCACATCTCGATCAGGACGGCGAGCGAGGCCGCCGCCATCTTCCCCGCGGTGGCGGCCACGACGCTGGCCGGGGTTTCCGCGGCGGCACGGACGTCGGTGAAACCATTGCACCACGTCATTCGATCGCGGCGAAGGAACAGCTAATTAACAGAAGCTAGAGGGGGTTGGTCAAGGCAACTGAACCGAGAGGGGGAGAGGAGAAAAAAGGAGGAATTGAAGCAGGGCGCTAGCTCGCTTGTCCCTGTTAAAAGCTACTACTCCTACTTGCGACCGCACACCACCGTACTCATCTACTCCCAGTGACTTCTCCATCGCCGGCCGGTACGAACACAACTTTCCGGATTCGTGCTCAAACCCGAGACGACCGGTATCGTCTCCGATCAAGAGAGGCACGATGAAACAGTAGGTGGAGTATATGGTGGCACGAACGTTGCTTGGTCTTCACGTATAGGCCTCGAACAGGTTCTCCCGGCTCATGGTCGAAGCCATTTGGAGATAGCGCCACATGCGCGGAATAACGAACACGTGACCTGAGGCGCAGATTCGTGCGTAGCCCACCCTACACCACGAGGAGATTAAGCAGGATACGTTGGAGAGATGAGGATTCTTGCAAGACAGATGACGAGCAGGGGCGGATATATCCAGGGCAAATTACTTTCTGCGGATGGACGCAGCTGAAGGGGAGGGTACAGTGCCAATCTTGTACCCTCGACCAAGTTAAAGGATAAATGTTGTTTCAAAGTACATGTTTTAAATTTAAAATTTGAAATAATTCAAAAATTAATGAAAATAATTATTGTAATATATGAACTAAACATATTTGAAATTTGGTATTAAATTTAAAATTTCATTTTTTTATTTGAGAAAAAATTTATTTCTTTTATACCAAATTTCAAATATTATATATATATATATACACACACTTATTTTGATACGGAACAAGTAGCTAGCTACAAAATCATCGTTCTGTAGCCAGGTCGCTAGCACCGGTAAGAGCCAGCCCGTCCTCCTGCATTGGTGCACCCCAAAAAAATAGAACCGACCAAAAGATGCGGGTACAAATCTGGCCCACGATAACTGACCCAGCTGATTGCTGGAGGAGCCAACTGAATGAACTGTTACCACGCTCTTACTAAACAGAATAGCCTTCTCAAAACAGAACTCACGATAGGAGGATACAACTGACTCCCTGACCACGAACAGTTCGTGAATTCTAGAAATAGAACCCATGATGACAGGCGCTCGGCCATGGCGATTCAAAGGTTTGGCCATTATCCTCTTGAGGAGTACGTTAAGCAAGGAGGCATGACCAATTACTTAGCTTTAGCTTTTCTGTTCTGTCGAGATCACGTACCCAGGGTACGTAACAGATCGCGCTCAGACGCGCAAGATCAGGTCGGACGATCACGGGTTTCGACCCTCTCCAACGGCGGTCTATGACGGTCACGACTTAGCCGCGCGGGCACGCAAAGACCTCGGCCTCCGAAGGTCCACCCCCGAGGAGCGACCCCTGGAGGGTAGGTACTATATTATAGTACATTTACTCTGATGACCAACTGTCATCCGTCCTGACGGAACGGGATAAGATTCACCACAGTGACACTCCAGCAAAAAGCTGCGACGGCTGCCGGACAAGACATGACAGCATTGTAGCTGGCACAGTGCCGCCGGACGAGCATCACTGTACCCGCCGCTGCGCACGACACGACGGGTCACGACCACGCCTGGACGGAACGAAATGATGACGACAGCAACGAAAAAACCCACCCGTCGGCGAAACGGCAGAATCGTGTGGGACCCAGCACTTGTAACTCAAGGCCCCTCCTATATAAAAAGAGGCTCAGAGAGCGATAGAGATAACGACTACATCCTCATGAAACAACAGTCTTACGCACACGAAAGACAAAACTACGAGCTCTATTAGAACCCAGGGTCTTTGCATCCTTTCGAGCAAGCACCCTAGCTTTTTCACGTTCCGGATCCTTCCGTAAATAAAGGATCCTCGCCTTTATAATATCATCAACGAGATAATCTGTCCTTTGAACATAGAGTATTACATCGTTCGTGGTAGTCCGAACTAGGTAAAAATTTTCTTGAGTCTTCTTTAGACTAGTCCACATCAAATACCGAAGACGCACCTCCTCTTCGATCGTATATTTACTATGCCGATGATCAAAACACCGACATGTTCTAAGGTGATAAACGGCATATGGCTGAAGGCTGATTGGTGCACTGCAGATTTCCAGCTTCAACTCTGAGCGTGCGTGTGTCCTTGTTTGTGCCTGGGGACATCAAGAAATGAGGACTGCTAGTGCAGGCAAGACATGTTCTGTGATCAGCGACATGTAGCATCGATAAGAAGAGAGAACCTGGAAACCCTGCTATGTTTATTTAATCTGTCTAATTTGAGCAGGGAAAGCGACATCGATATAGAAATTGTTAACAACCTAAGATTAGAAATTTTATGGGCAGCAGCCTGCAAGCATATTTACCCTTTTATGGTCCTGTAAAAAGCATATTTTACAAGAACATTATATTGAGAAACAAAAGGGTTCTGCCAAATAATAAAAGAGAAAGAAAAACAGTAAACCTGTAGAAAGCATATTTGCCAGTATATAATATGCATGCTCCCAACTCAGCTTAATGCCCAGCAATGAGATTATGACTGAAAGCAGGGTTGAAATTTGTTCTTCTAGGCAAGGTTACAGCTGAAGGATATAAGACAGATAGTTAGCTGATTGGGCAAAAACAAAAATCAGACAGGTTAAATTTGGGAAGAACATACATCAGATTAATAAAAAAACTGATCAAAATTAAGACAAATTGGGGAAGAAAGGAAAAAGAAAATACTCTTAGAGGTGGATAAACAATACCGAGACCTCCCGCGGCAGCACGTCGGCTGGCTGAGCGGTGCCGAGGACCGTGTCTGTTGATCCACACGGTTGCTTGACGCGCCACTTTGAGATCGACGAAGGGAATCCTTGTCGCCCAGAGCAAGCAGCAGCGTGGGATCTGCGTCGCTCAAATCTGAATTTTCGCCGGATCAAATCGCCCCACAGTTGGCATCGTCATGTGGGCCTAGCGCCGTTCTTGGCTTCGACGGCCCGACGCGCCATCCATTGCATCGCTTGGCGACAAGAGAGAAAGCAGTGAGGGAGGGGGACTCTGCCTGGAGGAGACCGGTGCTGTTTGGTCCTCCCACAAGTTCTGGATGGCTCCAACAAATTGGGTATGTTGGCAACAGAACTGTGGGGGAGGTTTAAATTAGGTACGTCGGTACTGTCGTTCAAGCGGCGCGGTGCGGCGGGGACGAGGAGGCGCGGCGCATTGGAGACAACGACGGGTGGTATGACGCGGCGGGGATGAGGAGGCGCGGCGCGACGCTAGGGGGGGGGGTTGACGACGCGGCACGGCTGGGATGGGGCGGCGCGTCGGGGACGAGTCGGCTCGGCGCGTCGGGCACGAGGCGGCTCGACGAGCGGGGACGAGGAGGGGCGACGCGGCATAGATGCGATGGCGCGACGCTTTGAGAACGAATACGAAGACGACGACCGCGCTGCCGTCGCTGGGCTAGATGGTTCTGTTGGCGAGAGGCAAGATATTAGGAGATTTTGTTGGCGTGAGACGGATTATTTTGTTACTTGCCATGGTCACGTGTCAACAAACTGCCTCAATCAAACTGGTGTGGTTTTGATTCATATGCATTTTTGGAACATTTTTAATTTTTTTTAGTTTGAATTCAAATTTAAAATTTAAGATAAATTATTTTTGATTCTTTTGCTACTAAATTTTAACTATGTTTAATTCATGTCTTTCCAAGTATTTCTAAACCAAAAAATATGTTACATATATATTTGAATTATTTTAAATTTTAAATTTAAAACATGTGCTATGAAACAATATTTCGCTGTTAAAATAGATGGAGGGTACTAGATAGAAGTGCTGTACTTCTCACCGCAGCTTCGGCCATCCACAAAAAATCCGCTCAAATGAGGGGTGCTGCCCCCGCTGCAACACCCCGCTCCTCTTAAATTACTTACTTATCTTAAAGGTAAACTCTATAATTATATGATAAAAAGCTTATTAAAATGCTTAGCATAATAAGTCAGCACCGGTCGTCGTCGCATCTGGATCCGCCCCTGATGACGAGTGACGAACAAACAAGCGGACGAGACCTTGCTGATCGCGACCCCTGCATCAGGCAATCAAGCTTGCTGAGCTTGCCGCGAAAGCGCGACGACATCCGTTGCCCAGACACAAGGCGATGATGTCCCGTATCGTCACGGCGCGGGGCCACTGCGTCCGCGCCAACCGCGCCATGGCGGGCGCGCTCCTGGCGCTCTATCTGCTCGGTCTCTTGCCTCGCGCTCAGCTTCACCGACAGCTTCAGGGGCGCCGTGCGTTGCGGCTCGCCACGGTCCGGAGGCTCTGAGTCATCGACTGAGCGCGCCGCTGGACCCGCTGGCCGCCGCGGGTTACAGGATCCGGTTCATCGACTTCGCGCACGCCGTGGTGTCCGTCATGGTCTTCGCCGCCGCCGCGCGCCCTCTTCGATCAGAACGTGGTGTCGTGCCTCTATTGCCCGGCGCCGTGGAGGACGCTAGACCGCGCAGGTGCTGACGGCGCTGCCCGTCGCCGTCGCCGTTTGGGAGCATGCTGTTCGTGGCCTTCCCCACCACGCGCCACGGCATCGGCTTCCCTCTTCATCACGCTAATCTTTTAATAAGAGATAGGAGTATCTATCTGCTGTGTATACATTTCTGCTCATCTGCATAACTTCTTCTAAATAAATTGCGTGAACTTCTTGTAAATTCCGTCCTCCAAATCCAAGGTTTTGTGGACAGAAAAGGACGGTGTTCCCTCTATCAACAAAGGCAGCAAACAAAGAACCTGATACTTGCAAGTAATGGTGACCAATAACACTCTGGAATTGTTATCTCCAGGGGCACTTCTGTTAAGCATGCCTGCCGGACAATCTATTCAAGAAAAACACTCGTCAAATTGGTCACGATTTTCCTCGCTCGATTCTCGCGGAAGCATCACAGAGAATCTGGAGGACGGTGAGACTAGAAAAGTCCACCTGCCAACCGGCGCGGGCGGACTGGGCCGAAGAAAGTCTCGCCGATGCTACGACCGTTCCTCCGAAAGCAACATTGATACTCGAATTCTTTCAGCCACACGAGCCTCGTACAACTACCGCATCCCATCCATCCAAAATTGTTACCGCTATCGAGTCCAAGTTTGAACTATTTCTAACCAACGGCAACAATTTTACAATTAAGAGAGTATTTGCTTTTGTCAATACCATAACATTTCTTCGTATAACATCACATCTAAATCTCTTTTTCAATATATCTGTTCTACGTATAGCCCGCTAATTCAGAGATATAATTTTTAAGCCCTGAGCTTCATGGCATTTTCAAAGATGATGCTTCCTACAGAAATTATCTATTATGCATGTGATAATTTAAGCAGTGAAAAAGTTAATAGACGTGATTGGTGACGCGCACGCAAACAATCCTAGCTATCGGCACGCAGGCACTTGCTGTTTGGTCGCCTGTATCGCGTTGAGGTCTATCTCGTGGGTTGCAAAAACCGTGTACTCACTTGTCTTTAGAGAAACAGATTTTAGCTCTGTTTTTTTTCAGCCTAGCTCGCCGTGTGCACACTCACGCTAGCCAGTTCACCGAGCCGGCAACTAATCACACCCTTTGCAACTCCGCCAAGTGACCCTACCAGCCATTCACGGCAAACTCTATTACCGCGGACCACACTGGGTACGCGAAGCAGGTGCATCGGCAGGGCCCCACCGCCTAGGCCACAGACATTCTCCGTCGCCACAGAAGATCCGCGCCCAGTTCTACCGTCTCATCGACGGACGGACGAACACCGCAACCATCCCATGAACTCGCGCGCACCCGCATCATCCAGCCCGCACACGGCGCACGCACGAAATCCAAGCGCCCGCTTCCTTTTCCACGCTTTGCTCTCTCTCTTTCTCTCTCTCTTCGCGAAGGGGAGAGAAAAGATAACCATCACCACACCGCAGCGGCAGCAGCAGCGAACGGAAGAAAGAAAGGAAGCATCAAACCGCATAGAGAGAGGGGCAATAATAAAAGTCGGAGGCAGGCATCAAATCGAAAAAGGTTTTTATTAGCATGGATGGAAGCGATCCAAATCCTGACCAATTCGGAGGCAGGTGTGGCCTCCCCTGTTGCTCCTCCTCGCGCTCGCGGGTCTCTGTTCCGCTTTTGCGCCGCGACGCGTCCCCAGATTTTTTGTTCTTGCTCTTATTATTATTGCTGCTGCTGCTGCTGCGGGTGGTGGAATTCTCCGCGCGGATCGAGCCGCACATCTGGCTCGGGGTCTCCTCCTCGTCTGCGCCTCCTCTATTTATCGAGAGAGCGCACGAGATTGGCGTCGTAAGGAAGGGATAGGTTCTGGTTTCTTCCGCCAGTTGTTTCGCGTTTGGTGCTGTTTGCGGCCGAATCTAGGCTAGGGTTTCGGTCGCCGGGGATGGAGTCCTCCGGCGACGGGGGCGACGAGCGCGCCGCGGCGCCGGTGGTGGGGGCGGGGAGTCCCGGCTCGGCGTCGGCGCCACCCGCTGCCGTTGCTGGCGGTGGGAGCGGGACGGGCGCGTCTGGATCCGGGGGGAAGCCGCCGGTGAAGCGCATGATGAAGACGCCCTACCAGTTGGAGGTTCTCGAGAGGACGTATTCAGGTTCGTCGACGGCTCTGAACGTTTGATGAGATTAATTTTCTGCTTGTGTGATTCTTCGTTGGGGTTTGATCTGATCTGATTTCCGCTGTCGTGTTGCTGCTGCAGAGGACCCGTATCCGAACGAGGGCAAGCGCGCGGAGCTGTCTGTGCAGCTGGGACTGACTGATAGGCAGCTGCAGATGTGGTTCTGTCACCGGCGGCTCAAGGACAGGAAACCTCAGCAGACCAAGCGGCAGCAGATGCGTGACGAGGAGGGTTCCATGCCAGCCATATTGCCGCCGCCGCCTGTGCTTCCGCAGGCGCCTCTGCTGCCCAATGAGATAACGATTGGGACAGTTGGGGGCTACGGGGAGCACCTGCTGCCAGGCCCCAGGAGAGGGCCTGGCCGGTCGTCGGCTGTGCCCAGGATTACTGTGCCAGAGATTGGGAGGGGATACTATGCGGCACCGCAGATCATGCTTCCTCATCTGGCTCCGATGCAGCTTACAGAAGCTGAGCAGCAGGTGATCGACTCTATCGAAGCACTGATTGGTGAACCTCTGAGGGAGGATGGCCCAGTGCTTGGTATTGAGTTTGATCCGCTGCCTCCTGGTGCGTTTGGTGCGCCTATCGGTGAGAACCTTTTGCTCAGATCACCTTCATGTTGCATTTGATGACTGAAATAGCTTCTTACTATGTTGATAGTCGTAACACTTTCTCTAGTTATTGTAAATTTATCACATATGGAATAGTGAAAATAAAACCTATTGTGTGAGCCTCTAGGGTTTTTCTCCTGCCATGATTAGATGTGTAAAGGCCATGCTATGCCTAAGCAACACATAGTATATGTTGCGTAAGTGTTGGGATCTGTGTGGGGATTGTGTCACATCATCAAAGTTGGTCCCATTCTGTTCTTGTGTCACTTCTATTGTTCTGACTTGTTAGATGATGTTCATTTTGTTTTGGAGCAGTTCCAGAGCAACAGAAGCAGCCTTACCGACATTATGAAAGCAAGATGTTTCCTGGGCATGATCACAAGCTCTTGAAGGTACTTAGGTACCTTATTGCTATGTTTTTCTGCTCAATGTTTGGTTTTTAGTGACATAGATTTGTTCACCCTTGTCTCTGAATAGATGGTCTAAGTGAAGACTATTAATTTATACAGCTTCTGCTTCCGTTAGTTCTTGAATTTGCGTTGTTTTGTCGTTTGTGCAAATAAAGAATACTACTTGTTTATGAAGACCAGTGGATCATATTTTTCAACTGGAATCTTGAATATCATGGCACTGCCGTTGATAATCTTTTTAACTGTGTTTTGTTTAGATGTGTATTATGTATTGCTGAGTAACATGTCGGTTGCCTCTTTGTGTATCATTGTAAGAAATAGCATAATTGCATGAATAGATACAATGAACCAGTGCAATATATGTATTTGTTATTCTTGTTAGATTCACTACTGAACATGCTTTATCATCACATGCTTCTTAATCTTACTTCAGACTGTTCCATTTTGTTTAGATTTTTGTTCAATTCTTTTCGTTTTCTTGTCTTATTATATTTTTAAAGGAGATTTCATTTGTTCATGGGCAATTACATTGTATATGAGTTTAAAATCTCATTTTCACCTTGTAGGCATCAGCATTCTTGCCTAGTGTAGATCATTTTGTTCCAAATCTTGTTTCTGGGAAACGGAAGTCCTTGGCTGGAAGTTCTTCTCATCTTGGTTCACTAGCAGTTCAGGAGTATCAGTTTCTTCCAGAACAACCAAGTGATATATATGAAAGGGCAAGCCAGCCACACTTCTATGATGTTCCAGCAGAAGCTTCAAACTCGAGGATATCTTCTCTGAATAGAGGTTCACGCTTCCTCCATGGAACGGACCAGGCACCTAACTATACATTTCATGGTCAAACTGGTTCTAGCCATTTAGCTCAACATGGCAGATCACCTGGTTTACCATTGGCATCAACAGATCATGATATGGATATGTCTAATATTAATCTTACTTCAACTCCGAGCCATGGCCAGTTAGGCATGCCTCAGATTGCTGAGCTTGAGAACTCCCTGGCACCCTCAGATATGGGTTATCATGATGAAGATACCTATCGTGTAGAGAGAAAGCGCAAGGTTTGCCTTCCAATTGTACCCTTTTTTTCTGATTGCTTACCTTCAATTGTTGACATGTAACCTCTGTCTTACACTATATTCAGCATATCGAGGAAGCAAAGATTGCTAAGGAAGTTGAGGCTCATGAAAAAAGAATTAGAAAAGAGCTTGAGAAGCAAGATCTGCTGAATAGAAAGGTCTTCCTTTGCTAAATTAGGGATCATCTGGTACAATCTCATGGAATGGCAGCTAATTTTTCATGTTGTTGCAGAGAGAGGAGCAAATGCGGAGGGAAATGGAGAGACAAGATCGTGAGCGAAGGAAAGAAGAGGATAGGTTGCTTCGTGAAAGGCAGAGGGAAAATGAGAGATTGCAAAGGGAACAAAGGCGTGAAAACAAGCGCATGGAGAAATTTTTGCAGAAGCAATCTATAAGAGTAAGTTCTCTAGTTTCTGTGGCATATAATATAAATAGGTCAGCATCACTTTTGGTTTACATTCTGTTTTATGCATGCTTGCACAGGCTGAAAAACTACGGCAAAAGGAAGAGCTCCGAAAGGAAAAAGAAGCTGCAAGACAGAAGGCTGCTAATGAAAGAGCAACAGCACGCAGAATTGCACGTGAGTACATGGAGCTGATGGAAGATGAGCGCTTAGAACTAATGGAGCTGGCAGCTCGCAGCAAAGGGTTGCCCTCGATGCTTTCTCTTGATAGTGACACGCTACAACAGCTTGATTCGTTTAGAGGTATGCTACATTGGTCAAGTATGCTTCTGAATTGTTCATCAGTGCATCATATGGAGAATAGCACTAGTAGTGACTAGGGGTTGGAGCTCCTATTTTTTTGTTCTTGGAGCTAGTACTTTATGTGAGGTCAATGTGCCTTATGACATCTATATATGTATTTTTGGTTCACAGGAATGCTGAGACAATTTCCTACTGAGTCTGTGATACTGAAGGTGCCATTTTCAGTAAAACCATGGACAACGTCTGAGGATAATATTGGAAATCTTTTGATGGTACGTCCAGATCTTAAGAAGTTACTTTTTCCCATGATGAATGGTTGTTAAACTATGTGTACTAGAAAGGCCTATGCATTTCACTATGACGGAATACTTGCTCTTCTGCATATATATATATATACTTTTTAACATTTGCTTTTGGATTTCTTTTTCCATGCCAAGAGATGAATATGTTTTTGGATTTTTCTTTCTTCAAAGTATATTTTTATTTTATTCATCGCAATTTTTTTTTCTAAAGGAAGGTGCTGTGGTAATGGATTTCAGGTGTGGAAGTTCTTTATTACCTTCGCTGATGTGCTTCGACTTCCATCATTCACGCTAGATGAGTTCATTCAGGCTCTTCATGATTATGTAAGCTTTGACCTATTTTATGATAGCTACTTAATCCTGTTGTGATACATGATGCTGGTTGTATGTTATGTGATCTCATATTCTCATGGCAATTAAGTGATGGATCCTAAGCTTTTCCATTCGTAGCATCTACTTCTTGAGCTACTGTCTGCTCTGACTACAGCACTTGATAATTTCTGCTTCCTTGCTTGTATTTCCATTCACCTCTTTCCAATGCTAATTAGTAAATATCAAACTGGGATTTGGCTGTTGGATCATGGTTAACTTTTGGATAGCTTTAATTTCTATTCTTTTTCGAAGTTTTCAGCTAACCTTATATTGTTACTTTCTTGATAGGATTCAAGGTTGCTGGGGGAGTTACATGTTGGTCTACTGAAGGTCATCATAAAAGATATCGAGGATGTGGCCAGGACTCCTTCAGTTGCTTTGGGTGTAAACCAGAGCAGTGCTAATCCGGGTGGTGGGCATCCTCAAATTGTTGAAGGGGTATGTATGCAGATCTCCTTGTTTTCTAAAATATATTTTCTGCTATTTTCAGGACAATCAATATATATTTTAAATTTAAACGTTTCTTTATTTGCATTGCTAGGCATATGCTTGGGGCTTCAACATACTCACCTGGCAGCAGCACCTGAATTTTATTTCGTGGCCTGAAATATTGCGTCAATTTGGTTTATGTGCTGGTTTTGGCCCTCCCTTAAAGAAACGGAGTACTGAAATTGTCCAATATCGCGATGATAATGAGGTAAATATTGACAGCTTGTGATATGAATCTTATACAATCCTGTTTAGCTTGACAACTGATAGTTGTATTAATCATGTTCAGTAATTTGTATTGTTTGTTTTAAATTTCTTGGACACATGCTGATCTAGCATTTTTACGCTACATATTATGATTGAAACTATGTTTGAACTCTCAAATTCCAAAAATAATATTATACAATTGGTTTCCTTGGACTAACTTGTTTTCTGGAATCGGTTTTTTTGGTCAGTTGATACTTTATTAGGATGCTTGGCAAAGCACAGGCAACCAACTAATCTATGTATAATACCTATAGCAGCAGGGTTATGTTTTGGTGTGCTTGAGTTTTCTTGGATACAAATTTTGAAGTACAGGGTTACCAGTGCTGTTTATCACAATTTAAAGCATTATTATGGATGTTTGTTTGCGCTCTACTGGTAGCTTTCACGAGCTTGCTTTCTTTTGCTATTTATGGCATTAAGCAATAATATTAATGGTATCCGATTAATCCACTGCATCTTTTTTAAGGGTCATGATGGTGAGAATGTTATTTCCACTCTGCGTAGTGGTTCGGCGGCTGTGAATGCTGCTGCTAAAATGAAAGAAAGAGGATATACTAATCGTCGCAGGTCTCGTCACCGGCTGACTCCAGGAACAGTAAAATTTGCTGCTTTCCATGTACTGTCACTTGAAGGAAGCAAAGGTCTTACTATACTTGAAGTCGCAGAAAAGATTCAGGTATAATTACATCACACAAATCTCTTAACTACCCAGACCTGTTATCCTAATTGGTTTGATTGTTGGATCTTTTCAGAAATCTGGTCTGAGGGACCTTACAACAAGTAAGACTCCTGAGGCATCTATATCTGCTGCACTTTCAAGAGATACAAAGCTTTTCGAAAGAACGGCACCTTCGACATACTGTGTTAAAGAACCTTACAGAAAAGACCCAGCTGACGCTGAGGCAGTGTTGTCAGTGGCACGTGAAAAAATCAGGGCATTTCAGAATGACATTTCAGAGTGTGAAGAAGTGGAAAAGGATGTGGATGATGCCGATAGGGATGAGGATTCTGATGGTGATGAAGCTGATGATGATCCTGATGGTGATGAGGCGAACATTGAGGAAAAGGACACCAAATCTCCCAGTATCGTGGTGCAAGATGGTGCATCTATTGCAATTGATAGCAGCATAAATAAGGAGTCAATTGGTACGGTTAACACATTAGGGCCAGCAACTATTCAAGCTAAACCTAATGAAACTAGCTCATTTCATACTTTAGAAGCAGTAACAAGCAATTCAGCTGATCCGTCCATTGGGGATGACACACAAGACACTGAGATAGATGAAAGTAACCAAGGAGAGTCATGGGTGCAGGGGCTAGCTGAAGGTGACTATTGTGATTTGAGTGTGGAGGAACGTCTCAATGCATTGGTTGCACTTATTGGTGTTGCTACAGAAGGAAATTCAATCCGAGGAGTATTGGAGGTAACAATCCAATGTAATCTATTTATTCTGTTTTAAATTGTTATTTTCTATTAAATATCATCTCACCAAGAGGCTTTGCAGGAACGTCTGGAAGCAGCAATTGCACTGAAAAAACAAATGTGGGCAGAAGCACAGCTTGATAAAAGACGTTTAAGGGAGGAGTTTACTAGTAAAATGCAGTATGATTCTTCTATTGTTATCAAGGCTGACACAGAGCAAGAAAATAACACTATTGAAAGTAATCTCACTCCACTCCGTAACCTTGCTAAAGACAACGGTGGAAGTGCCAGTACAGTAAATAATGATTTGCTTGCTGATAAGCAGAATCAGCTTATCCCTTGCAATATAGCTCACGAGCAGAATGGTGTAATCCGGGACTTGAGTGCTACCCCAGAAAACTTATCGATTCAGCAATATGCTTCATCTGAGAAAACACGTTCTCAGTTAAAATCATACATAAATCATAAGGCGGAACAGCTTTATGTTTACAGATCGTTACCTCTTGGGCAAGATCGGAGGCGGAATCGATACTGGCAGTTCTGTGCTTCGGCATCATCCAATGACCCTGGTTCTAGAAGAATATTTTTTGAATCAAGAGATGGATACTGGAGGGTTATTGACTCAACTGAGGTGCTGTAAATTTATTAATTATTTATTAACTTGGACTTCCAATTTATGTGACAGGCCATTGGAACTAACCTGAAAATAGATCAGTAAGAATTGTTATATTCCGTACTAACTCAACTTTGAATGGTTGGATGAATGTCGACTTTCCACATCATTAAAGCATTGGAGGCCGTAATAGTCAATTAATGTTGTTGCGAGTTGCAGCATTTTTGAAAACTAAGTGCTTAGCATTTATAGTTGATATATAGTGGCTCAGACAGTTCTCATTCTCCTGGAAGTGTTTTTAATTTGGTATACTGTCAAAGCTGCTATTTGTCAATATTGTACATGTTTGTTTATATATATTTTTAGATTAGTTGCGGGTTATTGGCAAACAAACGTTAGTTCTTTATAGCACTGTCTACTCAATTACACATTCAAGTGCGATTGTTTCATATTTGGTTTGGACCCTGCTGTACTTCATGGACTGCAAGATATTTGTTTTGACAAGACACCATCTTAACTATGCAGGCGTTTGATGCTTTAGTAGCTTCCCTTGATACACGTGGCATCCGGGAGTCACATCTGTATTCGATGTTGCAAAGCATCGAGCCAAGCTTTAAGGAAGCTGTTGGGAGGAAAAAGTCTTCTGGTGTAGAACACCCACCTGAAAGGGTTTTGAAAAATGGAAGTAATGAAATCGTAAGTCCAAATTGCAGTAATGAGTTTGGAAGTGTTGCTTCTGATAACACTATTGCATACTCGGATACTTTGAAGATAGAGCTTGGGCGCAATGATGCTGAGAGGATTGCCATTTCGAAAAGGGCTCATGTGTTCATAAAATGGATGTGGAAGGATTGCTACAATCATCAATCTACATGCGCCATGAAATATGGCAAGAAGCGACTCCCTGAGTTAATACAATCTTGTGATTATTGTTACCAGATTCACTTAGCAGAAGAAAGGCATTGTTCATCTTGCCATAGGACATTCAAGCCCATTCACAATTTCTTGGAGCACTTGTCACAATGTGAGGAAAAACAGAAAACAGATCCTAATTGGAAGATTCAAACTGCAGACAACTCTATTCCCCTAGGATTGAGATTGTTGAAGCTGCTTTTGGCTAGCATTGAGGTGTGTAACAGTTTCTCAGTTAGTGCTCGCTTTTGTTTGATGCAAGCAGTTCTATTTGTGACTTGTTGCGACTACATTTTTCAGGCTTTCTTGCCAGCAGAATCTCTACAATCGTTTTGGACAGATGGGTATCGAAAATCTTGGGGTGTGAAGTTGTATTCTGCATCATCTGCTGAAGAAATCTTCCAGGTCAAACATCCATTTCTGTTTTTATTTCTAATGCAGTTTCTTCTTCTTTTTTGGTGTGTGTGTGTGGGGGGGGGGGGGGGGTAGACATCACATTACCTCCAATTTCTTTTACTGTCAATAGCGACAATATCAGGCCGGACATATGCTGCCATTAGTCTTTGAACTGATCAAATATCAAAAACCCCTCCAGTTCCAGTACATTCAGTTTCCAGCTGAGAGATGAGATCTGAATTACTTGACTTTTAGTATTTCTGTATGAGATATTACCATGGTTATTTAATGTAACTTTGTATTTTATTTCAGATGATAGTTTTTTTGTGCCGCTCTGAAACCATATAATTCTTTTGCAGATGTTAACCATGCTGGAAGGTGCAATAAAGAGGGATTACTTATCAGCTGACTTTGAGACAACAACTGAATGGCTTTTTTCAAGTTCACAAGATATTGCTAATGAGAATTCTGCTGCACATTCTGCATCAGCTGCTGTACTTCCATGGGTTCCTGACACAACTGCCGCTGTTGCCTTAAGATTGTTAGAACTGGATTCGGCCATTGCATACACAAATACTCCAAAGGCTGGATCAAACAAAGAGCAAGGGTCTCGAGATTTCACGGTGAGCCTTATTGCTTTTGTTTAGTGCATTTTTTTGAAGCTGGAATATTTTGATTCATTTGTGATAATTAATCCTCTTGATGTGCAACTTTATGGATTAGTAACTCATGTCTTCACTGTTTGGGGAATACAGTATTTGGTTTGACCCATCTGCCATCTACAATGTTGTGTAACTGTCTCATTTTATTTTTTGCAGAAGCTTCCAGCGAGATCTACTGCTGCTAAGAACAAACAAGCAATAGAACAGTTTGGAACTGCTGGTTTTGGTCAACAAGATAGAGTGATGCTAACACACAACAGTGGTCGTAGGGGTCGTGGACGGGGAAGTCGAGGAGGCAGCAGGGGAGGTAGATCCCGTAGTCGTGGTGGCAGGGTCCCTAGAGGTATCAACAGCTCATCCAGGATTCAGTTCACGGATGATAATACTGCCTCTTATGAGGAAATGCCAAGAAAATATGCACGACGTGGACGTGGGTCAAGTGGCCGTGGACGTGGACGTGGCCGTGGCCGAGGGCTTCGAACTGTTAGACCTCGGCAACCACCAGAGCCTGGTTCCAGATCAATTCCAAAGGCTAACTTATTGGGCAGCTTTAGCATGTTGAGTAAGGCAAACCCTTCCACTGCTGTTCATTCTCCTGAGAGCTCCGGTGCGGACGAGTGGACCTTGGAGAGAAGGGAATATGCCAAGGATGATGACAACACTTCAGTGTCTCAGTCAGATGAATCAGAAGAAAATGAGGAAAATGGTGATCCCATGAATGAAGAATACGATGAGCAACTCCCTGATTATTCAAGGGGCAGTTATGGGACGAGCTCCCTACAGATGATGAATGACATCAGCGAAGATAATGATGAGGATGCTGAAGGAGATGAAGTGGGTGAGGAGGATGGAGAGGATTATGAAGCGGAAGATCCTATTGATGAGGATGATGATGATATAGAGATGGGTGAGGATGATGAAATTCGTGATGATGATGAGGATGATGGTGAAGGTGATGTGAACAAGGCAGATGAGGATGAAGGTGGTACATCATATTCTTCAGACTACAGCGATTAAGAGAAGCTAGATGATCTCCGTGCCGTGGAAGATGATGAGGTAGTAAAAGGCTTGAAACTAGAGCCTTGCCTTCACGTACGCAGTAAGGCAGATGAGTGAAACAAGACAGAGGCATCCAGTTTTGGACGCTCGAACGTGTTCGTTACTGGGAGGCAATCGGCACAAGATGTTTTTGTAAATGCGATGTTGGTAGCTTACAAATTAGGTTATTCCCTGTGTATATGACAAACTGAAAGTTTTAACAAAAGTTTTATCGTTATACCTGGTCCTGACTCCTCGCAGAAAAGGTGTTTCATTTTCTTCTTTTATGGAGGCCGGTAAAAATGACAGGCCTGGATGACTTGCTATAAAGACAGGCTAGAGTTTAACAAAAGATTATGCATGCGATGCAAATCGTGACGCCCTTGCAACACGAAACAGTCTTTTTTCTTTTTTCTTTTTAGTCGAGCACGAAACAGTCTTAGTACAAGGACGAGTTCGGAGACCGCAACTGTCTTCAGATTTTTCTGTCCATATAGAATATCCGATATTTTTACTGACAGCCAACCAAATCTGACCTACGCTACGCGTCGGCCTGGCGTGAGAGCTCCCAGATAGAGCGCGCAGCCTCGCGCACCTTCCAGAAGCTTCCACACCCGTCTCCAAACTCCTCTTTGCTCCCCCTCTCTCCAGACGCTTCCCTCTTCCCCTTTTCTCTCCCACTTCTCCCCTCGCGGCACCTGACCTTCCTCCAACATCGAGAACGCCAAGGCAGAGCGCGAGTTTCACGAGAAAACCTAGAGCAAGCACAGGCACTCGCCGGAAAGAAGCGAAGCGAATCAACCATGGGGCTGGATTACTACAAGATCCTGGGCGTGGACAAGGGCGCCACCGACGACGATCTCAAGAAGGCCTACCGCAAGCTCGCCATGAAGTGGCACCCCGACAAGAACCCCAACAACAAGAAGGAGGCCGAGAACAAGTTCAAGCAGATCTCGGAGGCGTACGATGTAAGCATCCGCGGAACCTCCATGTCTGGATTCTTCCCATCTCGCTACCCTGAAATTCGGCAATGTCGTGACTCGTTCCTGATGTTCCGTGTCTGAGCAGGTGCTGAGCGACCCGCAGAAGCGCGCGGTGTACGACCAGTACGGCGAGGAGGGGCTGAAGGGGCAGGTGCCGCCGCCGGGCGCCGGTGGGGCGGGACCCGGGGGCGCGACCTTCTTCTCCACCGGCGGCGACGGGCCGAATGTGTTCCGGTTCAACCCGCGCAACGCGGAGGACATCTTCGCCGAGTTCTTCGGCTCGTCCAGCCCCTTCGGCGGCATGGGCGGCATGGGGGGAGGCCCCGGCATGCGGACCGGCGGCACCAGGTTCTCGTCGTCGATATTCGGGGACGACATGTTCAGCTCGGGGTTCGGCGGCGGCCCCGAAGGGCACGGCATGCACTCCGCAGGGCGGGCGGTGAAGGCGCCGGCGATCGAGCGGAAGCTGCCGTGCAGCCTGGAGGAGCTGTACAAGGGCACCACCAAGAAGATGAAGATTTCCAGGGAAATTGCCGATGCCAGTGGGTAAGTATTCCTCGCCGTTGCTTTGCTTCACAGACTCGTCTTAGCATTGCCCATTAGACATTTGTTGTTTATGTTTGAAATTTGGTCTTTGAAATCTGAATGTGCGGTGCATGCCTCAAACACAATCGAATTGTTAGTGGTAGTGAGGGGTCTTTTATCTAACAGTTGATGCGTTTTGGAATTGATTAAATTCTGCTGTGGATTGCACATCGGGAGCTTCAACGAGTAGTTGCTGATGATCTTTCATCAGTGGTTAAGCTAACTATGCATTTGTTCTTCTCACAGCTTCATCCAACAAATGCATTTGCTAACTGTAGATTTCAATATCAGCTGTGCTCTTTATAGATGTCTGAAAATTTGATCAACTTTAGTTTCCAATCACCATCCGAGATGCTTGTATCAACAACCATCTATTCCCTCGGTTCATGTTTTAGTATAAGTAGGTTTGGGCAATTGGTTCGACTGAGTTTATTAGCTTGCAGTCTGAACTTTACACTGCTGTTCGTTGTGTGCAGCAAAACAATCCCAGTGGAGGAGATCCTAACCATCGACGTGAAGCCCGGCTGGAAGAAGGGCACGAAGATCACCTTCCCTGAGAAAGGCAACGAGACGCCTCACACGATCCCGGCGGACCTGGTGTTCATCATCGACGAGAAGCCCCACCCGGTGTTCACCCGCGACGGCAACGACCTGGTGGTGACGCAGAAGATCCCGCTGGCCGAGGCCCTGACGGGGTACACCGTGCACCTGACGACGCTGGACGGGCGCAGCCTAACGATCCCGATCAGCTCCGTGATCCACCCGGGGTACGAGGAGGTGGTCCGCGGGGAAGGCATGCCCGTTCCCAAGGACCCCTCGAGGAAGGGCAACCTCAGGATCAAGTTCGACGTCAAGTTCCCGTCCAGGCTCACGGCCGACCAGAAGTCCGGCGTCAAGAGGCTGCTCGGACAGTAGAAGAGCGAGAACGGGCTCTGGTTCTGTATGAGAGGGTACTCTTCTTCGTGTTCGTTGGAGAGACGCTGGCATATGCCGCAGGCGTTCTTCGTTGGAGAGACGGTGGCGTGCATAGGATTACCTGTAAAATCTTTCAGATTGCAATTGTCCATGTCGTTGCAAACCTTTTGCTAGAGGTGGTGTAATAATTAAGCATGGATTTTGTACCTACTACAAGAATTAGTTGCATTGGTGATATTATAAGGCCTGTTTGTTCGAGCTGTTGTTCAAGCAGCAATACCTTCTGGATGATTTTTTTGAAGGAGGATATGGTACTGCAGAGGGTCTCCGAGTTCGCGCGCTTCTTGAACCGGAGTAGCCGGCCAAATTGTGATGTTCACTGAGTTCCTGCGGTCCAATTCGCTCTTGCCGACACTGCCGAGACCAGCGACCGAGCACCCGCCGTGGTGTGCTGCCCGCACCCAAATCCCAATGACAAACTCACCCAACCCGCTGCCATGCCAAACGTACGCCATACTGCACCGCGAGTTCTACGGCCAGCGCCACGGTCTCACCGGGTGTTACCAGCGTGCGGAGTCCGCTCCTCATTTCCCCGGGCCTCGGATCCATCCAGCCGGCCGCGTAATCGTAAGCAGATTTTCTACTTAACTATCTCATTTACATGTTATATTCAGAGTCATCGAATCGATAAATAAATAAATAAAATAAAATATTTATTTTTTAATCTTTATATAATATCATATATCATTCACTCGTCAAACTTTTACTTCATCTACCCCTCAATATCTCATTTGCCCCGCGCAACCCACCGGGTTTTATTTTGGCGCTTGCTCGCCTCGCTCACCGCGGCACGATTAACGGTTGGTGAGTAGTGACACGGTGAATCCTTCTGCGGGACCGACGGGCGCGGCGGGTGCTGACGGTGACCGCGCGGCAAATAATTAAAGAATTAATTTGATATATACTAATTATAATTTTATAAAATTTAAAATATATTATTTAAGTTACATGTTATTTATTTGAAAATTTTCATTTATCATTGACATCAACGGTGTATTTAAAAGGCAGCAGCGCCCGTTCCCCACTCCTCTTCCGGCCCTCACCTCTCTCTCTCCACATCTCACCTTCCGATAAGGAGAGAGAGCGAGAGGGAAGCTTGTTCTCCTCTCTTCTCTCCATCCTCCCGCTGCAGCTCCTCTCCTTATCGCGAGCTCCGACTCCCGGGAGCCGATCGCGTGGAATCGAGGAGCGGAGAGGCGCGCGGAGCTGCCACCGCTGCAGGAGGAGCGGAGAAGAAGAGCAGCCTTATCTTCTATCTACCTCCGCCGAATCGATGGACTCGGAGCACTGGATCTCACGCCTGGCCGCCGCGAAGCGGTTCTACGCGGCGCAGCTGAGCCACGGCGGTACGGCGGCGATCACGACGCTCCGTCCCTGTCACCTGCGTAATATATGCTGCTTTGCTTGTTTATGGTTGATTGACGCGGGTTGGGTTCGGTCTGGTGACTGCAGATCGGGCGGGGATCGAGGAGGTGAGGCTGGAGTTCGCGTGCCCGTACTGCTACGACGACCACGACGTGGCATCCCTGTGCGCGCACCTCGAGGAGGAGCACCCGTTCGAGCCCCACGCGGCGGTGAGTGTTTTGCCTTCTGTTGATGGTCGGAGAGGATGAACTAGTATATGCTTCGGTTTTGGTCGTTGACCTTTAACATCTGGTTGTAAGCTCCGGGTGGGGAATGAGTACTTTTGTTCTTTGCTACGTTGACATGAAAAACGAGATGGAACCGGGTAGTTCAAATAGCGTTAACGCTTGATCAAACTTCTGGTTTAGAAACTTGAAACTAGAGTATTGGGATGATACTCAAGAGGGTATAATTAGTTTCCTAGTATCATTAGTCACTTTTCACGGAACAGGAAATTCAATCGTAAATTCATGATGTCAATATGACATCAATATTTTTTTGTTGATCTTGTAAATTGCCAAAACAACAGTTTTAGGCTGTGGAACTGCTTAAGAATGTGGGCAACTAAGCATTTGGAATCCATAATGTGTGGAGTTCTACTTTTGAACCAAGTAAACTAAAGTATAGTCAGTTTTAGGGGCTAACTTCTAGCTCTTCTTAAATTGATGATTTATGATTAAAAATAGCGCAAATGTCTGTTTCTGTTTATCTGCCTCAGTGAGAGTGATCTTATGTTCATGTATTTACTGATTTATTAAGATAGAAATACGGATGCTTGTGTTCATTTGCTGTAATTAATGCTAATGTCTTTTTTTTTACCAAAAAAAAAAGAATGATTCTAAATCTGGTTGTTTTTTATTCCTAATTTTTTCCCATTAATTTCCTCCTTTCAGCCTTGTCCTATTTGCTCTGATATGGTTACAAAGGATATGGTTAACCATATTACCATACGGCATGGATACTTGTTCAAGGTATCGTCCCATTCCCCATTTGCATGTTGCGCTTGATTTCTGAAATTCTGACAAGTGATACAAAGAAATGTATCGGGTCGATTTAGTGAATTCTAAGCTTCTTCTTATACTGTCTGCAGAACTATCGCCGTTTGCGCAGATTTGTTATTCCAGGCAGCCAAGCCCTATCTTTGTTGAGCCGGGATCTACGTGAAGCACATTTGCAGATGCTTCTTAATGGTGGGCAGAAGTCAAGCAACAATAACACCACCACAAATATTTCAGCTGATCCTCTCCTGTCATCGTTTGGGCTTAGCTTCTCAACATCAGATGCAGAGGAAAAATCAAAATCAACTATTTCCATTTCAGACGACTCTAGCATGGTAAAAGAGACACCTGCTGGGGTGCATAAGAAGTTAAGGTACATAGACGTTTATGCTGGACAGAAACACTGTGGTAGATTGATTTTTTTCTCCCAGTTTTTTTAAAACATAACCTTCTGGTTATGTTCTGGACTAGTTTCAAATTGTATACCTTAATCATCTAGTGTGATAGATAATTTGCTCTGACCATGAAATCTGGGCTCATAGCTAGATAGGTCAATTTTTAGTACATAAAAACTTTACATCAGAAAATCGAGCAGTAAGTTTGATTTGATTGATAAGCATTGTGTAGTAGGAGTAATAAACATTTGATTCAGTTTAGCATTTTGCAGTGTTGAAAATGCATCAATGATTCTTTGCATATCCAGTTGAAATTTCTAGACATTACGAGAACATGAAGAAACAATACAGTTCACTAATCAGATTTTTCTTCTTCAATTGCAGTATTGACTCATCCCTCACAAGTGAAGAGAGGGAGCAAAAAAGGAAGCAAGCCAGCGTCAGAGCAACATTTGTGCAAGACCTGCTGCTCTCTACTCTATTTGGGGACTGAGATTAAGATGAGCCTAAGTTATCACTACATGAGTGCTTGCTGGTGCCAATTTACAATGACTAGTCTGCTCCACCAAGGTTGCTAAATGTGATACCCTTGAAAGAGAGGCGCGCTTCTGGGGTACTACCGGACATCTCCAGTACGATGCATGTTCGATGTAGGCATGAGGTGTATCTTTAAGTTATTGTAGCTCGTGTCTATCTTCAGTTCGTCACCATAGCTCGTCTATCTTCAGTTCGTCACCATGGCTCGTCTATCTTCAGTTCGTCACCATGGCTCGTCTATCTTCAGTTCGTTACCACCTGCGACCAACATAGGTGTCTATGTAAGTCGTGGTTGTGCTGTGCTGCTTCTATGTCTGGACTCAGAAGCGTTTGTTTGTTGTGTACCAACATAATAATTATGCTATGCAACTGCGGAGAGATATGCAGTTTGTAAACTGTGTGGAGAAAGATAAACGAGATATAAACCTGTCTGAATTTGGAGGTCGAGTCTGTGTGCGCCAGCAGGGTCTCAGATATTTTCTAATCGTGCATTGGGCCACAGAGCACGTGTGTCTCCATTTTATGGTGCTGAGAGGCGTGTAGTGTCCAAGAAAGCTGATGCGCCGATGCCAAACCCACGAGTGCTCAGACAATAGTAGCGTGAGCTGACGCACGCAACATGCTTGCTAGCGGAGGCGGCTAAGATGCGGAGCCTCTGCCGACTACTTACACGCCAAGCCGTCATTTGCTCGAATGGCATCTCGGTATACCTTTGTCTGCACGGCGTAGCAGCATAAAACTGAACGGCGAGGACGAGATGCTCAGAAAAAGATCGTTCACCGGCCGGGTGATGCGGATGTGTATTAAGCTTCACAAGTGAAAAACCAACAGATTGATCACATCTTTTATTTTATCGCAAACATGCACAGGCAAGTCCACAAGAAGTTACAAGCATACACGTCCATTAAAAGGTAGGACACATGCGAACAATCATCATTTAATAACTACACAAAGTCTTATTTCACCGCTATCCTCCAGCTGCCAAAAATAAGCCGAGGGATATGTATCACTCTGCTGGCTGATAAAAAGATGCCAGCGGAAGTACCTGAACAGCTCTCGATGAACAAATATATCACATGAAAAAAGTCACGTGAACGCACCAAGTCTGATGCCCAGTTGCCACACTCGACTACCCAGACCAGGTCTGTGGAGCCACAACATTGCCAACGGAGCTCAGCCTGTCATGCACGGGGTTAAATTCTGAGGGCTGGCCCGCAGCAGCCACCATGCGTAGCGCAATGCTCTCAGCTTGATCCTTTGAGTAACCAATTCGAACAGCCCTTTCGGCCATGTCTACCCGATGATTCTGCACTGGCTGAGGTCCTAAATGATTAAGCATCATTGGGGTACTGGCCTGTGAGTGTTGATTAAGAACAGCAACAAGGGTCGGGGGATTGCTGGAAGGGCTTCCATAAGCAGTGTTGTAAGTTTGTTCGCTCCCTTGTACCATATATGATGTAACAGTACCGGGACCTGCCTTGCCTGGTTGAGGTCCAAATGAGCCATTACTGAGCGGATGAGGCTGCTGTGGCTGCTGATGCTGTACTGCCATTGGAATAGAAACTAAGTTGCTTTGCACAAAAATAGGTGCAACCTCATGATGCTTTCGCTGGGGTGAAGATGTTGTGGAGTAGGAAGGCTGGACAACCATGCCCCTTGTTTGTGCCTCCATGTTAACATGTGCAGGCTGATAAGATCCATGCGAGGGATAGACAAATGTGACTTGAGGTGCACTATGAGCTTGTGGAGATGATGTTTGCAGCTGAACTACCTGAGAAGGAACTCGAACATTGTTGTACTGCTGCTGTTGTACTACATGTGCTTGTGGCTGTCTTGCCTGGGTCTGAACCTGTTGGCCTGTTTGATGTGGCCATTGCTGATGAGGTGGAAGATAGAAATCAGGTGCCTGACTAGTCATCTGAGGTACCTCAACAGTACGTGGCTGATGGTTCTGGGTGTGTGGCGGCAGGGATTGAGCTGCATCTTGCACTGGTTGGGCCTGCCTGTGCTCTAGATGACTCTGGCCTTGCATACAGTACATGGCTGTGTTGTTCGAGCACTGCTGGTTTTGTTGGTTGCTCAAAGAGACTGGTACCAGTTGCTGTAGAATAACCCCATTGCAACTTTGGAATTGCATAGCAGGAGATTGACCGGCATGGTGGAATGGCACGAAGGCAAGGTCATTCTCTCTTGCCATAAAAACTGATGGAGAAGTACCTTCACTGTTTTGTGCAGAATCCTCATGTATTACTTGAAGTTTGTTCAGTTCGTTCTGAGTTTCAGCAAGCTCTTGCTTATCCTGAAGAACCTGCATAGATTTCTGAACCTGTACATGAAAGTCAGTCCAGTTAGTTGACATGATAAAATTTGAAGGGGCAATGATACAGAAATATGCATTAGATGTCAGATATGCAGCTAATCTTTGACCGTATCCAAATATGCATGCATAAGATTTGTTTCGAAATTCCCAGACCAGTCATATCCATCATAAAAGTCAAATTGCAGAATATACAGCCCCTAGAGGCTAGATATAGGAGCAATCAAGCTACACATATAACTACGGAGTTCAAACAAAAAAAAAATTGACGAATTTGGTAGGAGTACTTGATACTGAAAGATTGCATCTTCACATTCCAATATAAAACAGGGCATACCTCTTTCACATTCTTTTCAAGGCACTGGATGTTTTGGTTTGCTTCACTGTGATAATCCATCACATCACTCCGTAACTCTCCAATGGACCTTTCCAGCTTGTAGCAATATAACTCCAACTGCGACAACCTACCACTGATGACATCCAGTGATTGCAACAAGTTATCTGCTTGTTTATTCATGCAGTCCTCTATAGCTTCTGTCACGATTTTTTTAGTGATCTTTTCTTGATCATGGAAATTGACAAATGACATCAGCAGCCTCTTCTCGTGAAAATCCTGCTTCAATGAGGAATAAGTAAGGAAATATATCTATGCTCGGCATATGATAAGTAGATCTGAGGAATATACAGCCATCCTACAAATAACTCAAGAAATTCTTTATCCTAGCTCAGAACTATTAAGTAGCAACCCAGACGAGAATTAACTTTAATCCTGTGTTCGTATCTTAAATGGCAAGGAAATCAAATCCGAAACGCATCATGACAATATCATTACTGCACCAAACAACGCAGAGAGCCAGAGAGCATAACCGTAACAAGCATAACTGCACCAACGACGGGCAAACACAAGTCCTCGACCCAAGGCAACCGTAATCATACCGCAATGGCCACAGATCGGACTAGTCGAACTTTTCTAACGGGAAATCAAGAAGGCTATCTCGTCCAGTTGTTCAACTCCAATCGGTCAGGCAACAGCAGAAACAGCCCCGCCGAGTATGTAACCAAAACCTACGCCGCAAAAGCGGTCAACGAACTTCCGAGTTCCGAATCCGCAGATAGAACAGCCGTCCTCCCCCCTCCCCACCACGCCCCCCTCGAATCAGGACGAGATAGCAAGCTGCACCGCAACGACCCACCGTTCTTCATACTACTTTACAAAACACGCAACGCACGTAGCACATGGCTGGCTGCACGGCCTAGTCTAGTCTCTAGCCGCAAGCACGCAACAAAGATCCCGAGCAGATCGAAAGCAGAAAAGTTTACCTCCCGTCGTAGCGCCTGGTCGAAGGAGCAGCGCTTGGGGTCGGGCGCGAGGCCGAAGGCGCCGGAGACGGACGCGGCGGCGGGCCGGGCCGGGGACGCCATGAGCGCGGGGAGCTGCAGCGGTTGGTGCGCCTGCGGTTGCGCTAGGGTTTCCTTCCTCCGGTGGCGTGTACGCCGTGAAGCGGCGGCTGCGGAGGGTCAGAGACTCAGAGGGCGGACGGGAAGGGACGAGGAAAAGGAGAGCAGAGAGAGATGGCGTGCGTGGGGAGGAGTGGAAGGCAAGATAAAAGAGGAGTAAAAGCCAAAGAAAAAAAAAAAGCAGTGGGACTGTGGGAGCGGGGCGGGCAAATGGCTTGTGACTTGGGAGCTCCTTTTCCGTATGGAGTACGAGTAGTACTCGGCCTATCGCGGGATAAATACGGCGCGGTGGTGGGGAAAAGGGGGAGAAAGCCACGGGCGCGGAGACGTGATCCCGGGTTCCCGGCTGCCGGCCACGAGCCCAACCCGGTCAGATTCGCTCGCTCGCTCGCGGGTCGCGTCTCGGCTGCCGATTGGTACGGTGCCGTGAGTAGACGCGGCTGCGTTGCTTTTCCCGTGATGATCCGCTCGGGTCAACGCGACGCGGGCCGCCTAATTTTACCGCACCGCTCGCGAGGCGTGCTCCGCGGGGGCCGTGCGCGTGCTCGGAGACGCGGCTGGCCTGATGACGTGCCCCGTACTGCTTCCCGTACTACCGTAGGAGACCGCGAGCCGCCGGCGCAGCCGTTTCGTTCCCGCCTTGCCTGATCGGGGGATTGGAAAATTTGGAACGGCAGAGACGCACGCCGGACGCGGGTTTTCGCAGCTCCGGTGGTGGATTAGCATCGACCAAACAATGACGCGCGTGGGTAAGAAATCAATCGGGTGACGTGTGGCGGTTCCGCGGCCGATCGGCGGGCCGTGATCGAGAGAGTTCGCATCGCCGCGGGTGCCAAATTCTTAGCACGCCGATACTTGCACCGTTGAAAGCAACGGAGATAACAATACTGCATTGACAACTAACGAGGTACTCGTAAAGCCCACGCGTAGTTCGTTAGTTTATGCTAGTATTGACATGTTGATCAATTTGATCAAAGAAAACGCTCCCCGTCAAAGTCAGACCTTCCCCAGTTCAGGCCGGCAATCCGCCCGCAGTTCCTCTCAAAAGACAGAAAAAAAAAAGTTTATACTATCGGCATGATTTGATGAAAGAAAACGCTCCACTGACAAACTGGTCAGACCCGTTCCCCGTTCGCTGCTGATCCAATTCCAACTTGTACCAGCTCAGGCCAGCAATCTGCCCGCAGTTCCTCTCGAAGATAGAAAAAAAAAAAAGTTCCAACTTGCGTTCAATAATGTGCTGGCCTGCTGTGATACTGCCGTCCCTCTAAGATTTCTCCAGGCTTTCTTTCTTTTTGTTCCCCTCCAAATCCCAGAGGCGACGTCGATTCCCCGTCCGAAAGTTACGAAACCGGGTGGTCCCTGTGGCGCGGTGGACACGGGGATAAAGACCAAGTGGCCTGGTACGCCTCGCTGATCGCTTTCCGTCCACAGCGCCACCGCCCAACGAAGAACATGTGCGCAACAGAGGACCGACGGGATTAGGATCTTGTTTGCGTATGCGGGGAGACGACGAGACACGTGTGATTCTCTTCTGGGGACGACGGCGACCGCGCTCTGCTCACTGCTCATCTGCTCTGCACAGTGGAACAGATGACACTTGAGCTATTTTGACTTTTTTACTAACTATTTGACCGTTTATTTTTTAAAAAAAATTTAACATATAAATATAAAAAATATATATTTTCAAAGTATATATGATGACAAATCTTATGATGTTATTTATAAGTTAATAAATTAAATATTTTAAAAATTATAATTAATCAAAGCATAAACAGTAAAAATTAAAATTGTCAAATATTTATAAACAGAGGTTTGTAACTGCCGATTTTAATTCGTGTGGACCGCATGATCCAACTGCTGGTCACTTGTGTTCACACACTGAGAGGCGTGGCCGCGGCCAGCCAGTCATACCCCGTGTTTAAGTTAAGATGTCTTTGTGTGACCGAAGGTTACTCCGATGACATTGTCATAGGTATGCAAGGCTGTCATACGCATCGCGCTGTACGTCACGTTAGAGTAGAGAGTTCGAGGCCCCAGTCTGAGTCGTCTCTTCTAGTTTTCTCGAAAGTTCAAAACGTCATTATCCTAGCGAAGGACTTAAGTTTTGTAATGTCAAAGTTTAATAACCTTGTCCTCGTCATTAGAGGAGATATCTATTTTTTCCCCTTTGAGGGAGCTGCCGATCGTACTAACGGAAAGGAGCAGTGCTCGAACTGTTGCGAGAAAACAACCTTGCTTGAACAGGATCTGTTCTATAGGATCGCACCGCAATTGTTGCGAGGAAAAGGAATCATGCGGACTGGGCCACCAATGTCCTCGCCTTTTTGGGCCGCAACAACCAGAGTCCAGCAAAGTAACCGGGCCACGGCACGTAACCGAGAGACGAGATCACGCGTACGCCGGTCGTACTTGCAGCTCGTGTCTGTCCATCCATTCCCGCGCTTGGATTCAGGCAGCCGACCCGACCGCGATATCGACTCAAGAAACAAGGCCCGCGGGGACTTCTCGCATGTTGCTGCCATGCGCTGTTGAGCTCTTCCGTTTCCTTCATCCTCCTGTCTCATCCACCCGAGTCAGGCCTCCTTTGCAATGTAGGACCTTTTTTTTTTCCTTTTTTGTGTTTTTTTTAAATTAAACTGATTTTTATGAAATTTTTTAAAAATTTATGTGAATTTTTTTTAGAATTTATGTAAAATTTCTACGTTCCAAAAAGAAGCTCTCAATCACGGCGCCGGAGCAACAAGCCCACGCTGCCGGTGGCCGTCGCGGATGGGGCGAGCCAATGGCGTCGCCACGAAAGGCTCTGGGCTAAGGGTCAGAGCGAGCAGAAGAAAGGCATGAAAACTGAACGCGACGCCTTATCTGCTTGTTTCGGGACGATGTGCTCCAACTTGGCCACTAATTAAACTTGATCACAATCGCGTCGAACTGGTCGGTTCACATATAGAGCGAATGAATTGGTGCCTTCGATCACATCATAATGCCACCGGAAGTAGCCGAGCTGCGTACGCCGCGCTGCGCGGCCTTCGTTCTCTTTATCTTTCCAAGTCACCACCGACTAATTTTTCCAAGGATTTGGCGTGGTTACCCGTAGAGAAGCCAAACAATCCATTTCTCAAGAAATTCAGCAATGGATTGCAGAAAACTGCTATAGAGATAGTGTTTCAGTTTCTGTTTGTCTTTGTAGCTTCTCTCTTTCCTTTTATTTCTATACATTTTCCTTACAATTAATATGTTCTACTCAAAACTACTTCTGATTGGTGGCAATGGCCATGTCAATGCTAATATATCTGCATACAAACGACTGAAGAAAGAGTTTGCAGTAAACAGCGTTTCACTCTTTCAGAGTGGTATTTGAGGCAGTGACATAAGCCGTATGTGCGTATGGATAACAATATTTTATTTCTACTTGTGGATGCTTATAAAAAAGCAAAGAAAGAAATAAAGAAATGAAAAGGCTTCTTCCGGTGGTTATGGGCTGAACTTCCAATAACGAGCCTCGAAAGCGATGCAACAAGACGAAACACAAGTTTAGTAGTACTCGATGTGAATAAAGATACTCGGTCACCTTTCTTCACCTTTGCCTAGTGGAGACTATTAGTTGGGTCATTGTTTTTCTAGTACTTGAAATTAACATAAATTCCAGTGCATCCAACTTCAAATCAAAGCCAGCTTTACCTAAATTCCTGCACATCACTCATTAAACATTGTTTTCTGCCGACAAAGCAAGCCTTTCGCTTTTAGACTAATACTACTAGCCAATTAAGCAACTCCCATCTCTTTAGCAGCGACATGACCGGCGATTACGCTGCAGTGTGCTCCGCACTCGGGGCTATTCTGCTCGCCAGTTGGACTGCTGGTAAGCAAAGTCCAACCGAGCAGGCCACTTGGCGTAATGGCCAACCTGATCTGAATCGCTTATCGATCGGCGGCATACGGCTTCTTGTCGTGGCGGCGCGCACTCATCTGATAGGTGGAACAGGGAAAGGGCTCGTGGCGTGGCGGACAGATTCCTGTGTCCGCTACTGACATTTCGATGCAGGTTGGGTTGGTCGCCCGTCGACTGCATTTCATCTTTTCCAGTTTCCACAGAATGCAGGGCTCCTAGTCGTAGACAAAATACAGGAGATTCGGCGAAATAAATTCAACTTATATGAATATTTAGGATTATATGATCGTATTCTGACGACTTTGGTAAGTAAGAACTTTACAATTAAACTCTTCGTTTCTCAGAAAAAAATTTGAACAGACTCGCATTTTGGATACCGTGTAGATGTACAAAATGTGACAGTGACTGTCTGGGTTGATTAATTTTTACAGCTTTCGCTTTTGTCTGCTTCACCTGAGAAATAAAGCTTCGATGCAGAGTCATCCAGCACGATCTTGGTCATTATAAATAAAAGTACTCATATAATAGAAATCCGGTCAATGTCCACTCATGTGTACGTCGAGATTAGGGCCAAGTAAATGCAATTGACAACGAACAAAAAAAAAATCTGGATTTTATTAGTTGATGTTTAAAGAACTGAGTTTAGCTCTCTCAACGTCAACGAAAAAAGTTTGGATGGAGCAGTGGTTATCAGTTGAGGCGGCTCAAAAACTCTGAACTATCTGAAGTGAAGAACCGGTTCATATTTTCAGATCACTGCATATCCTCCGAATCTGAATACTCTTAACACATGTTATTATGCCGTGAGAAGTTCGCATCAACCATGCGAAAAATACAGGCGAGCAAAAAAAAAACACTCGTGGAGATAGTAAAACAACGAAGATTTATTCATACATGCACAACTGCTTGAGGTCATATTCACTCCTGTTCATCAGTGATGCTGCGGGTCAGGTCCGCCGGGGCTGCGCCTCTTCGACTCACCGAGTCCGACGGCGCCGTCGTCCACCTCCATCTCCTCGCGCATTACCTTCGTGAAGTGCCCACTCACGGTCGCGGTCGCCATGGCGGCGGCCGTGGCCGCCGCGTCGTCCCTCCTGCCCCAATGCCGGCCGGCCTTCGCCGACATCACGCTCGCGGAAAGAACCAGTAGGACACAGAGCAGTGCCAGCACCACCCCGCCGGTGTGGAAACTAGCCTTCACCATGCTCGCTCTTCCCACCTGCTCGCGCTCGCGCACCTCGGCACCTGCAAAGCTAGTCAGAGACGCCCTGCGTTTCTGCTAACTAAGCAAAGAGAGGTGATCAGGTGGAGATGGATGCCCCGATGCTGCGAGGAGGTTGCGGGGTTTTATAGGCGCAGCTGCCTCCCGCGCCCGCGAAGAGCCGCGACGACATGAACCGGGCGGCGTGGGTGGGGAGGTCAAAACGAACCACAATTTGGAGGTTTCTTCAGCGTTCCGTTCCACCGGTGCCGATCCGTGATAAGACGGCCGGCAACCACGCAAACAAAGATAGCGCTGGATAGGCCGTTCCCGTCCCGGCGCTGCGAGCTAGGACATTGGTGACCGAGCTGGGGCTGATAAAGCGTACATGGTCGTGCATGCACTTGAGCTGGCCGGCCGGCGGGCCGGCAGACGGCCGGAGAAATTGAATGGGTTGCACGTTGGACGTGCATGCCGACTTGAGCTCGCTCCTGTGGTGCGCTCTCGCTCCGACGGAAAGCTCGCGGGTGAAGTGTGGGGTTTGACCTCTGTTCAGCAGAATTCTTAATTTCCAGGTGCGCAATTGAAAAGGGCGCCGATGTGATAAACAATTTTCTGACCGAACTCGGAAGCATTATCATGCGTTTCTTTTCGTGGGATTTCTTCCAGGTCCTGCGCGATCGACCTGGTGATGAATAAACTACAACAAAGTGATTTTCCTTTTGGCAGTGTTTCATCTGCCTGGGTGAAAGGAAAAAGGTGGCGTTGAAGTGTAATGCATCTTATCTTTCATACCCAAAAATGATAAAAGAAAATTTTAATAATGCCGTCAGGCTAGCAAGCTTAGCTTTCAGGCGTGCGAGCAATGGCCAAATAAACGCCGCCTCACCGACTCACGGAAAGTAGCTGGTGTATCGTCAAACGCGTTACGGCATATCAGGGCCGGCCGAGAGATACTTATGTTAGGAATTGATCTCCACCCGTTTTGGCCCAACGGTCGTTGGACCTTTAACCTAATCGCGTCCTGATCGGAGGCGCTCAGCCCATTATGACTGGTGAGCCTCTGTCATCAGCGCACAATAAATAGAGGTGGGAACCGGTCGGAACTCAGGACCTAAGTTTATCCGTACCGTCGCACCCCACCGATATCCTTAAACTCGATCTGTGAGGGAGCGTTGTGCCGACGGGAAGCACCACCACCACCACGACCGCCGTCACCGAGAGATCGACGACGTCGCCGTGACTCCAACGCCACTGCCCTCTCCATCGACCGACGCTGCCCAAGCGCAGAAGACCGCACCAACAAAGAGCAGATGGCCGGAACGTCTTCCACGACTCCGGCGACCGGATCCGAAGGTATTGACCACCTCCGAACCACAGATTTATCACCGACATAGAAACTCTCGGATCTACACTCCTAGACCCAGAGAAAAGATAATCACATTGGCATCAGAGCCAGATTTAGGAGTGGATCCCGACGAGTATGTAAAAACTCGCCGGAACCCTACCCGCGAGAAAGATTCGAAAAGAAAAATTGTAGCCGTCGGCTACATTGTGACGGTGGCCTTCGGGCTTCGCGAAAGAACCGCAAAAAAGAAAAGAACAGCAGCCGCAAAAGATTAAAAAAAAAAGAGCAACCGGCGCCGGCGCGCGGCCCCACGTGCACGCGGCGCG
>BCLF01000012.1:728637-742560 GCA_001602275.1 Zoysia japonica
GGGCGCAGCCGGGCGCAAGCGACAGCGCGCGTCGCGCGCTGAGCGCGCGGACCCCACAACGGCCGCGCGTAGCGCGTGGGCAGCCGCCGCCGCCGCCAGAAAACTCGCGAGAAGGAGGAAAAGAGGAGCAAATAAATTAGGGTTAGGGTTGGAAGCACCTCCAACTCTTTTATACCTCCGAAAAATGAGCGCATCCGTCAGATCTCGATCCAACGGTCCAAGATCGCGTGACGGCTAAATGGGCCAGATTTGGCTTAAGAGGGAGAGTGAAATTTCGGCCCAAGCCCAGGTTGGCTTGTCTGAATTGCAAAAGACCAATGGGCCAGGCCGAATTTTTTAATTTCGACCCAAAAGAAAAGTTTTTCTATTTCTTTTTCAGAGGTATTTTTAATTGATTAGTTAGGTAATTTTTACCTAATTAAATCTGTTAAAATTTAAACCAACGGGATAATTTTGACAGAACAGAAAAATAAAGTAAATACTTCTGAAAATTAAAGAAATTTTGTTTTCCGCTGCGTACTTAAAGAAATTATTTTCATTATTAAATTCGAACCAACGGGAGAATTTAATTTTGGAAAAATAGTAATAAATTTCAGATAATTATGATATTGTTATTTTCTGACCAACGTTGATAATAACAATATTATAATTTTTGTAATTGAAATTTTATACATTATTTCTATTTCTGCCCAACGGTGATATAGTTTTAATGTATAATATAAAATTGTGTGTCATATTTTTAACCAACATTAAAAATAAGACATATAATTTTACTGTTTTTATGTTCTCACTTTATTTGATTTATTTACAGGCGGATACAACTTAATGAGTTGTATCAAAGAGATTCCCACTCTCAAAGGTGACAACTATGGAGAGTGGAAGAAAAAGATAGACCTAACGTTTATCTTGGCTGAGGTGGACTGGGTTGTCATCACAGCATGTCCCACTGAGCCTGAGGAGCCAGTGAGAAAAGAAAATAAGGCTGAACCTGCTTGGCAGACCAGACAGAGGGACTATGCTCCCTTAAAGATGTTCTATCACTTTGAGCAAAGAAAATGGACCACAGCCAACAAAAAGTGTATGGCTGTGATAAAGAACACGATTGAGCCTGCAATTGTGGGTTCAATCACGGAGTGTGACACCGTCACAGAGTACCTTGATAGAATAAAGAGTCAGTTTACTGGCTCTTCAAAGACATATGCCACACAAGTCATTAAACAACTTGTGAATGAAAGGTACTCTGGTGGTAACGGTGGCATTAGAGAGCACATACTAAGAATGAGCAACATGGCATCGAAGCTCAAACCAATGGATCTGGGTCTCAAGGATGCACTCCTTATCCATCTGATTTTTACTTCTTTGCCAAAAGAGTTTGACACGTTTATTGTCAACTACAATACGCAACCTGAGTCTTGGGACTTGGAAAAGTGCATAGCAATGTGTGTGCAAAAGGAGGATAGAATTAAAGCTTCACATGGTGGTTCTATCAACTATGTGAAGGATAACAAAAGAAAGAATTTCAACAGCTACTCCTCAAAGAACAAAGGAAAAGCCTCTGTCCATCAGCCTCAACAGAACAAATTTGCAGTGGACAAAGATCAGTGCCTTCACTGCAAGAAGACGAGACACTACAAGAAGGATTATTCCTCTCATTTAAAGATGATCATGGCAAAGAAAGGTGAGAACATTATTACCTTTATAAATGAATCCTTATATGTGCAATATTTGAAATCTACTTGGTGGATTGACTCTAGAGCAACTGTTCATGTTGCTAATTCATTGCAGGATTCTGTTCGACGAGGACTACGCAAAGAAGAGAAAGATGCATTAAAGTTGCAAACAGAGTCCAAGCTGAAGTTGAAGCCGTTGGCGATCTTTCATTAGAGCTAGCTAATGGCTTTATTCTGATACTTAGAGATGTTCTTTATATACCCTCTCTACAGAGGAATTTAATTAGTGTTTCATGTTTGGATAATGATGGTTATGATTGTCATTTTGGAAATGGCAAGTGTGAAATAATGTTTAATAAAGAATGTGTTGGTCTTGCCATCTTACAAAATGAGCTTTATTTGCTATCACTACGTAATGATGTGATTGTCGTATGCGATAATGATAACATTGCGTGCGAGATAAACGAATCCTCGTCCATGAATGAAAATAGAAAACGAAAAAGAACTCTAGATGAGTCGTCGAAATTATGGCACTGTCGTTTAGACCATATTTTGAGGGGGAGAATAGAAAGACTAGTTAAGAATGATATTCTTCCTCCACTAGAGTTCTCAGACTTAGAACAATGTCGAGATTGCATTAAAGAAAAATATGTAAAGAAAATTAAGAAAGATGCAAAAAGAAGCACAGGAGTTTTATAAATTATTCACACGGATATTTGTGATCCTTTTTCTGTGAAGAGTATAGATGGTTATGACTCGTTCATAATATTTACGGATGATTACTCCCGATATGGATATATTTATTCAATCAAAGAAAGAAATGAAGCTTTAGATAAATTTAAGATATTTAAAGCTGAAGTTGAAAACCAACACGATTTAAAGATAAAGATAGTCCGATCTGATCGTGAGGGGAGTAGTACGGTCGGTATACCCCGTATGGACAAGTTCCTGGACTCTTTGTAAGATTTCTACATAAAAATGGAATAGTAGCCCAGTATTCTACACCGAGCGAACCTCAGCAAAATGGAGTAGCTGAAAGACGCAACCGTACCTTGATGGATATGGTGCGAAGTATGATGAGCTATTCTACACTGCCATTGAGCTTATGGATGGAGGCGTTAAAAACCGCTATTCATATTCTCAACAGAGTACCCAGTAAATCGGTGCCGAAAACACTGTATGAGTTGTGGACAGGTAAAGTTCCCTCGTTAAACCACCTACGAGTGTGGGGGAGCCCAGCTGAGGCTAAAGTATTTAACCCAAACATTGGTAAGCTTGATCCCAAAACAGTAAGTTGCCATTTTATTGGTTACCTAGTAAAGTCAAAAGGTTATCGTTTCTACTGTCCAGACAGACATACAAAGTTTGTAGAAACGAGACACGCTGTCTTCTTAGAGGATGAGATGATAAGGGGGAGCATGGTAGCTCGAGAGATTGACCTTGAAGAGAAGCGGGCGTATGCGCCCTCTCCGATGATTCAAGAGCCATTCTTTACACTACCTGCTGTCGCTGCACCGACAGTACGAGATACTGTGGTGCAAGCACCTGTTATTGTTCCTCCTGTGGCAACAATGAATGAGAATGAGGAAACTGTTCCTCAGAATCCAATAGAATCCATTGCCACAGATGAAGGGGAGCAACAACAGCCTCAAACAGAAAATGTACAAAATGAAGAGGCCCCGAGGAAGTCTCAAAGAGTAAAAAGATCAGCTATTTCTGATGACTATGAAGTTTATCAAACAGAAGAATTTCAAATGGAGGATGATCCCACCTCATTTGAAGAAGCTATGAGACGCGAAAACTCTTCAAAATGGCTTGAGGCTATGGAAGAAGAAATGAAGTCCATGAAGGCTAATAAAGTCTGGGACTTGGAAGTGATTTTTAAAAAAGCCAAAACAGTAGGCTGTAAATAGGTCTACAAGACAAAACTCGACTCCCAAGGGAACGTAGAAAGATATAAAGCACGACTCGTGGCAAAAGGCTTTACTCAAAGAGAAGGGATTGATTACAATGAAACCTTTTCTCCGGTCTCATGTAAAGATTCCTTCAGAATCATAATGGCACTAGTGGCTCATTATGATTTAGAGTTACATCAGATGGATGTAAAGACAGCATTTTTAAATAAGGATTTGGAGGAAAATGTTTACATGGCACAACCGAAAGGTTTTGTCATGGAAGGAAATAAAAAACTGAGATGCCGTCTAAAGAAATCGATTTATGGGTTAAAGCAAGCTTGAAGACAATGGTACTTGAAGTTTGACAGCACGATAAAAAAATTTGGGTTTAAAGAAAATATAGAGGACAACTGTTTTTATTCAAAGTTTAAAGATGGGAAGTTTATCTTCCTAATCCTGTATTAATCCTGTATGTGGATAATATCCTACTAGCTAGTAGTGACGTCAGTCTGTTACTGGAGACGAAGAAGGTTTTGTCCTCAAACTTTGATATGAAAGATCTTAGTGAAGCTTCATTCGTTCTAGGAATTGAAATTCACCGAGATAGAAACAAAGGTGTATTGGGACTGTCACAAAAAGCATACATAGAGAAAGTTTTAAAGAAATATAGTATGCATAAATGTAGTCCATCACCTGCAACTATAGTCAAAGGCGACAGATATGAGGATTTTCAATGCCTCAGGAACCAATATGAGATCGATCAAATAAAAGCGGTTCCATATGCTTCAGCTGTCGGAAGCTTACAGTATGCTCAAGTATGTACACGCCCTGACTTAGCATTTGTTATCGGGTTAATTGGCAGATTCCAGAGCAATCCTGAAATAGAGCATTGAAAATTGATAAAGAAAGTCTTGCGCTATTTGTAAGGAACGAAAGGCCTCATGATGACATACAGAAAATCAGATTCACTCCATATAGTGGGATATACAGATTCTGATTTTGCGAGAGATGATAGAAAGTCTACATCCGGATATGTGTTTACTCTCGCTGGAGGAGCTATTTCGTAGAAAAGCTCAAAGCAAACCGTCACTACATCGTCCACAATGTATGCCGAGTTTGTTGCATGTTATGAGGCTACGGGGCAGGTGAACTGGCTTAAAAAGTTCATACCCGGTTTAAAAGTGGTTGACGACATCTATAGACCACTTAAATTGTACTGCGATAACGAACCCGCAGTAATGTATGCACACAACAATAAGTCAAGTGGTGCTGCCAAACACATTGACATAAAGTACTATGTTGTGAAAGATAAAGTTCGGGATCAAATCATAAGTCTTGAGCATATAAGCACCACAAAGATGCTAGCGGATCCGCTTACTAAAGGCTTACCATCCAAAGTATTTATTGAGCACGTTGCCGACATGGGTTTAAGGGAAAGCCTGTGATTCCTGAACTAAAAGATGGCCAAAAATGTATAGTAACTATTTCAAAAAAAAATGTATTGTAGCTGTTAAGTCTATTGGCGATTGACCGTGACGATGAGGCAGTTCTATGCATTAATCTGTAATAGAATGAGTGAAGTTAAAAAGTAATAAAGATAAAAGTATAAAGTGAGATCAAAGGGGAGAATGGTAGGAATTGATCTCCACTCGTTTTGGCCCAACGGCTTTAATGGGTCTTCGACCTAATCGCGCCCTGATCGGACGCCCAACCCATTATGACTGGTAGGCCCCTGTCGCCAGCGTCACAATAAATAGAGGTGAGGGGCCGGCCGGAACTCAGGACCTAAGTTCATTCGTACCGTCGCACCCCACCGATATCCCTAAACTCGATCTATGAGGGAGCGCTGTGCCGACGGGAAGCACCACCGCCACGACGACCGCCGTCACCGAGAGATCGACGACGTCGCCGTGACTCCAACGCCACTGCACTCTCCATCGACCGACGCTGCCTAAGCGCAGAGGACCGCACCAACAAAGGACAGATGGCCGAAACGTCTTTCACGACTCCGGCGACCGGATCCGAAGGTATTGACCACCTCTGAACCACAGATTTATTACCAACACAGAAACTCTCGGATCTACACTCCTAGACCCAGAGAAAAGATCACAACAACTTATACTAGTAATTGACATTGTGCTTCGTCATCATCTGCTCCTTTCTCATGGGATTATCCGGTATCATAGAGTGGTATAATTGTTGTTGCACTTTCCGGCCACCATAGAATTGAGAATTTATTTAACTTAATTAGGAGGATGGAGGCAAAGGTTTCTAGATTCAATCCAAGTGGAATTGCAACGCACCCCTGTTGCATTGATGCGCGGCCCATGAAGCACTGTGGCAAGCTCCTGTCGTGGTCGAGCCCTGGATCAGCACAGCTAGCGGCGCCTGCGGCGGTCGCTTCATCTTTCGGCGATGGTCTTCCCTTTCACGGCGAGCCGGCGAATGCTCGGCGGCGGCAGCCGCACTGCTGCCCACAGCTATTGGGTCAATCAGCCTGGGCCTAACAGTAGTGTTGCGTCAGGAGAAGCTTGTTTAGGCCCCATACCTTTCTATACATCTCAAATTTTACATGATTATAGATGACAATATGCACTATCCATACATATTTTTGCTTAAAAATGCATTTGTTTTAGTAGAAAACGCCCGTGAGAGCACGCGAGCATATAAAAGGGTAGGAGCACCTGAGATGTTCTCACATTTTCCATCACATATTTTTTTAAACAAGGTCAGAAGCTCCCAGTTACATCGTCAATGAAACAATCAGGTAAATACCATCCAAAGAGAAGTCAACAAACCTTCACACTGCGAATTCCTAGTCATCATTTAACCTTAAAAAAACCTCAAAAATCCTAGGAGGAACTAGGTTGCATTGTATTATGAAAAAAATAAGCACCTAAATTCAAATCGATGAGGATTTGAACCCACATTTAACTAGCTGGGCAGATCCTAGTTCCTCATTTCACCTCATATATCACATATAACAAACTGCAACAAACCTTACAATGACGAAATAAAAATCCCATGGACAGTATTCTGCCAATCAGGCTTTGACTTGAGAGTGACATTGCTGAGATGAGATCGCCGATGATCTGTAGAAACAGAGTGTACAAAGATCAATAAATCATGTAAGTAATGGTAATGGAATCACAGGATTAAGGTGTAAAAAACAACATATTTTGTTCTTTAGGACATGGTTAAGATATAATAATGTAGCTGCTTTTATCTCAGGCTCATAGCCATAGCTTTCGGCGGGCAAATAACATATCATTGTTTCTCAAACCTACATGTTCGGAAGACTATTTGGTCCACGTCTCCGCTATTATCAGGTTGGGATAATAGGAATGATACAGTTTAGTTGGAAACCTGACCAGTGAAATGAGAGCTATAGATAAGACTTCTCTTGGAGTATGAGAATATACTAAAGAAGAAGTCACACACAAACCTAACTAATTGTACAGATACTAATGGTCAAAATTAAAAAGCCTGCCAGGAACTCAGCATGCATTTTATAGAACAGCAAAAGAAAATAGCAACATGCGGATGTCTATGCCAGCATGCTGCTGATCCAATTCAAGCCTTCAATAGATACATATGCACCACAATTTCAATTTTGACTAAAGCTCTGCCATTCATATCAGTAACATTACAAAGATATACAATGAGTTGATGATGACAAAATTTCCGGTACAATTGTTGCAGCATCCTCATGAACAAACTCATTCAGGAGAACATGAATAATTTATACTCCCAATCAAAAATAAACAACATTGGTCATTCATTGCCACTACCAACTAAACGATGGATAATTGTTTCTACACGACATAGCATTCATAAAGTATCGCTTCCATTAAAACATATTGATATAGTGAATTACTAGAAGCATTACAGTGTTATTATAGCCTAAATTACAAGTAGATCAAATGAATGAACAATAGTTCACCGTACAGCTAATCTAAGATCAAGTCATACCTAAACATTTTTCCAACATCAGTGGAATTTGGAGGGAGAGACAAAAGGCAGAGCAGCAACAGTGGCAACCAACTCCACTCCAGCAGCATCTTCAGCCGAACCTCCTGAACCTGCAGTCTTCTTTGTGCGCTTTACCCTCATAAGCTTCACATGGGCGTCAGCGAAATTCTCCATGCGTTTCACCTCCAGCTGCTTCAGGAAGTCGATTCGTTGCCACTCCATCTCCAACTCATGCTTTTGCTTCGCATTCTCCACTCGCTCATACATCTCTGCAAAAGCCTCGATTGCCCTAGCTAGTTCCCTGAATGCTCTGTCACCAATGCTCTCTGCCTCATGTCTGCTGCGCTTCTTGTTGTTTCCAGAGAGCGGCGAGACTGAACGTGATGGTGACTGCTGTGAGTTGTAGTTGTTCCTGCCACCAGCATCACCAGAGTCCTCTGAATCAGACATCGCAGCTGCCGCCGCTGCAGCTTCCTGCTGGATGAGGGCAGCAGCTGGGAGCGGAGAACCGTGACGATAATTGGGCAGCGGCAAAGCCATAGGCGGAGGCGGGGACGGTGACATCGAAGGAGAGGGAGGCTTCCTTATGGCCGGCGACTGGACGGGCAAGGCAAATTGAAGAGGGGCCGGCGACGGGGAGGGCTTCTTTGAGACAGAACCGTTGAGGGTGGGTCCAACGAGGCGGTCGAGCTCGTGGAAGAAGGACCAGCCGGAGGGAGCGCCGCGGACGCGCTCGGCCTTGTACTTCTTCTTGAGGGTGTCGACGCGGTTCTTGCACTGCACATCGGTCCGCGGAGGACGGCGGCGCACGGAGGCCCCCCGGCGAGAGTTGACGGCGTCGGCGACCTCCTGCCACTGCTTCTGGCGCAGGTTGCCGCGGTTGACCTCGATGTAGCGGCTGCCCCAGGCGGACACGAGCGCCGCCGTCTCGCCGTCGCTCCAGCAGTCCTCACGGTACGGCAGGTTGGGGTTGGGCGGCGGCAGCTTGCCCCCTCCTCCCCCTGTCGCGGCCGCGGCCGCGGCCGCGGCGGCCGCCGCCATCGCCATCTCCCTGACCTCCATGTCGTTCCTGAGGCCGCCGGAATTAGATCTCCCCGCCTACCCTAGCCCCAACAGACGCCGAGCACGGAAGTCGCGGTGGTGGCGTGAATTGGGGGGCGCGGTGAGGCGACGAGTCCGGTTGGAATAAAAGGACACGGCGAGGGGAACGGTGGGGCGCCGGCCGAGGACGGACGGCACGCGCGTCGCACGTGACACGGTGGGGCGACCTGACCGGCGGGGGCGGCAGGGCATCGTGGCGACCGCATCGGAGACGTGCCAGCCGCCGTTGGATGCATTTGACCGGGCAACCGGCGAAAGCGAGCGGGAGGTTCGGAGACGCGGCCAGCGCAGGCGAGGACATCGGTGGATGGCTGGCGGGCGGCAGGGGCAGGGCTGGTATTTCGCGCGGCCTTGGGGGCGTGTCAGGCAGCCAGGCAGGTGGGGGGGGGGGGGGGGGGGGGGGGGGGGGGGGGGGGGGGGGGGGGGGGGGGGGGGGGGGGGGGGGGGGGGGGGGGAGCGTGCAGTCTCGGGTGACTGCTGCTGAGGCGGTCGCCGTTGGTCGGCATGCGTTCAGCCAGCGCCGAAAGATGGAGAGAGAGAGGAGGGTCTCGGAGAGGGGAGTGAAGACTTCACAAGGCCTGGCTTTGCTGGCTCCGCGCGGCGCGCTCGTAGGGCGGGTGACAGTGGGGCCCACGTTTAGGACGCCGGCGAGTGCGACCAGCAATTATTGTCGTCTTCGTTGGGTGGTGGCGATTGCTGATTGCTGACGGACGGCAGATTGCTGATTGCTTGCAACGGCCGGCCGTGGCCGGGTCTCCCGTGCTAATCCTCATCGTCGATTTTATCGACTTCATCATTCTTTCATAATTTCGACCGGCACTTGCACGGTCGAGCAGCTGCCAACTGAGTCTCTCGGTCTCGCCGCGGGTCACGATCGCCACGCCATCCGACACACGTGGGAGCACCGGTGACCGACGGAATCCATGACCTGCAACGCTATTCCGCACTCGTGCCAGTGCCCGGCGGCCAGGCCCGGAAAGCCGCGCCATCAGTCCGCATTGAAGAATTGGACGGGCGCGTAGGCCGCTGCTGCCTGCGGCGCTCTTCTGCCTTTACCTGGCGCGGACGGCACGGCGTGGATAAGCCGATTTTTTACTTAGCCCTCTAATCACATATTCGCTATATTTATTATCATCAAATTAATAAATAGACAAATAAAATAAATTTTTAATTTTTTTTAAAAATAAATTACACTTATAAACCTATTATAAATCTACGTATCATTCACTCTGTTCATAATTACGTTACCTATTTTCACTTTATTATAACTTTTACCCACGGCGTGGACGCGGGAACCACCCACCGCCACCGGCGCCGTGTCGGCGTCGGGCCCGGGAGCCCCGTCCTCCGCCGCGAGTAACGCTCGATCGCTTCCTTTCGCCCTACCCCACGTCGTCTCGACGTCAGTTTCCGGCCGGCCGGCTGGTGCGTGCCACCACGTCGTCGGCTTGCCTTCGCATTTAGGAGTACCCCAGATTTCCGGCAAGTTCGCATTTAGGAGTACCCCAGATTTCCGGCCGGACTCGTCGTACTCGCCTCTGCTTTACTCGTCCAGCCGTGCCGTGCCGTAGCCCGTAGACATGGTCCGCTTCGGTGGGTGGCTACCGCTACATCGATGGAGGATTTCCATTTCGTACGGCGATTTGGCTGTCTACCAGTTCAATTGCGTGATCACTGCGACTTCGTACGCGCAACGACGGTTCCTCATCCTCCTATGACGCCAGATCGCCGAGAAATTCCGGTGCTTTCTTCAGCGGCGAAACGCGTCGAGTCGAGTAGGACGAACACACGGCTTTCCGGTAAAACTAGAGTGGACGACTGGGCGACGGACCCATTTGAGTTCAAGCACCAGCATTGCCGAGTGCTCTTGCCACCGTGGAGCTTTGTTTTCCAGGACAGTGCTACTGGATTGAGGTAAGGAGGAAAACATCTTCCTAGGCTCTCTGGATTTGAGCAAGTTGCATCTGTATGGAACCTATCCGAGCCGAGTGTTACACTAGAAAATAGACGCGGCGTTGCCGCGCTTGTTTTGATGCACGTATAGACCCTGCTTTGATTAGCTTCAAAGTTTTTTAGGTATATTACATATATGTGACAGAAAAAACAATTATATACTCCTTCCATTCTCAAATTGTTGTAATTCAAATTTTAAAAAATATAAGTTGTAATTCAAACACCTTTGATGATCTCAAATGTATTATACACGAAAAATCATAATTCAGAACGGCATTTGAAACTTAATATCCCTGAATTATAGCGCTTGCAACAAAAACTACTCTATGTTTACATGATTGATCCTTAAAAGACAGGAATAAATAAAAAGCTACACATCTGCGTGTAAAGAAGCAAATTTAGTTAACTATTTTTTATTCTGGAATTTATTCCCATAAGTTCCAGGCATTACAAATCAAATGAATGGTTTGCAGAAGCATCAAACAGTTTAAATCAATAGACGGGCAATCAAAAACATATTTACATTGTGGAGATAGAATATAACTAGGTTTCAACATCAGTACAATATGAAAGCAGTGTAGAAATAACATGATTTGAGCCATAAGGTAGGAAAAGGAACTTGCAGATTAAGAAACTTTGTAACCAGCATCTATTTGGAAAGCAGCTCTATATGTTGCCGCTGACGGGCTTCTACTGGAATTTCTACTTCGGTCATAGTCTAGGGGATTCAAAACTACCTTTGTCTTAAAATCATTTACTCAAGATTATGAACTGAAACAAAAATACATCACCGGTTTTAGACATTGATAAGAGAAAAGGTTCCGTCTCGTGCAGCATAGGCAGAGAGTAAGAACTACCGTTGATAATTGACAACTTAAACCTAGAATTTATATTCAGCATTTGAAGTTCAGAGTTTATTATAAAGTTTTAGGATTTAAGCAGGGGCAGTGATGAAACCTCAAGGTTGAGGCCCAAGCCACGGCCTTAAGCTCCTTGCAGAACTTCAAATGCAGTTCAGCTGGCACCATGTTGATCTGGTAGAGTTCATCCAGTGTTGTCGGCTCCTCCCCAACATCACCCTCCGCCCCGATGCTGCTTCTCAATGACCACTGCTACAATGTTAATATTTTCAATATCCCCGTAATCATCCTTTGCCATGTTCTCCAACAAAACCGTCAGAATGAAAATTGAAAACACGATCAAATAGCAGTGAAAAGTCAATGATCTATTTTAGGATGTAAAATAGAGATTTCACTCTTGGTTTGCCACTCTCTAACCAAAACAAATAATCCGAAGGGGGGCTATTAAACATTTATAAAAGGAGAAAACACAGCATATGTTTCTTTCGACATAAAAATAGTTACCAAATCCACAACCACTATGGACAAGTAATCTAGTGTATACCAAAAAAATTGTATAATTACAATGGTAGTCAACCAAAAATAACAATACTAATTAACAGCGAGTCAATACAAAGAAACAAAAATCAGGGGATAGAAAACCCCAATGAAGTACTCGCATAGAACCAACTGTAGCTTCAATAAAGCCATAAGGCCCAAAACAATCCTCTCTGTCTCAAAAAGAAGTGTGAAGCTCTTTCGTTAAAGTGCAATGCAGAAAAACCAGTCCAAATGCAATGGCTTTGATTGGACACTATTGGCCCATTTTCAGTCTTTTTTTTTTTTACTTGGATGGATGGGTTATAAATCTAAAGTAACTTTTATAATAAATGCAGTGCAAAAAAAACGTTGTATGCAAGTGAAGTATGCAGTGCCAAAATCCAGTGAACTTGTGCTATCAGGAATCTCATGGTAATTTGGGAATTTTGTGGTTTGTACAGTTGTATTCTCATCAGATCGGTAGCATGAATATAACATAGATTGTCATATTCAATATATTGTCCAATTAAAAGAGACGCCATTTTAGAGATATTAAGTATATATAAACACATTGCTTAATCACTTTTAACACGCAATAGATAGATTTCGCATGTCAGTTATCAAATTCTATGGTCAGACATCTAATCCAATGAACCCACACTGCATACAGCAGGGAGCTCAATCGAATAAAGTTTAGAACTAAACAACGCAGAAGATTAGTGTGTATTATGGAGTAATGAGTATGCCCGTCCAAGATCAGAATGCGTTGAACACTCAACCCAATCAATCAAGCGGCTCGAACGTTAGGTGAGCAACGCGGGGTTGCTCCTAGTGCTTTGAGGGTGGGCTGCGTAGATTGGATCGCTAGAAAGCACAGATTCAGATTGAGAAGCTTCTGGAAACTTCTACGCTATAGGGAAAGAGCAGGGAGGAGGGGACAAACGGGAGCTAACCTCCTCGGTGGAAACCGAGATGTCGCTGGCCTTCTCGTCTGCCTTGTAGATCTGCTTGCGACATCGGCATCGTTCATCTTGGAGGTGGCTGCGACGGCGGACCTGCCCCCTTCGGCTTAGCAAATCTCTCTGCGACCACTGCACGGCGGAAGCGCTCGTGCTGAGGGAGGGTGGACCTCAGCTTCACCGGATGTTGTGGAGCCCATCGGGGTGGCGGCAGAGGGGGGTGCGGGCCTGCGTGGGGATGGGGGACGACGTGGGCGGGGCGGCCCGTAGGGGGAGGGAGGGCGGAGGCCTCCAGATCTTACAAGTTCTTTTTTTTTTTTAGATCCGGAGCAAAATTTGTTCTAGCATGTATTAATATAAAAAGAAAGTGTATCATGTTAAAGAAAATGAGGTCAAACTATACAACTATAAAAAAAAGAAAAAAAAACTAACTAGAACAACAAAATTTCTAAGCAACAAAACAAATAGACCAATGAAAACCAACACTTCTTCAAACCTCCACAACAACTAGAGACAACAAAATGCAATAGTTCCAACTTCATAACAATCAACATAACAAGATGCAATAGCTTCAACTTCATCACGACCAACATAAGCCTTGCCTCAATCACACTCCAAATCACAAGTAAGATTCAACCTAATAAACCCGACGTTGGTCATCGTTGCCAAGCTCATCGCACACGCAACCCAGTAGCTTTGACTTTCTCAAGCGAGAATACTCAAATGGAATCCACTGAGAAAAGTAATACCAAAGAGAAAAACCTCATCCTGTGGCTTGATAAAACTACTGACATGAGGAGGCTCCGACTTCAACAAGCAAAGTCAGCACTGCCTCCAAACTGCTACGACAAGGTCATTAGCAACATGGAGCAGCTCTAAAGTGACGCCTTCAAGAAGGACATGATGTCAAACACACCATCGTCGCCCGATCTGGCTAGCCGGATCTTAGGATTTCGCCCATAGAAATATCGGGGGGTGGGGGGGGGGGGGGGGT
>BCLF01000012.1:742851-755019 GCA_001602275.1 Zoysia japonica
GCTCCCTCTGCCCCAGGCCACCAGCGTGAGCTCCACTGCACCGCCTTCACCACAAAAACACGAAGCCACCACATCCGCCATCGATGTGCACTGGCTCCGGCGAGCACTCGACCAGGGGACACAACCCATGAAGATCTATACAACACAAGCACCACTCCAGGCCTATCCTCTTCACGACAACATACCACCCTTACCGCCCTGCTCACTATCGGAGAGCTGCCCGAGCCGCCCGCAAGGACGCGCGCCGTAGCCGCTCGGATCTGCGCAGAGCACACGCGCCCGACACTCCGCTCACTGGGAACCGTCGCCCCGTTGGCCGCGACTCGACACCCCACTCGCCGCAACGAGCGTGGAGCCGCCGCGGTCGTCGCGGCCCGTCGTCGAGCGTGGAGCTGCCGCGGTCGTTGCGGCCCATCATTGAGCGCGGAGCTGCCGCGGTCGTCGCCGCCCGGCACGGCCCTCGCCGCTCGGCCCGTCACCGCCCTTGCCGTAGTCGCCACGGCCCATCTCCGGCCTCGCCACGCCAGCGTCTGCAAGGAGTGGAAAAGGACCCTGCCGCTGCCTTCCCCGCATGCCGCGTGGTTCTCTGGCAGCCCACTCTGGCGGCGACGAGGTGGAGGGCAGGGTAGAGGGGGTGGCGGCCGGCTAGGGTTTGGGCGCCGCCCGAGTCGCCCGTATTAGATCTTACAAGGTTGGCGGTGGGGAAGGGGCTGGGGTGGCGGAGAGCTCGTCGACCTGCGGGCTGTGGGGTGGACCGTCGCGGGAAGGGGTGGGGCCGGCGTCGCTGACGTGGGGGTCGAGGTGGGAGGCGAGGGGGTTGGGGGTGGGGCGCTATCGCGCCAGGGGCGCCAGAAATGGTCGGGATACGATTTTCCTCTCGAATTCGACGGTTGATATTTACTTGAATAATGACGTGGCACGATGTGGGTTCGATCTGATGTCCAAAATTCGTATATTAAGAAAGATAAGATGTGAATCTTGGATGTGTCCACGTTTGACCATCTGGGCTGGGCCGTCGAAATCTTGCGTAACCACATGCCAGAAACGGGCTGATCACAGTTTCGGAGAGACAGTGGTACACACCACTGGCATATGGCACTGTTCCAAGTCAATGGTTCCCATTTGTCGCTGTCTCCGCCGAGTAACTACGTCAACAACGTACTTATCCACTAATCCACGCACAGAATCCTCGTTCGTCCTCGCGTTTCTGTATTTTCTTCTTGGTTGCTATGTCCCTAGCTATGATAACGACGTTCTTGATCCCGCAGGAGTAACGAAGAAAAAAAAACGCATACAGCATAAAAGAAGGCATGGGAAACCAAGAGCCGAAACCGGCTAATCGACTGCATGCAGGTAGTAGTCCAGGAAGAAGGGTTTCTACCGTCGCCCATCCATGGTCAACGTATGCAGGCGCCCGCTTTGGCTCACCCCGTCACCCGTGACACGCTTGCGTGCGGCGTTCTCGACCTCTTTCCGTGGTCTTGACGCACTGCGCTTTGCCGGCCGAAACCGACAGCTTTGTTCGCCTTCGATCGCGGGACCTAAAACTCAGAATCAACTGTTTCTCTCTCTTTTTTAGGTCTGATTTCGAGCAAGGAGCTGAGTGACGAGGGACGACGCCGCGACGAGCGCAGCCGCCGGCGCTCGGCGCGGCCTGGGATCCGGTACCACAAAACCCGCTTTGAGATCGCTCCTCTTCGCGTCCAATCCGGCAGACCGTCCGGCGACTTCTTTACTTCTTTCACCGGCCTTTTCGAGCAAGCCGCAACTCGAATCCTGGACCCGTTCGTTCGCACGGATTTAGGTTCACGTGACTGACCTGCTCACCACGGCCGCCGGTTTTGAAACGAGCGCATGTTGAAAACTTGGCCCCGGGGATGGATGACAAGAGAGTGACAGGGAAGCTTTCTTTACCTGCTCCTCTTTTAGTCATTTCTCAATTATTAGCACTACCGCTTCTCTCCTTTGATTTTTTTTATTGAAAAGAAGTCGTATTCTTGGGCTTCTCCAACTGCTACTGCTCACAAGGTCGACGTCGTCGTCGTCGTCCTGTACGCTCTCCTCGCGTCGACTCCTTCCAGTTCCTCCGCGCGATGAACCGGTACGTTCCTCAGCGTTTGTTTGTTTGTTCATGGCTGAACGAGTCGCGTGCTTTCCTGGCTCCTCTTATCCATCGTTTGATCCGTGCGTGCAGCTGAGTTCATCTGTACCACGAAATCTGAAGGGTGTTCAAGTTCTGGTATTTCCTGACGAAGGGAGCTAGTCGCGTCGAGGGCGGCTATCCAACAACCAGATGGGATCTTCGGGCTCGTCGACGATGTACGCACCGAAATCTCCCGTGCTCGTGGCGTTGACGCTCTTCGCTGCCGTCATGACCGGCAGCGCCTCCTCGTTGGTGGACCTGTCCGCGCAGCCGGGCCATCGGAGGCTGCTTCAGGACAGGAACCTCGCCGCGCCTGCTTCAGGTTTCCCTCCTGTTCCTGCCGTGGCTGCTCATGTTCCTCCTACCGGAAGCGGGTCGTTTCCAGAGTCGAGGCAGGGGCAAAATGATCCCGCTCCGGTGGCGCCTTCTCCGGCTGCCGGTGGAACAAGGTCCGTGAAGTGGCTGTACACGATTGTTCTTCCAGCGGTCGGGCTGTCGTTGGTACTCGCCGGCGTAGCGTGTTTCGTTCTGCCGTGTCGCAAGACTGCAGCTGCGACGATAGGGCCTTGGAGGACCGGGCTCAGTGGCCAGCTGCAGAAGGCGTTTGTGACAGGTACAACTGTTTTACTGGCTAATTTATGTATATGGTCGAAAATTTTTTACTGCTAATTGCAAGTTGATTCTTTGAAATTTAGATTATGAAATTATAATATTTACTTGACCCTTTGTTGCTTGAATTGCTTGATCTGCTGCAATTACAGTTAGCTGATTTAAACATGATGCAGGAGTACCAAAATTGCAGCGGTCAGAGTTGGAACGAGCCTGTGAGGACTTCAGCAACATCGTTGCAAGCTATCCGCACTACACCGTGTACAAGGGAACCTTATCATCGGGCGTTGAGATCGCTGTAGTATCAACGACGATCACATCCAGCAAGGAGTGGTCAGAGCATGCAGAGATTTGCTTCAGGAACAAGGTTATCAGATCAGACATTCGCCCAGTGCATGAACAGCACGCCGGTTTACGACTGCACTGGCATGACTATCTTTCCTTCCTTTTCATGTAAGCAGATAGACTCCCTGTCGCGAATAAACCACAAGAATTTCATCAACCTGCTTGGCTTCTGTGAGGAGGAAGAACCATTCACGAGGATGCTGGTGCTAGAGTACGCGCCAAATGGGACGCTCTATGAGAATCTACATGGTATGGGAAACTTTTTCGTTATTATTCAGCCATGTAGCCCAGCAGTTTCGTTAATATTGCTCGCAATTAGTTACTAATCTCCGTGGAAAAATGTTGCGCAGCTGAGGATTTTGAGCACATCGACTGGAGAGGTCGGATGCGGATTATCATGGGATTAGCTTACTGCATTCAGCACATGCATGAACTGAACCCTCCGGTGGTGCACCCTGACCTGCAGTCCAGTTCCATACTGCTAACTGAAGATGGTGCTGCAAAGGTACTAGTCTACCTCCGTCCCAAAATAAGGCCCTCTTTTTTATTAGAGGAATTTTTTCTGTTTCTTTTTTTTTTATGAAATTGAATTAATTTCTGTGAAATTTTTGTACAATTTCTATGAAAATCTTACGTTCCAAAGGAGCTCTAAGTGTTCATTTAGATTTAGTGTCATCTAAATTTGACCAACAATTTCTATAAATTTGGTTAATTTTAAAACTTAGCATTTGTACTTTTAAATTCTTCATAAGAAATATTTTTATAATATATATATTTTATATTTATTAAAAATAATTTATATTTATAAAATTATTGATAAAAATAAGTTTATCTAAACACAAATGAACACTTATTCTGAGACGGAAAGAGTAAGCTATTAGCATCAGAATCGAGGAGTCACGTCTTGATCCAACCAGAGTCCTTTCTGCAGATTGTGGACATGAGTGTTTGGCACCAAGTGATTTTCGAAGGCGAACGTCAGAATAGTGGTGAACAAGTGTCTGCTAGCCTCGCAGGGAATGTCTACAACTTTGGTGTGCTCCTACTTGAAATCATCTCGGGAAAGCTTCCATACTCTGAACAACACGGGAGCTCCCTCGACAACATGGTACTGTGACGTGCATCACACTTTGAAATGGAAAATAGACCATTTAAACTGGTAAAAGGAAAGTTAATGTCAGCTCGAAGACTTAACGATGTTCTGTTTCCTTCTTCATAGGTTCTGGAGTCCTTACACAGCGACAGGGGCATTTCCTCGGTCGATCCTACGCTGAACGCTCACAAGGAAGACGAGCTGGAGGCGATACGCGAGGTGATCCGAGGTTGCATCCAGAGTGACCCTCGAAACAGACCAAGCATGAGGCAGGTAACTGCTAGGCTGAGGCAGGCCATAGGTATCTCGCCGGTCGCGGCGACGCCCAGACTGTCGCCGCTCTGGTGGGCCGAGCTGGAGGTCATCTCGGCCGTGGAAGCAGGGTAGGAGGAAGGAACTTCCATCTCAGGATGCTTCAGGTCCGGAGATGCCGTCACGCAGGACGCAGCATGTCAGCTCTCTGTTCATATTTTCTGCTGTAAATTTGCAGTGATCAACGTTGATGTTTTGTTAGGAGTACTTTTTCTTAGATATTTCCGATGAAATGTTCAGACGTTCATCTTTTTCTTCTCCTCCTTGTTAAACTTCTCCGTGTGGCAAACTGCGACTATGAAGCATCAATCGGTAAGTAGGACTCTTGTAACAGGCCAGGCAGAGCAAGACCAAATAAAGCTTATGAAGTCCAGGCCGCCCGCCATGGCTGGCATATAAAAGTCTCCGAAGCAGGAGTAGAAATATGAGCATGGTGACACTAGCAGACAACTCTATCCCCATTGTGTGCGTTCACACAAACTATTTCTAGTCACATGTCAAAGAGAGCCACCAAAACGTCTTCCAGAAGAGCGGACCCTTGAACAGCCACCGAAACATCTGCGGCTAGCCAGGTGGAACCGAATCCAACCCGCAACTTTCGCCGCAAACGGCGCAATCTTGTACTAGTACGCGCATCCTCCGTCACCGGCCACTTCTTCCTCGGCGATGAGCGGTGGCAGACGACTAGAGGCCGCGGCGCGGCGCGTCAGGAGGGCGCCGACAGGGACCGGTGACGCGAGCGCGACGTGGTACATCTCTGCAACGGATCACCGGAGCCCGAAAGATTCAACCCCGGTTTCTCGATCCGCCTCCAAGTGTCCTTCGTCTTCTAGTCTCTTGACACGCTTGCTCCGCCTGTTGGCTTGCCGCTACCAACCAAGCCGACGTCACCCTGCTGCACCGGTGACTGGCAACGCCGGGCCACGCGCTCCACTTGCACACACGTCCTCCTGCATGCGCGCCACCTCATATGGCTTCGCTCCGCCGGTGCGCAGCCACAGGCGGCGCCGCCGAGCGCTATTTATCATCCACCCGCCGCACGCGCCGTGTCGTAGTGTCACTTCGCCGGCTTGCTTTGCTTGCTGCCTGGTTAGGATCAGGCTCGGCGGCAAGGCGAAGGGGAGGGAAGGGAAAGGGATGGAGCCGGACGCCGCGACCCGGCGCTTCAACCTCTGGTTCCGCGGGCTGCGCTCCCTGCGGCGCGACCTGAAGTCGGCCCGCTGGTCCGCGGACGCGGCCCAGCTCAGCGAGCTAGTGGGCCGGTTCGTGGCCCACCTGGAAAGCTACTGCGCGGCGCGCGCGGAGCTGGACCCGGTGCGGACGCTGTCGGCACCGTGGGCCACGCCGCCGGAGCGCGGCGCGGCGTACTGGGTCGCGGGGTGGCGCCCGAGCACGCTGGTCCAGCTGCTGTACACCGAGTCCGGGAGCCGGTTCGAGGCGCAGCTGCCGGACCTGCTGATCGGCGTGCGGTCGGGCAACCTCGGCGACCTCTCCCCCGCGCAGCTCGCGCAGATCGACGACCTGCAGCGCCGCACCGTCGCCGACGAGGACGCGCTGGCGAGGGAGATGGCGCGAGTGCAGGAGGGCCGCGGCGTGGTGGGCGCGTCCGGGGATGAGGTCTACGTCGCCGCGGTGGTGGAAAGGGTCAGGGCCGTGCTGGGTGGGGCGGACGCGCTGCGGCTCCGCACGATGAGGCGCGCCGTGGAGATCCTCGAGCCCGCACAGGCCGCTGAGCTCCTCGTCGCCGCCGCCGACATGGAGATCGGATTCCGGGAGTTCGGGCTCAAGTACGTGGCGGACCGCGACGAGTAACACCGGTCCTTCTTCTTTTTTTTTCCCCCCCTTCAGCAGTGTTGTGCTGGTCCTTCGTTTTAACTGCTGATCAACCCGAGTAGAAATATCATGCGTATCCGATTGTCGCAAGTGATGCTAAATCTGCGGCCGTGATGGGGCGTGAGAAATAATAAAACTGCTTGGAATGCCTGATAAATTTGACCAAAACATCTGGTTGTTTTCTGGCGGGTTATGTTGGATGAAAATCCAGTGCATATCCAAAGATGTACCGAGCATTTGGATTCTGTCGTACGAAGCGTATGCAGTAACAGAGCACCACCGTAAGGGAAGCACCATCTTGTACTGCGGATCTCATTATCGCACGAGCAACGAAAAGATTTCGCAGGACGTGTTTTAATCAAGGCGTCCGTGGTCGCGCTTATAATGGGCGAGCCAGGCCGACAAGAACCGAACCGATTCAGCTCCGACTGCCACACCCTCGCGCGCGCCATCCACAGACAGCACCGCCCGCCCCAGTTTCCTCTCCTCACGTCCCAAAACCGCCTCCCGAAATCTTCTAGCCAGCCAGCCAGCGAGCCACCGTCCTCGCTCTCTCCCCGCCCGCTCCGCCCGCCAAGAAAGGAGGCTCCACGTTGACATCGCGGGCCGCTGCGCGCGCGCCAGCCATGCATACGTGATGGCCCGGCCGTTCCAGAGGATCGGGCACGGCCTCGACAGGTTCTCGTTCAGGCGGCGCAGGTCGACGTCGTCGTCGTCGCCGCTGGCGTCGGACGACAGCGAAACCTGCAGCCCCATGGAGGCGCCGTCCGCCAGGCGGGCGCTGTCGAGGAGCTGCGGGTCCAAGGGGAGGCTGCTGCTGCTCGACCCGCCGGCTCCGCTGGCCGGCGGCCCGTCGGACAAGGCGGCCAGCTCGGCCCCGCCGCCGCCCGCGAAGCCAGCCCGGCCTGACGGCCCGCCTTCAGGTGACAACTGCTCTTTCTGTTCCGGTTTCTGTTCGCTGCGGTTTCGTCGGAGGAATGTATAAATGAACGAATGGTCTCCGTCTCGGCGGGCGCAGATGCGGACCTGGTGCGGGAGAAGTTCTCCAAGCTGCTGCTGGGCGAGGACATGTCCGGGACGGGGAAAGGGGTGTCCTCCGCTCTCGCCCTCTCCAACGCCATCACGAATCTTGCAGGTGACAACATATGAAGAAAATCGTTTCTTTCCCCGACTTCGTTCGATTTCTGAGTAAGGGACTGCCCTTTCTTGGTTCGTTCTCCTGATGCTGCTGCCATTCTCTTCTTTCAGCGTCCGTGTTTGGGGAGCAGCGCCGTTTGCAACCGATGGCCGCCGAACAGAAGGCGCGGTGGACGACAGAGATCGACTGGCTCTTGTCGGTGGCGGATCACATTGTTGAGTTTGTTCCTTCGCAGCAGGTGTCTGAGGACGGAACATCTATGGAGGTCACCAATGGATGGATCCCTTCTCATTTTCTGCACTGTTCAATTACCTTGGAACTTACCGTTTTTCCTGTTTAACAGATAATGGTGACGCAGCAACGCCAAGATCTGCAGATGAGCATCCCTGCTTTGCGCAAGCTTGACGCAATGCTCCTTGTAAGCACCGAATTGTCTTCCTCCATCTTTCAGTGAACCAAACCTGAAAATTCTGCACCACTGGTTTTGTGATGTTGTATTTTTCCTCTTGTGGGGCAGGAATATCTTGACAGTTTCAGAGACGAGCAGGAGTTTTGGTACGTATCAAAAGATGCAGATAAATCGGAGAAGGGCAACGCGCCTAGGCAGGACGACAAGTGGTGGCTACCAACGGTTAGAGTCCCTCCCAATGGGCTGTCAGAATCATACAGGAAATGGCTCCAAAACCAGAAGGACCTTGTTTCCCAAGTGCTAAAGGCAGCAATGGCCATCAATGCTAATGTTCTTATGGAAATGGAGGTTCCAGAAGCGTACATGGAGTCCCTACCAAAGGTGACCTATAATATACCCCATTGCAGAATATCTTGCTCTGTTTTACAACATTTTCAGAGAGCATGATTGTGTCATTTTTCTTCTTATGTTTTGCAGAATGGAAAGTCCAGTCTTGGAGATTCGATGTACAAAATCATAACCGATGATTATTTTGATCCCGAAGAACTACTGAGCTGTGTAGACATGTCCGAGGAGCACAACATTGTTGATCTGAAGAACCGAATTGAGGCCTCGGTAGTCATCTGGCAGAAGAAAATGACTCATAAGGATAGCAAATTGTCATGGGGCCATGGAGTGAGCCATGAAAAGCGGGTAGTCTTTGAAGGAAGGGCAGAGAATGTTCTTCTCCTTATCAAGCACAGATTTCCTGGCATTGCTCAATCAGCTCTTGACATAAGCAAAATCCAATACAACAGGGTACTGGAAAGCTGGAAGCATCTGCACTTCCCATCTTGTTTTAACTTTTTATCACTTTTTTCTTGTATACTCACAACCCTTGCGTCTGTATCTTTTCAGGATGTTGGCCTTGCCATTTTGGAGAGCTACTCCAGGGCTCTTGAGAGTTTAGCTTTCACAGTTATGTCCCGAATCGAAGATGTCCTTAACGCCGACTCATCCGCTCAAGATCGCAGGGATGTAGAATCCATGAGAAAGCCTGGGTTGTCCCCAGAAGACACTGAAAAGGTTGTTTCGGATGCCAAGGCCGAGGTCGAGAAGTTCAGAAGAATGGAGCCGGTTTCACCAACGCTCTTCGACTTCATGGGCCCGCGAGACCAAGATTTCAGCGCATATGCCAAGGAAGACGCAATGGGTCCAAAGTTGACAAAGGTCTCGTCAGCTGCAACACGAAGGTTTTCTTACCTTGAGAAGCTTGAGCACCTGGGTGGAACAAGAAGCCCAGTATCCAGACACTAGTAGCTGTAGAGTTGTGGACAGATGTGTCATGTTGCCACAGAGCCACCGGAAGAAACTTGCATAGATGTTCAAAGCACTACGATATTTGGAATTGACTGCACTTAAGTAAACTTAAATTCACCTCCGTTCCCTTAAGATTGATGCCAGAGATGGATGATGACGGCATCAATGCCGCTTAGGATCTGGTCGAAGACCATTCGGTTGCATATCTTCCACGGCGCCGAGAGAGGTTTTTTTTTCTCTTGTAACTCTGATGAGTGTACTAGTGGATGCATTAACGGAGAAATTTAGATGCTGCTTCCAAATATCATACTAACCCCAAATCCCGTTTACTTGTCAGTTACTGTAACAATTTTGATAGGCCATCTTTTCTGTTTCTATAAATGTTTTCTACATAAAACTTTCTTATCATTAGAACCATAACTTAAACAACTTCATTAACATTATGCACTTTATTTTTCCAGGAAAAACTTAAAGTTGTTTCAGTAACTAGGCAGTTAAACATAAATTAATTTTTTCTATCTCGTCCAATAACCTGAAACAAAAAATTTGTTCACGCTATATACTTTTTTGCAGCAAAAGACAACACAAGACATTGTTTGCAATTTTGTAAGGTTCAAATCATTTCACATATACATTACAAAGAGCACAATATCAATAGCATAAACAGGCATGATCATCTCCGGTGATCGATCCGCGAGCTAGAGGAGGTATACAAGCAAGCTAGGGCGAAGGGAGGAGGAACGGAATTTAGATCTTGCCGCGCGGGCCCATCTGCGGCGGCTGCTGCGGCCCCTTCTTGATCGGCAGAAGGTCCGGCGACGCCGACGCGCTGACGTAGGCCAGCAGGGAACCGCCGCCCAGCAGCAAGAACTTGAGAAGAAGGCCTCTCTTGGTGAACGGCCCCGCGAACGTCTCGAAGAACTTGCTCTGCAAACACAGAAATTGGTGACCAGGGGTTAGTTCAGTGCAAGTGGTTCACTGGTTTAGCGTATAATCAAACACATAGCTTGGCGAAGAGTCACCACGCACCTGGAGAGGGTTGTATGGCGAGGGCGCGTCGGAGCCGTAGAGGTCCCACTGCCCGGTGGTGTTGCCGATGTCCTCGAGGTCGAAGTATACGCTCTTGTCGCCGTACTTGGCAACGACGGCGGCGCGAGGCCTGCACAGCCAATTGCACCGGCGTTCACTCATGGATATGTTCGTACGCGTTAGCTAGTACAGTACTAAACCAGTGTTAATAACAACGGACACACGACGACGTACATGCGGGTGGAGCGGCAGAGGGCGCGGGACGACGTCCTGACGGCGAGCTTCCTCCCGGAGATGGAGCTTCCGGCGAGGCCCTTCGCGGCGACGGGTTGCACGGAGACGGCGGCGAGGGAGGCCATCGTTGCGCGCGCTTCGTGTGCACAGCTTGTCCGGGGAGGATTCTATCACCGGTGCGGCGGTAGTACGTGCGCAAAATAATTCCACCGGATTCTGCTGAGGATTTGGAACGCGTGGTCGTTGGCTGGGTTGAGGCGCTTGGCGTGGCACGGGGATGGACGAGGCCCATAGGCAGGTTGCCATGTGGCAGGCTCTGGATAGGCTTATCCGCACCTCCTGATTCTGGTACCAGCTGACTTGGCATCCTACGTGGCACAGGCGTTGAGCGTGGGTTCTCAAACTTGGAGCTAGGAGATACTAGTATACTACTCTATGTGCGATATTTTTAATCAACGGCCGTTAACTAAAATTATTATTTTGTTATTATTTGATTTACTATTAGTGAAATTTTGTTATTAAAAAATTATTCAAATGTTTAAAATTTTGTTATTATTTGATTTACTATTAGTGAAATTTAAATTACGACTAATAATTTAAAAGTCAACATGTCAATAATTTAACATCCGACGGAGTACTTGATAAATGATGAATTGACGACGTACGGCATGCACGACGCATCGAGATCTGAATTGGGCATATAACTCTACGTACGTTACATTGCGTACGTCGAGAGCTCGAGGCGCATGTATGACCGTCACCGTATGCAGCGTCATAAAGGGCCGGATTAGTGAATGGGCCAAGTGCACGGGCTACGTGCTTCATTTACGCCGTTGCCGCTATCCAGTACTGGACCAGGCCGAGCGTGAAATGGGCCGCTCCATAGCGCGGACCGAAATCACCTGACATGATGGGGCTTACAGGTTGGCCATGCCACGTCGACGCGCAGTGGTACGCGCGACGGGGACGAACCGCATCCCGGGTCCGGCACACGCACCTCGCTCGCCTCTGGCGGATGGAGTAGCTCGGTCAGCTCAGGCCGAGACGAGATCCACCCACTGTCCACTGCGCCGAGCCGTCGGCGGGTGCGCGGCGCGAATCACACCGCACCGGCCGGCGGCCGATCACTCACGCCGACGGCCGACGCGGCGCCCTCACGCCTTCGGCCGAACGCACTACACACGAACTCTCTCCCTTCCCCCGCGCCGTCGTGCTCCCCGACCCAACCCAACCCAGCGCAACCCCCACCAACTCCTCGCGCCAGCTACATCTCCCTCCGCGCCACTGCGCGGCGGGAGCTCCGCGAAGAGCTTCCTCCGCTCCCGCGCCACTCGCTAACCGCTCCCGGCGTCTGCTCCCGTTTCCGGCGTTCTCTCCTCGCTCTCGCAGGGCCGGTTCCCGGTTGCGCGCGCCTGGTCGAGGAGGTGGATCGGTGGTGCGGATCTGATCTATGCTGCGCAGGATCTAGGAGGCCGGGCGGTGTGAAGTTGGAGTACCTGGTGAACAGGTGGTGATCGGAGGATGGCGTGGTGGTCTGGGAAGGTGACACTGGGCGGCCTGCAGGACATCGCCGGCGCGGTCAACAAGATCAGCGAGAGCGTGAAGAACATCGAGAAGAACTTCGACAGCGCGCTTGGCCTCGAGGAGAAGCGTGACGATGAAGAAGGTACGATACAGAATCTCTGATGATGATGCAACTCAATGCCCCCCCCCCCCCCCCCCCC
>BCLF01000012.1:755047-830883 GCA_001602275.1 Zoysia japonica
CCCCCCCCCCCCCCCCCCCCCACCACACACACACACACACATTCTTCCTCTCTGTAGTGTGATCGTTTCACGTTGGCGCATGCTTCGTTTTGTGCAACTCGTAGTTGAAACTGTGACGGAGCTGCCTAGTGATAATGTTATAATGTCCAATTCGTATTGGATACTTGGGTGGACCTTAGCTGTAGAGGACTTATTTGATTCCAACATTTGGCTGTAGAGTCTGAGTTGGAAACCTGTTTATCACTTGGTCTTAGCAAAAAGCTTCTTATAAACTCTTCCATTGAAACCACAGCCCAAATTAGTGCTTATCAGTATGCTGAATTTTGTAGATTGAATGATTTTGGTGTACCATCAAATTTTATGTGCATCTCCTACCATGGCCGGAGTTATAACAGTTTTTGCATTATGTAAGAGCTTGACTGCTTGAGGCATTGTTTTAGATGCATCCAGAAGGAATGACCTATTATTTCCCCTTCTGTACCTAGATAACTTGTATGAACTTCATGAGGCATCTTAATATCATATTTGTTGACATGGTTATCCACATGTTGAAATGTAGCATCAGGATCAAGGACATCTAACTCAGACAGAATAGGATTCTTCAATCCTGTCATGGCTTTCATGGGACACAATGGTGAGGAGGATGCCACTGAAGTATCTGAAAAGCCACATTCTCCACAGCTCGTATCAGTTGCAGAAGAAAATAATGGCACATCCACTAAACAACCTACATCTGAGGTAGATGCTTTGGAGGTAGCAGAAGCAGCACAATCTCCAAAGCAGCCTTCAAAATTAGAAGAAACTCATAAGATCTCCACTGAGCCGGCTGTTTCTAAGGTGGACATTTCTGAGGAACGCAGGACACCAGAAACTCCTGCACATCTTTCAGCAGCAGAAGAAAAGGATGATGGCTCCACAGAGTCACCTACTCCTGAGGGTGATGCTTCTGAGGTGGCAGAATCATCTCAATCACCAACACATCCATCAACCGCAGAAGAATATCGGCATGGATCCAGCGAGATCATCAGTTTAATCAGGAAGGAAGACCAGCATCATCAAGATAGCGAACATTACTGTCCTAATGATGAAGCTTTACTAACTCAGCTTGGAGAGTCTGGCGGAGACAAATGTGATGGTAATGTACCTTCTCCTGCCAAATTAGATCCATCAAGTAACATTGAAGTGGCAGAATCTATTCATACTGGAAAGGAAGACACGTGTGACATCTCTAACCCACAATCAGCAGATTCCATGCCAGGTAATTCAGATGGTGTAAAGGAAGCTGAAATCAAGATTGTTCAGGAATCTGATGTTCAAAATGAAGTAGATGCCACCCAGGGTAGCAGTGATACAGCAGAGGAAGTTACCCATCTAGAAGTCAAAGTAGATGATGACAATATTAATACTGCGGTAAATGAGGATGAAAGCAACCAAACAGTGGAAGGGGTAGCATCTGTAGTGGAAAAGGACGATAATACCAGGGAACAGGTTGAAGACCTTAGATCAAAATCCACCAATGTGGACTGTGAGTCAAATTCACGAAACGGGTTAGAAGCTACTTCTGAAGATGTGCCTGCCAAAAAAATAGAAGTAGATTCACCGGTAAATGATTTCAGAAATGAAGAAATGAAACAGGAATCTGTTAGAAGTACAAATTCGCTAACTTCAGAGTCTGGTGAGTCTGTTGTTGAGCTAGATAAATTAAGACGTGAAATGAAGATGATGGAAGCTGCATTGCAAGGTGCTGCTAGACAATCCCAGGTATCTTTTCCATAATCCTTCTCTGCTGTAGCATTTCAATTGATGCTTGAGGAGTTAAAATTGCTCTTATGTGATTTCCCACTTGGAAATATACTACCACTGTGTCCTGCAGAGCTCTTTACTGTTCATTTTGTGCCTAATAAAACTTAAATATCTCTTGCAGTCCAAAGCTGACGAAATTGCAAGATTGATGAATGAGAACGAGCAACTGAAATCAACAATTGATGATCTCAAGGTATTTTGCAAGCAGATTCTTCATCTTTAGCATTCCAGAAGCAATTATTTATAATGTCTTCAAATTAGAAAAGTACGTGTTCTGAAAATTTATCAAAAAATAATGTTATAAAACTAGTTTTTGGATTTATTAGTGTGCTTATGCTTTGATGAGTTTTGGACTGATTAGTTTTTTTATGTGGTACAGAGTAAGTCATCTGAAGCAGAGATGGATGCGCTAAAGGATGAATATCACCAAAGAGTAGCAACACTTGAAAGGAAGGTGAGGCATCACTTTTCTGGTACTGCATGCCTCTATGGTCAATTAATCATTGCATATGGCTACCATATTTGGAGTAATAATGATTTGAGAGTGGTAAACATACATTACACAAATTGGACTGATATGTTCTTGAATGCTGCATGTAATAACCTCGTGCAATGTACAGCAACAGTAGAAAGCTTCCTATCTGTTTTATTTTGTCATAGAAGTCGAAAAATAAAACAAATTTATTGTCCAAATAATCTTTTGGTATACTCCTGAGAAAATGTAAGTTAGACGCCCTATTGTATTTTCTGGCTGCTACTGTTGAAGTTTTTTAAAAATTGCTATTGTAAATTGGTTTGGTTGAGACAATGTTATAGTGGAAGGAGGCATCAAAATAATCAGCATTATTGAAGATTGTTAAAATGCACTGCGAGTATGCCATAAGTTTCCTGACTGTTCCTTTTTTTTTTCTGTTTCCTGAGGCAACATATACAAAATTTCTATTATACCTTAACTCATATATATATAATATTAGGGCCTCAGCTTTCTGAGGTTTTCATGCCTTGATGTTTGTAGGTGTATGCGCTAACTAAAGAACGGGACACGTTAAGGAGAGAGCAGAATAAAAAAAGTGATGGAGCTGCCCTTTTGAAAGAAAAAGATGAGATTATTAGTCAGGTCATGGCTGAAGGTACACATAACCAATGTTTTATGCCTGATCCAGAGTCTGCTGTAGTCGAGATGAACAAGTAGACACCTTGTTATTTCAGTTGCTACATTGGTATCAGAATCTTTCTTTTTACTTATAAAACAGGTGAAGAGCTATCAAAAAAACAAGCTGCTCAAGAAGCTACTATACGAAAACTAAGGGCACAGGCATGTAAAAATATTCTGCACTATTCTCAAAAAATAAAATGCTTACCTCAGTTTGATCAAGTTTGTGGTTTTCTTTTTTATTCTTCTGTTGAATCTAGATTCGTGAGCTTGAGGAAGAAAAACAGCGACTCAACTCAAAGCTTCAGGTAAAGGATTATCAACAATGATTTGCTAAACTTAGTTCTTTTTACCAGTGTTTGTGATGTAAATAATCAAAATGGCTTGCTATCTTTAATGTCATAAAAATTGATCTTAAATACGGAATCATTTTTCTTTTGTCTTGCTTCTGTTTGTATAATGAATCTACACATCATATTATGAAATTATTTAATTACAATCATTACCAGTATCACTGTTTACAGTTTCATGTTTTGGTTACAGCTGAACAAGTCTTTTTGCTTCTTGTATGTTAGATTAGAAAAATGTGTGAAGTTGGTTAGACATGCTAAACAAAGTTTTATCAATTTTTGTGTGCTGTAATAGCGTCAGCAAGCAGATACTGTATCATACTTAGCAATGTTTTGACTTGACAGGTCGAGGAGACTAAGGTTGAGAGTATCAAGAGAGACAAGGCAGCGACAGAGAATTTGCTTCAAGAGACTATAGAAAGAAATCAGGCTGAACTTGCAGCTCAGAAGGAGTTCTACACCAATGCTCTTAATGCAGCCAAAGAAGCTGAGGCATTAGCTGAATTAAGGGTCAACAGCGAAGCCAAAGTTGAACTGGAGAGCCGTCTAAGAGAAGCTGATGAAAGAGAGAATATGCTGATTAAGACAATTGAGGAGTTGAGGCATGCCCTCACCAGGCAAGAACAGGAGGTAAAATATGAACATGTATCTGTACCTTTCTATCTATCTGTAAATTTGTGCCGGTGTAAGTCTAATCTGTACCTTAAGGATGACACTATTAAACCAGTACTTTGTACTTATCCAATATTGTGGTCACTGATTGTGAATATCCCTATGGGCCTGTTTCAGGCTGCTTTCAGGGAAGAGAGGCTAAAAAGGGATTATGATGATCTTCAAAAGCGGTATCAAGTAAGTCTGTGTTAGCTTGTACTATGCAGTAAAACATTTATTAACCAATCATCACTTGTTTTGCTATTTCAGTCCAGTGAACTTCGATATAATGAACTGGTCACACAAGTTCCAGAATCTACCAGACCACTTCTAAGACAAATTGAAGCCATGCAGGTAGTGTTGCCTCCCTTTTGCCTTTTCTGATGCTTTGGTTATTTCACCTTTATATTGTTATTTTTTATATGGTACATATAGCACATCTGATTTTTTGAATTTATGCTCCTTTTACTTATGTGAGTCTGTGTTTTATAATTAACAGGAGACTGCTGCTCGAAGGGTAGAAGCATGGGCTGGTGTTGAAAGAACCTTAAACTCTCGCCTTCAGGTTGTATTTTGTTCAAAACAAAACTATATTTGTTGGTCGCTATTAAAAGCAATAAGGAAAGTTAACAAGGGTGCTGTATTTCCTTTATAAGGATCAGAAATAAGCATAGGAAAAAATATTTCAGCAATAGAGTTTAATCTGTGAATCTACTCAAAATTTGCAGGAGGCTGAAGCTAAAGCTGCTGCTGCGGAAGAAAAGGAGCGTTCTGTAAATGAGCGGTTGTCACAAAGTTTATCCCGGATAACTGTTTTGGAGACCCAGGTTCATGCATCAACCTTTTGCATAAAGAAGTTATTGATCTACCAGGGGTTTAAGACCTCGTTTTGGACTTAGTCAGAGAAAAGTAATCAGTTTGACATTGATATGGGGTCATATGCAGATTACAATTCTGAGAACAGAGCAGGCACAGCTGAGTCGATCCCTTGAGAAGGAGAGGCAGAGAGCATCTGAAAGTAGACAAGAGTACCTATCAATTAAAGAGGAGCTGGCAATACAAGAAGGGCGGGCCAAACAGCTTGAAGAAGAAATAAAGGAGATAAGAGCTTTGCACAAAAAGCAGCTGCAAGAAGCAGCCGAGCATAGGGAGCTGCTTGAGAAGGTAGTTGGTCTACTACAAAAATTATTTGAAGAAAATTGTTTCTGTAAAAAACTTGATGATTTTATAATAATCCCTTAATAATCTGATTAATCAAGTTCTAAGCATAATAATCTGATTAATCAATCGTTCATAGAGCACAAACTTTGTAATTTGGATACATTTAAAATCATTTTTTTTATATACATGCTGTGTAGAAGCAATGTTTTATCAGATCAGTTCATCACTATAAACCAGTAATGTTGATTTGTACATGTCCAATTTGACTAGAATGACGAAAAACTCATGACTTTTACTTTCAGGACCTCGAGAGGGAAAAAGCTGCCAAGGTGGAAGTTGAGAAAACATCTTCATGTGAGGCACCTAAAGTTCCGCTTCCAGATCAAACAAGTATATTTTCTCAATTTACTCTCAATGAATTTATTTGAGTTACACCCAAGATCATAGTTGAGTTTATCACCTTACCTCTCTGTTTTGGACCTGTGTCTGCTCTTCAAAGGAAATGCACCTCTTAGAAAGCTCTCTAGTGCTGGGAGTATAGACAGTTTGGAAGAAAGCCATCTCCTTCAAGCGTCATTGGATTTATCGGAAAATGCTTCATTAGAGAGGAGAATGTCTTCAGATAGTAAGATGTCATATTATCTGAGGACCATGACTCCAAGTGCTTTTGAATCAGCACTACGTCAAAAGGATGGAGAGTTGGCTTCTTATATGTCACGCTTGGTATGAGCTCTTCTGATTTTTCTTCTAGAACTGTTTAGTTCCTCAGGCAATTATGTCACTTTTTCCTGTTTGTAAATAATTATGTAGAGTTTTAGAATTATACAGTGGCTTCTTATTTTGGGCTGTCAAAAGAGCTATAGGTTATTTCATTGTCTTCAATTGAGTTTATTCTTGCCCACAACAAATTTTTTCTCTTTCAAATGGACCCAACTTAGGAGGAACTAGGTAAAATTTTCATTAAGAAAATAGGCGCCCATATTCAAGTTGAAAATAACTCGAGCCTGGATTGTAGCAGTATACAACCACATCTCACCTGGGCTTTTTCGTACCATAACTTTTAACAACTTCAGATTCATCCATTGTGCACTTGTACTCTCATACCATATCTCTAGAAGTGGAAATAATGGTTTTCGGTGGTTCTGGTATTATTTTCTGATAAAGAAGCATCCCTACCACATATAAAGCCATGTATTGTGGCAACATTGTCAACATCTTGTTTCTTCTATATTGGTTATTACTCCCTCTGTTCCAAAATATAAGCATTTCTAGGTTTAGTCAAAGTCAAATTTTTATCACTTTGACCATTAATTATGGATAACTAATAATATTTTATTATATAAAAATTATATTTTTTGAATTCATCATGAAATAAACTTTCATAAAAAATATATTTTTATATTATAAATTATGTAAATTTCTAAATATCATTAATCAAAGTTAAAAGAATTTGACTTTATCCAAAGCTAGAAATGCTTATATTTTGGAACGGAGGTAGTAGTTTGTTACAATTTTATGACAGTGGTCATTCTAAAATAATTCATGATTTACCTGTCTTTTTAGTTATTATTGATATGGTCAATTTTCTTCTTTTATGATTTTTGATTTATCGAACTTTGTGCTTAAATATTGGACATGCTGGTGCTGGAATGTCAATCATGTACGCTTATCTGAAATAATGTTGGCCCTTTGTTTCAGGCCTCACTAGAATCGATTCGGAATTCATTGGCAGAGGAGCTGGTGAAAATGACAGAACAAGTAAATCCTGACAATCTAACCATATTTTTACTTTTATTTATATGAGTGAAAACTCAACTGAATTTTGTGCAGTGCGAAAAGCTGCGCACTGAAGCCGCTGCTCTGCCTGGCTTGAGGGCCGAACTGGAAGCTCTAAAACAAAGACACTTTCAAGCTCTAGAACTTATGGGGGAACGTGATGAAGAGGTATTGCTTCATTGCAACAGCTTATGAGTTTTCAATTCTCTGTTTTATTGATTTTTGTGTGTGGCCTGTAATATAAGGTAATTATATATCATATCAGTAGTTCAATACTTGAATTTGTTTCTGGCTTCATCATAAGCAACGTAATCAACAATATACAAAACCTGTAACTGTATTTTCTTGCCAGTCCTATGTGAAAAAAAAAATCTTCCATGACCTATGATGGTGGATGTCAGGTACTGGAAAAGTCGATATCTGTAATCAACTTCACTACTAGATGTTTATTGCCTTCACGCTAGTTGTAATGACTTTTGGTTGGTACAGTATGCCGGCACTCTAAATCATGCAAACTAAGTGAATTCTGTTGCAAAGCATAGGCTTATATATTTGTATGCATCTAACCTTTAGGTTTTATTTGAAGATGCCCTTAATGCAGTTATGCATAAGCTGAACAATTACTACACTGTTTTATAAGCTGGTAAACTGGACCTTAGTATGAATTCACTCCAGAGTTAGTGTCGGCAATATATGCTTGAACATGTCTGAGTTATGCCATGGTTAACAGTAGCAGCATGCAGATCGAATTTTGGACATTCATCTGCAATTAAGTTTTATAAATAAAAAAGTTACTACTATTTGAACGTTACCTCCTATTCCACATTTAATTGAATTTTCATGCTGTTTTCAAGTTGGAGGAGCTAAGAAATGATATCGTGGACCTAAAAGAGATGTATAGAGAGCAAGTGGATCTTCTCGTTAGCCAGGTTTGAAGCTTATCTGTGGAAACTCTACCTTTCATTTGTGCTGTTGCCCTAAACCTGGTTTTTCCTTTTATCAGCTCCAGGCATTGGGTGCTCGTGTATAGTTCTTAAACGGCTTTGTTATGTCCACCCAATTCTCGGCCGATGCCAAGTCCAGGATAATAGGTCTGAGGCTGGGACATGTTAATTCGGAATTCAGAATACTACTGACATGGAAATTTTGTAACCATACAAGTAAACTGAAAATATTCATTTGTGTACATCTTGAGAGCCTTTATTCGTTTTAGGAGTATGCTGTTGTATACTAGATTGAGAGTAGTTTCAGTCTTTGCATTCTTTACTATTTGTTTTCATCGAAGTGGATAAAAACGGTATCCATTTGGAAGTGTACCTCAGATAAATGCAATCAATAATAGGTAGAGCTCATTCTGTCCCTTTTTGTATGCTCTGTTCCCTCTCATGTGATTGAATATGGAAGTCGTGTAATAGATTTATTCCACGTGTTGAAATGAAGCAATCCCTGATACGAATTCGAAGATATATTTCTTTGTGGAAACACAGATGATCTGAAATACTACCTCAGTTCAGTCCCAAAATAATTATTCACGGAGAGAGTATTGGATCTCGAAGCAAACAATTATTCACATTTTTTTGAGTAAATTTCACAGAACCATATGTTTTTTTAAACTATCACAAAACTACATTATTTAAGAGTGTGTATCATAAACCTACAATTTTTTGTATATTCTTCTATCACAAAACTATAAATTTAAGAATTCTATCAACAAACTACATATTTAGTGTTAATAAGAATTATAAAATTATAGACTTTACAAAGATTAAAATGTAGTTTAGTTGTGTAATATATTGTTAATAAAATTTGTAGTTTTGCGATATACCTCCTTAAATCTGTAGTTTTGTATACAAAATGTGTATTTTTCTGATACATCTTTTTAAAGTTGTTGTTTTGTGATAGTTTCATAAAAAAACACGTAGTTTTGTGAATTTTTTTTTTTGAAACGTTACAACTGTCAGAAGGCTCTACAGAACAACGCCGAAGCCGCGCTGCAGAGCGGTCCGCGATCCACCGCGGACGTTCACGCGCGAGGCGAGCGCGCCAATCTTTGCCCGGACCACGAGCACCAAGACCACCGCGGCCTTGAGGACAGCGTGCACGGCGAGCGCGCGCGCCAGCCTCAGGATGGCCGCGGCCTCCTTCGCCACGCGCGCTGCCGGCCCCGCGAGCCTGCGCGCGTAGCACACGGCGAGCGAGATCGTCACGAGAACCGCGCCGGCGAGGAACGCGAGCAGCACTAGGGAGGTCGCGACGAAGAGCGCGCCCGCGAAGGCGCAGCCGTAGAGGAACGCGACGAGGAGGAGGTCCAGGTGGTGCTGCTCTATCGCGTGCACGACGGGGCCGGGAAGCTTGCGAGTGACGCAGCGACGCGCCGGCGGACTTGGGATGGGATCATGGGAAGCGAGGTAGCGGATGACGCGTGAGAAGGCCGTAATCGGGATAGGAATCGTCATGCCTTGCATTCGGTTGCGAGGTTTTCGCTGTTGCCTGCAGGCAGCGTTACATATGATTCAACAGTTCAACCGTTAGCAACTGGCTACACAGTTTTGGTTATTTTTCTTTTTCCCAATGTAGTCGTTGACCACAAGTTCTCCACCCAAAAAAAAAAAAGTTATAGACATGGAAATGTCCATTGTGACTTTTATCCGACGCAGTGTACAGTAGCGGAATGGCCACCATGCACCATCAGCCGCCGCCGGACGTCCGGCTGGAGCTTTGTGTGGACGAGTTGAGGCCGACCAACTGACCAAGAAACCTGATTCTTACAGGATACGGGACAATTCAACAAGCCACTACTAAACAATGGAATTCAGAGAAAGTCATTAGTAAACGAAGCATCCAGAAAAAGCCATATCTAATCCTCTAGCTCATCGGTATTTGCCCTTACCTTGTATTTTCTGGTTTTTTTAATTTTTTTATAATAGAATAAGACATGAAAAAGGACAATGTTGCCCCTGCCTAGATTTGGAAAAATAGTTCCGATTCAAAACTAGGAGGTGGCCTGAATTTGAAATTTGAACTTTGAAATTTCTCCTGGTATTGGACAAGCGCGGCATTTACTGATTACGAAATTTTAATTTGAAATTCAAACTGCTTAAATTTCAAATTTGAGGAGCAAGGTGCTCATCCTGTTGGCCAATCAGGGGCAAAATTGTCTTCCTGTCTTGTTCCCTTTAAAAAAAAACAGGTAATACATAAGTAGGAGTAAAGACTGATGAGCTAAGTGTTTAAACGTGGCTTTTTTTGATGCTCCGTTTACTAATGACGTTCTGGATGCCTTCGTTTATCAGTGGCCTGAGCCGAATTGCCCCACAGGATACATGTCACGCGGAAGCAATTTGAGACAAAGTCAATCAATTCCATCAGACACAAGTTTTAAATCTGTTCACGTATCAAGAGTATCTGCCTTTGTTTTTTTAAATTGTCAAAATGTATGGAACTATGGAAGCTTTTACACCTGTAAGGTAGGAGTAACACATACAAACAGAACCTAAAAAATCTACAGGAAGGTTTCTAGCTACTGAATATAAAGGAGAGAAAATAAAGAGCATAAAAAAGGAATAGATAAAAGAAAAAGGGCGAAAAAGATCCAGTCAGGTGTTGTGATCAGCTCGGCATGAGATCACTGAAAGCAGAAAGTAACACAGCAGATTTGCGTAATACTTCTGCAATGTTTTCAAAATGTAGCATTCAAACTTGAGAACTCCTCACTCTCATGACCATCAGATAACATGGAGTCGGAATTCAGCACCACCATGCCATTATAAACATTTTTTGAACTTCTGTCTAGCTGATAAAAATCATCTCCAGGAGTAGGCAAAGCGCCATGGCGCAGCAGCAAAACATTATGTTACAGGCATGTTGACTTTCAGATTCTTATATAACGACCAGCCTGTTGGGTAGTTGAGCAGAGGAGGTTCCAAGTTGAAATTCCAGACCATAACCCTGTTGCAATTGTCAGGAAGGCCCTCTACTTGACGATCATATTTAACAAGCTTTTCAATAAATCTTGATTCCTGCAAAGACATGTCAGGTCAGACCATCCATCTGATAGTTGATATATACAGGTTGATCATGGTTAAAAAAATAACTCTATTGCGTAGCTTTGCACTAGTTACAAGGTGTGCCACAGCTCATTTTTTATAATATTTATTAGTGGAAACATAAATTTATAGGTTTTATTGATTTGATATTACACGAGCAGACATTTCATCAGCTATGTCAAAAACTGTTGTAATACGATGTCGACTAGCTTATTCAGTAGGATAAACTCACCTGCAAACCACCTCTTCCACCTGTGTGGACCACAACAGAATCCATAGGTGGACGGTTCCATCTCTGAGGATCCCATAGCATTGTGCTGTTGAAGGCAAAAGCAGAGAAACCAATTGGAAATCGACGAGCCGCTCCCTTCTTCTGAACTGTGTCTGTGTGCCACCCAGTGACTCGGTTGCCTTTACAAATCGGACCTTCTAAAACCACCCTATACTTAGTTACGGCATGGATTGCTACAGGCCATGATCCAAAGCGCCTGCAAACATAAACCAAGCTAATTAGCAATGAGAGATCAAGCAAAGAGATCTCAGTTAATTTACTAAAATATGACCAATCGACACTTTGGTCTGAAACTTTTGATCTGCAGTTACAGTGCAAAAAATTGTGGAGCAGTTGATTTGTTGCTTCCTCATTCCAATGTTCAACACTACTTATGCTTACTGCCTTGCGCATTAATTTGAATGAAGAAACCAATTTGCCCCCATTTTTATTCAGTTAAATGAAATAAACTACAAGAATGTACTATATAGGAGCGAACAATTCTAACAATTTATCATAAACAAGCAAGACTTAGACTGGCTCATAAGTCATAAAAAATATCAATACAGGAAAATAAAAAAGTGGTCCAGTCCTCACTTGATTTTCTGCATTTCTTCAAATACTTCGCCCGTGTAAGACCGCTCTTCATCAGCAAAATGCATTATACCATCAAGGCGATGCTTTTTGATATGATAGATTGCATTATTCCTTTGACACACAGCAATCTTTCGTACATTTGTAGTATTCTTTTTACATATAAGATGCCTGTACATAACCCCAGATGACCTCAGGATTTCTGCTGTTTCATAGGACTGCTCAGGCCATTCAACTACCAGCCACAAGAGAGGAGACTGTACAGCTTTCAAAACATGAGCCAGCCGATTCAAGTAATATGGCTGCTGTGGCCGAACAGATGTGATCGTCACAATTATCAGCAGCTTCTTCGCAGGGATATCCAGTCCATCAATAGCAGGTAATGCACGCGACGAATCAAAAAAATCAACCTCATCATCCAACATTGCAGGAACTGGAGGGCTCTCTCCAACCTCTGTCTCATCAATCAATTCTACCTCTTTCTCGACTACAACTGTCTCCAACTCCTTTACTTTTGAACCCATCAGTTCCCTCTCAATCACACCCTCATGGAATGGAAGCCTCTTGTTCTCGGAGACAATCTTCTTCGAGATATCAACCAAGAAGAAAGGCAGGAAGCCAACAAAAATACCAACCATGAAACATAACAACAGATGAACTATAAATCTCTTGCAGCTCGATCCCTTCGATCTCGATCTCTCTGGAGACCTAGTTTGCCTCTGAGACGTCATAGCTGCCCATGCAGACCTTATTTTGCATGAAAGCAGAATAAAATCCATAGAGGCCACCGTGGCCAGCAGTCCCCTCACTGCCACATAGGACTGTGAATACAGCAGTTTAGGTGACGGCGAGGGATCGACAAACTCGGACCAGTCCCTAACCGACCCCTCCCGTAGGATAACCCCACTGTTCCTTCGACTGGATATCATTCTGGGATCAGAATTCCGTCATGCATGTATATCCCTCCAAAATTATTCAAAAGCACAAGCTCGTCGGACCAAAATGGCTGCTCATACTATCCCTTCTACTCATGCAGGGACGTCGATGCAGATGTAACCGATTGATGCTTAATTGTGCCTGCAAAACAACCAATTGCTTCAGCTTAGCTCAACATCAAACAATCGATGCCCATGCTCATCCATAAAAGTGCCAAATTAAAACTCTGCTGCCGCTGCAACAAATTTGCACAAGCAGCAAGATCTAAAGCTAGAGATAGAGACATTTCTACTCAACCAGCAGGGACGGACTTAACGAACATGGGTAATCCCGCACAATTTAGGAAAATAAACAGCTCTCAGTTCGCCGCCACGCTCCGCCGCACGCAAGACTCGCCAGCAACTAACAGGCGGATCGGAGTCTGCAGGAGGACAGAGCAACCCATCCAAGCAAGCAAGAGCTTTCCTTACCAGCGAACGACGAAGGGCGGATCTCCACTCGCCGGCGGCCCGGTAGTGCCGCGGCGGCCGGAGGAGGAAGAGGAGCTGAGCCGCGGCGCGACGAGACCTGATCTGGTAGCAGGGCGGTTGCCGCGGGGTCGGTGGCTAGCTGGCTCCCTCGAGTTCGCCCACGCCTCTCCTTTTCCTCTGCCGCCCCTGCTTCTGCTGTTGAGCTGTTCCTGGCGACCTGGCCTCGGCTTGACCTGACCTCCCTTTCTCTCCACGCGAACGAGGACAGGATGGAGGAGTTGGTGACGCGATGGTTGGACAGGGAAAAGGAGGCCGAGGAGCGCGTCGCCGTCGGCGAGGGGAGGAGCGGTGGTTACTGGTTAGTTGCGCTCACACCCCTCGCTTCTCGCGGTTTTGCGGGAGCTCATCATTGTTTGAGACCTCCGTAGTGGTCCAGGGACCAAGGCCGTAAGCAAAGTGAGACTTGGTTTAAATGGGAGAATCTTCGTGCATCACCGAAATTTTTCTTAAACAGTGGGTGTTTTTTATGAACCTGTTCAAATAAAAAGAATATTTCATCTTGTGCAATCCCAGGCCTTATGAATATTTCAACTTGAACTAGTCTTATGCAATCACAGGCCTTAATGCTAGTGCAAAGAATATTTCTTTTTAACTAGTCTGGATAGAGGGATTTTTCTTCTTCTGGATGGTAAAGTATATCTATATACATGAAAGGTCCTATTTCTGATTGTTTGGTTTGAAAGTACTCCACTTTTAACATCAACTTTGACCATTCGTCTTATTTAAAAAATTTGTTTTAATATATAAAATTATTAGTTGTGATTTAAATTTCACAAATGATAAATCAAATAATACCAAAATTTTATATATTTAAACAATTTTTTTAAATAAAACGAATAGTTGATATTAAAAGTTAAGAGTGTCAATATTTTAAAACGGAAGGAGCAGTAGGCATATGTTATACTTCCTTTCTATGTCATTTAATGACTTTTATTGGATGTATTCCTAGCAGCTATCAGAGTCAATATAATATATCATCAATAGAGTTTAATAACCCAAAGTTGTTGTCATGGCAATTATGATAACTTCTGAAACAAGTCATGCCCATGACGTTCTCCTCCGGGATATTGTTGTCGACTCGGTCACACGGCCCATCATATTTTTCGTCTGACACGGACACTTGAACTAACTAAAATTTCAGCAAGGATAAAATAATATTTCCTGCAAGAAGAATAATTTAGTTAAAATCAACTGCGCCTTACTCGGTATGTGCAATTAGATGGCCATAGATAAGGTCATGGCGCGATCCGATGTTCTCCTTTAAGTGCATTCTAAGAGAGAGGACCAACGAAACTTCCAATTAGTCTCTGTTTCGAAATGTCATAATGCAAAGAAAAATATCATGATAGGAAGGGTGTTTTGGGCAAATATTCAGCTAGACCATGGACACCACCTCTTGGTCAATGACGTGTGGTTCCCACCCGCCAGCTGCATGCCGCGGCCCCCATCGGGCCACGCCGGTTGGCAAGCTGGGAACAGAGCGGATCACCGCCGTCCGTCGCGTTGGGCCGACACATCCAGCGGCGGAGAGACGTGGCTCCGTGTTAAAAAGGTCGCCACGCCGTACCCACTTTCCGTGAGCACGTGGCGCGAACGACCGGACCGGTGCAGGTTCAGCGCGCTCGTGTTTGCAATGCTTCCATCTACCCGCAGCTAATCTATTACGTTAATCCTTTTTATTCCTTTGGCGATGCAACTAGTCACTTTGCTTCTGACCACACGTTCAGCACGTGGTCATCATCAAAGTCAAGACAGGAGTTTTATAACTGTTCAAATGGCGATTGTTAATCTGTTCGTTTTTAAACAATCCATCTGTTGGAACGAACCACGGCCTGATCATTCCCTCTGCTACATGCTGGAAAAACATTATTCGTGTTATGAAGATTCCGAATACATGTGACGCAACACAATGTCTACGGTTTTTTTTTTTTTTTTGCGACAGGCAAACGATGTTTATGTTTTCTGGAAAAAAAAAGTAATGGAGGCCGAGGTCTCTTTTCCAGGAGCGGGGAGCCATAACATTGGGAGTGTTAACGGGTTGAGAATTTTGACTTAGCCTTGTTAAGGGCTGGGCAATAAAAAGACCCGATCAAATTTAATTAGTTTTTTTTAATTTAGAGTAATTTTTTTTTAAAAAAAGATCAAAATAGTCTCTCAGTAGGCTGTGGGACTTCACCACCCATACGTAGTATCATTGCATAGTACAGTAATGTTTTAGGCTTCGTTTGAAACGAGAAAAATTTTGTTGTTTTTAAATTTTTTTATATGAAATTGAACTGAATTTGTAAAATCTCAACGTTACAAACAAGTCTTAACCAATTCAAAAAGTGAAGAATCAGGATAAGGATGACATCTCTACCTAAAGAGGATGATAACACCAAACACATACTCCAAGCTGTTGGAGGAACCACTGAGCGACTTATATACAAATCTCTAACCCATAAATCGACCTCATAGGTCCACGAAAGATGATGTTTTTGGCTTTAATAATGAAAGCCTAGTGAAAGCTCAAGTCTCCAACTAATCCCAACAGCCGACGTGACTTTTACCCACTAGCATTATCGAAAGGAACCTCGTCGTCGGTCCCATTTTGTCCTGCTGTGTCGTCTGTATTTACCTTGTGCCGGTACCCCTCGATGGATGCAGCTTTGAGAAAATACAATTCGACGAGACGTCGGTGTTCGACAGAGAACTAACAACAACTAACGCGGTGCCACGCGCGGAGCAGTAGCAAACAAAAATGCATTGGAATATAAATTTTGGACGAATGTGCTATACTGTAATTAAGGTCCATTTTAAGCACCTGCGCTCCATGCTCCTCGCCTCGCTTCCAGATGCTGGTCCAGCTAGCGAGTTAGGTGAGGTAACCTAACCGCACGGCTGCACATGGCGTCGCGTTACGACAAAGTGCGGCGAAACCTGAGATCAGTTTAGTCGTGATTGCTCGTGCAAGCGCAGCGAACAACAGAGCGAGGACGAGTCTGGGAGACGTTAAGTGGGCCTTTATTACAGTATAGCAACTCGAAAACATGTCCGTCCAGGACCAAGAAAACATGTCCGGCGGCCCATTTACAGGGCCCCAAGTCACGCCACACGAAAACAGAGGAGCTTTCAGAGTTCGCTCGTTCTGTTCGCCAGCACTCGGCAGCGGAGCATTATAATGGCGACGACTACTACCCGCACGCGTGGGCGAACCGATGATGGTCCGTCCACCTCAAAAGCTCAGTTCGTTCCGAGTGCCAACCCCGATTGCACGCACGGTTGAGTTGGCTCCGAACGGGACAGAGCTCTCCGGCGATGTGAACGAAAGCGGTGAATTCGAGCACGCATCAACAGAAATAGAGGAAGGATGGCCGGTCGCCACGCCAAGTACCATCAAGACGCGCGCGACTCGGCACGGGGAGACGGACGGCAGGCGCAAATCGCCGCGAAATCCGGGAAGTGCCGTGTGGTGCGCATCTTCCTCTGCGTGCGCTCCAAGTGGCAGGCGACGAACTCCTCTTCGTGCGGCTGCCCAGCCGTCCCCCGGCAGGAAAGTACGCCTAGACGAACACGAGCGCGACGCGGAGCAGGAACCAGACGGCACGGCAGGGAGCATAAACGCGTTGAAACTCGGAAGCGGATCGTGGGAGCTGGCTCGTGGGGGGATTTGGCGGGGTATCGTACGGCTCGCGCGTCTTGCTTCCCACCTCTGCGCCCCAGCGCCGTGACCGCCACCGCGTTCAGCGCGTCCTCTCTCCGAGACCGAGACCAGAACGGGACAGAACGCGAATCGTCACACCCACCACGGCACCACCCGCATTGAGAGCGAGGAACACGAGGGTGCGGTGGTCTCGTTAGCAAGACCAGGGCGGCGCGGCGCGGCATCTGTCACTCGCCGGGATAAAAGAAACAGAAAAGGGAATCCTCGCGAAGATCCTGTCGCCGCCCAAACAAACATTTCACTTGCGTTCTCCAGGCGGTTCACCGCCGCCGGCAGCGGCCTCCCCTTTTTGTCACGGCCGAGGTTGGATGAAATTAAGCACTCCTAATAATGCATTAATAGTAGTTTTTATTTCTTTTAATTAACTTGTCACATTATTATTTTACTTATATGACAAAGAGAATGAAAAATAAAAAATGAAAAAAACTATTTCTATATAAAAAGTCACCTCTTCACTAAAATCAAAGCATAAAAAAATACCAAATATGCATCGAGAGCTCTCTACTACTCTATAATACAATTTTCTTTTCTAAAATAAACAAAAGATATAAAAATTACTGTAGAAACTATACATTGAAAAGAATTAGATGTAAAAATAATTTATTACTCTTAAAAACTATCTATGAAACTTGCGCTGAAACCAGTGACGAATCTTAAAAATAAAACTGAGTTGGTGCTAAATCAGTACTGAGTCTGAATAAAACAAATTTTTTAAACTATTATTAAACAAGGATGCACCGGGCCTGCATCCGCCACTGGCTGAAACCCCCCGTCCTTTCCGTCTCTCATCCAGCCTCTGCAGTGACATTGGTCGTAACTTTTGCCAAAGCATGTCGCCGTTTTCCTGCTTTCACCGTCCTGCACGCCGCACGCTTGTCTGTCTCGTGGTCGTGGCTCGCGGACGGCATTGGATTTTCGCGCTCACAACGTCAGTCGCGTCGCCGGTAAAAAGGTCCAGTCCAGATGGAGTTGTGGCACGTGCGACCTTTTGTGTGTTCAAACGAATTCCTTGCCCAGACAGCCGTGAGCGACTGCAGAAGGAGGACGACGCGTTGATCGCACTTGGCAATTCCAAGTCACCATCGCCGTAACTGGAAGCTTTTTTATTGACCAGGGGTGGAGAAACGGTCGTCGCCGGCCACTTCTCGCTAAGCGGCCAAGGGAGAGAGCGGCGGGGAACAGAGAGAGAAAGCGCTCGCGCTCGCGCACGGCCGGTCGGCCACTTCTCTCGCTGTCACCTGTCACACGCCAAAGCATTCCTTAACAGTTGTGGCCGCAGTCTTCTCTTCTCTTCTCCCCACGCCTCTCCCCACGCAATCCCACTCTGCCTCCTGCCTCGCCTTCGGTTCCAATGACGCCGCCGCCGCCGCCCCTCGAGGCGCGCGACTACATCGGCCTCGGCGCCTCCGTCGGGTCCTCGTCCTCCCCAACCACCACCGCCGCCGGTGGCGAGGCGCACCTCGCGCTGCGGCTCGGGCTCCCGGGGTCGGAGTCCCCCGGCCGCCGCGTCGAGGCGGAGGACGTCGACGCCGTGCTCACCCTCGTCTGCCCCGCGCCTGCGCCTCTACCCAGGGCAGGCGGCGCCAAGCGCGGGCTGGACCGGTCCGCGAGCCGCGGTGCGGATGCGGAAGATGTTGTGGGCTTGAGGGGGGAGGACAGGGGCGATGGAGATGCCGCTGCCGGAGCTCCGCGGGCTGCCAAGTAAGTTCACCTCCAGTTTGGTTAACTTTCCGTTTTAAGAGTGATTCGATTTCGGACTCACCGCGAGCTCGCTATCCAGGCCGGATTCTGTGCTTGATGTTGAGGTTCTGTACTTATCACTGGTTGTGAAGTCTGAAGACTTGTTGAAATACTTTTCGATGATGTTCACGTGTACTTATGTTCGGTGTTTTATGTGCTAGGGCGCAAGTTGTTGGGTGGCCGCCCGTTCGGAGCTACAGGAAGAACACATTGGCTGCAACCGCAAATGCCACAAAGACAAAGGTCGAAGATGAAGGTCGAAACGAGACAGGGTGCTGCTATGTTAAGGTCAGTATGGATGGTGCCCCGTACCTTAGGAAGGTCGACCTCAGGACCTATTCGAGCTATGAGGATCTCTCACTTGGTCTTGAGAAGATGTTCAGCTGCTTCATAACTCGTAAGAGTTCCTGTTTATGTTTGATTCTTGATCTGATGTAGTGCCCGCTAGTATACTTAGACTAGCAAACAATCAAATCTCAATGAACAACTAAGTAGGAGTATCAAGGAAGTTACTCTCAAATGTTCTCTTTGCTAGGAAAAGGAAATAAAGTGGAATGCTAATCATGACCTTAAAAATTGTGCATGTATACAAGTAGCAAATATATGTCAGTATTGGTTCCTGTGCAAGTGAGAATAAAAACGAGGCAAACATACTAGATCTGCTAACTTTGTACTTTATTTCCCTTCAAGATATTTAGACATGCTTAGGATTGAATTACTCTTGTATTAGAAACATAATTACATGTAGACTTGTGGCATCACAGGTAAAAGCGGTCCATCCAAATCATCAAGAGGAGATAGGCTTGGTGATGGTTCTAGTGCCGATGCCCTTCAGGACCAAGAGTATGTCCTTACTTATGAAGACAAGGATGCTGACTGGATGCTCGTTGGTGATTTGCCTTGGGAGTGAGTTTCTTAAAATAATAGTGTTGCAATTCTGACCTATGCATTGTTTGTGTTGTCCTGAGCTTTTCGTTGCTTCATCAGCATGGTGTATCGTTACTGTCCTGCCCCTTTCATGCAGCTTGTTTACCACTATTTGTCGGAAACTGAAGATCATGAGAGGCTCTGAAGCTGCTGGCATGGGTAATTTATACAGTATACTATAGCAGTATCTCTTTCATGTTTTGAGTTTGACTATTGAACTCTATGTTAGAGAAATTAAATCTTAGTCATTTTCTTCATTTTTTATCTTGTGGTTCATATTATATTAGTTGCTGATCACTATTGTATGCCACTGGTAATTAAAAAATAAATTAAACTGTGTTTAAATATGTTATTGGTTATTAGCGATTAAAAAAATCTGTAGTTAAGACCATTGCACATGGAAAGTGTTGACGGAGCATGCAGTTGACAAGACTTGTGATCTGATCTTGCGATTAGCTTTGGAAAAATTATGCATGTTTCGGCAAAACTATTAGTGTTTTGCCTTGGAGACATCAAATCTTGGAATGTGCTTGTTTCGGATATTTTTTCTAGCATGCATTGTTTATTTTTGTGGGTTAAATGTATATCTCTGGCCAGTTTGTACTACAAAGCTGTGTACTGTTATTGCAGTTGTCTTCTTGTCACTTATCTACATATATGTTCTAGGAAAATTCAAACAACTAAGACCAACCCTGGGTATGCTATAAAGAAGTTTAATTAAAAATGTTACCTGACATTAGAGAACTTATACTAGATGCATTTGTCTTGTTTCAATTTATTTCTGAAATATATTTAATCTTCCTGCAGCTCCAAGGTAATTGGGACCGATGATGGATCTGAAAAAATAGCTGTCCTGGCCTGCATATAAATCAGGAAGGAATGGACCGAGTTTTTGGCTTGAAGTGTGCGATAGTTATCTGAAGTGGTTCTGTTAAATTATCAAGTAATATTTTGTATGTGTAGTGAGATATATGGCCTTCTGGAAGACGCCCATTTTGCCCACGGGCTTGTCATGTGTCACTGCAGATGGTCGGTCGCTATTGTTTCCGAAAGATCGAACCCTGTAGCTACTGTTTCCTCTATGATACTTCATCAGCTGCCATATATTCAGAAGTTTGTACTGAGTCTGCAACTTCATACTGTAGAAGAAAAATGATCATCTCGTCGTATCAGATTTTCCCCCCTTGTTCATATCTGGATATATCCAGCCTGAAAAACTGGTACTGCTCATTCTGTTATTAAACTCTGTTGAGAACAGAGACGCCGCCTGCAAAACCTCAAAGCACGAGATTGGGATCCGCCATTTGTCAGGCAGTTCGCCTGCGCATTGACGTTGCACCGTGCCGAAGCGCTCCTTGCCTCCAGGCTCCACCTCCACCCTCCACGATTCGATCAGGGCGGACGCCACGGCAGGCAGCCTGGTGGGACGGCGAGCGACCCGATCACCAGCAGGCGGCAGCCAGCCGGGGACCATCGGCACGGCGCGGCAGCCCGGAAGAGGACCACCGCGAATTCGACATCACGGGGGCCGGAAGTGTCATCTCGACCACACCACACCGAGCAGCGTTCAGAAATCGATGGAGAGCATGGGATGAAACGCAGCACGCGCCGTGAATGCCGTGCCGTCGCGGGGAAGGCGGAGCACGGGAAGTCGTCACACGCGCGGCGCGCGAGCCATTACTTGCAGCAGCACAATGTTACAACGGCACGCACCAGTACGCAACGCTGTCACGCAAAGCGCCTTTTCTTCTCGTCGCGCTCCAATACTGCTCTGGGGATGGTTGCCCCCCTTGACCCCGGCTGCAGCATCGCTGATCGCCTTGCTTGTCCGTCCCCTTTTGATCCCAGTACGCAGTAAAACGTTAGTAGACACATAGACTACCATGCTGATGCTGCCACGCTTACCTTGACACCACGAACTGTTCCTGCTCCCCATCTGGTTTTACTGCGGCCGTTACGCGGCCTTCTCCGAACAAGCGCTGCGACCTGTGAGCGTGTCGTCAGCTCAGCTCGCGTGGCCCACTCAGCTCAGCTCGCGTGGCCCACTCAGCTCAGCTAGTATGAGTCGCGCGCAGACAGGTGCGGGCGGGGGCGGGGCTGCCGGCGCGCCGAGGCTCAAGGCGTCGCCGCGGGCGCTCTTCTCCTGCGGCATCTTCAGCACCTCCACGCACCCGGCGCTCTGCCCGACGGCGACCCCAAACAACAATGTGGGCCGCAAAAGAGAGATTGACTTGGGCCGTTGAACAGTTAGTTTCTTGGGTTTTTTTGGTTGCGTCTCGTGGACTCCTTATGTTGGTTTTATGGGCTCGTGGGCTTTCTTTTCGTTGTTCCGTTCAAGCTCATTTTTTTTTATCTTGAAAATTGGAACGAGTCAGATTAGCTCGGATAACGAAATGGAAAGTCCTGTAGGAACTGTGATTAAAATAAATTGTGCATACTAGACCAATAAGCATCAATTAATTGAGAAAATTTCTGATTTTTCCCTGATCTGAAATGTTCAAGTGGGACTGACAAATTAGGCACAAAGGTGCTCTGTAATCCTTTCAACAAGGCAAATCTATGCCCGTAGATCGATTTAGACCTGACGTGATTGAAGAGATCGACTGACAGATTAAATACAATTACAGCAAAAAAAAAAGAAAAGAAAAGTAAAGTAAAGATACTGCTCGAGTGGGGGAAAACGAAAGCTAACACAAGAGCATCCATGTAGGCTTCAGGCAGCAGGCCGATCGATAATACCGGCCAATTAGGTAGGAGGATGCCCAACGTTGCCATCGCACAGCGACACCAAAAGCTAATCATCGTTACACAGCATTAGTCAACGGTTCTGCCTGTCACAGTCTTGCCACCATCAATTATCCATCCTTTCATTTCGCCACTGCGGGGGTAGCGGCTAGAGAACCGCTCGTGATTCTTGTTTCCTCTTTCTTCCACTGGCCCTCCCTTGTTATTATATTCCCAGCGATGCGTATATATAGTGTATTGCAAGATACTAGTACTAAACTAGATATGTATACAAGGTGATTAGCGTGACAGCAAATCGGTAATCATATGGCGTCTGAGCTCAAGACGTGTGCTAATCCATGTCCACATGTGTGCTTATTATCAACTAATACCTCTCCTTAGATTGCAATAAGTAATTAAGTATACGACAGTCAGTTTGTTTGAACCTAACTGGATTGATTTAGGAAACAGCAGCTAGCTTGTCAAAAGCAAGTGTGATGTTTCTGTAACTTATGTGCAACCTGCTGCACAAGTAGCACCAGGTTTTGAAAAACTGGTACAAACCAGCCGGTTCGGTTTAATTAGACGACCAAACTTCAAAAAAAAATCGACGCATTACTGTAGCAAGATGGCCGGACTCGAGTTTCTAAAGATGAGCTCAGTGCCTCTCTTTAGCTCGCCCATTTCGTTAATTAGTTTGGAGCAGTGGAAGGTATGAAGCACATAGATCATAGGGACAATTGCGTCATTGACTTTAGTTGACAAGCTAATTGTAAATTTGACTCTGTTTCTTTAGTTTGTATAGTTGACTCTGATTTTTTAAAATGAACCTGCCGTTTGACTCTAATTTATAATACCGTTAGCATCAGTTATTTTTAATGATTAAATAAAATAAAAAAAAGCAATAAATCATTGAAATTCCTTGGAACGGACTATAATACCCCTGGATAATTTTCTTGTGAGCCTATCGTCACCTAGGACTTTCCCCGAGACCAGGGCCGAGCCGGCTGAAACCGGGTCCCTGTACTAAAATTTAAATTAGGGCCCTATTAAGCTAACAAATAATATATATATAATATACTATATAGCATTTCAGAAAAGTATACTAAAATCATATCTATTCACTTGAATAGCTTCATTCTTGTAGTATTTTTTGAAATGAAATCATCGATGATAGACTCATACTTAATTTTCTCCAATATCTCACTCTCAAGTGCTATCAAAGCCAAATCATTAAGTCTTTCTTGTAAGATTGTAGAATGTAAGTAGTACTTTAGTAGCTTCAATTTGGAAAAACTCCGTTCTGCTGAGGCAACAGTCACAGGAATAGTCAATAAAATTCTATATGCAATAGTGGCATTGGAAAAATAATCATGTCGCTTCAGAAACTTCAGAATCTCAAGAGGGATCGTATTTCCATTTGGAATGAAATCTTGAAGAAATTTCAACTCCATATACAGCTCATTTGCATCAATATCAGATTGTCCATCTCTTGCAAGGGCAGCTTCAAGATTCTGACAAAAAGATTTCAAGTTTCTAACATCTAATGATCTCAATTCATCTGAAGTAAATAAGAAGCCAAATTTTTTTTGAAAGCCTTGATACTGCTCAAATCTTGTTGCAAGCGAGGAAATAGCTCGATCAACAATAGATAAAAAATAGTTGATTCTAAATGATTCCTCTGCAGATTGAACGGAAGCATTTATGTTATTTCTGTTCTCATCAAAATGATTCTAAATCGATGCATAAAAAGCATATATAATATCTGAAGTAGAGCCTCCCGAATACTTGCACATCGAAATCTGATAGCTTTAACACTTTCAACACGACTCTCCCAACACTAGATGAAAGCATAAAATAATAAAATTAACAATTAATGATTTTAACTAATGAATCTAATAATAGAATTAATTACACAATAAAAACTAATCATCCTATTAAGTAATCAGACAATTACCAAACTATACCACAATAATTAAAATTTTATAATAATGGTTTACCCTAACGAGAAGGCACAGGTCTCAGGTCAGGCAGGCCGTGCGGACGTGCGATACTTCTATATATCTGGTTGCCGGCCTGGATGGTTGGATCACGGTGACGGTGACGTTCACGGCGATCTCACACAGCGGCATGTCACGGCAGCAGACTCCCAGGTCCTCGTCTTGCCTATCAGTCTATCACGAAAATTTTGAAAATTGGAATTTGGATCGCCGATCGCGAAACTTGCGTCCGTTCAGTTCTTTTGTAACTACCGTTCGTGGCCTGATGACGTGATCCATTCGTGGGTCTGCTAGTGCGTGTATCAGGCCTTGTATTTATATACGTATACATACCGGCGGCCTGCTTCCTGCTGCTCAAGAGTCAAGACTGGCGGCCTGCTTTCTGTTACTCAAGATATACCGTGACGAAAAAAATTGAAGGCCCGTGAAACTTGGGGGCCCTGTTCCATCGCACCGGTAGCACACCCGCAAGCTCGCCCCTGCCCGAGACCCCGACATTCCCACCGTGAACCAACGTAATCCAACTAGGGCGCGGCGGCGGGTTGCCTTGCGGGGCGGCGTGCAGGCGGCGGGAAGCAGGTCGCGCTGCTGGGCTGCGGCAAGTGGCTCGCTCGGGCGGGGAGAGCGGAGCTGCCGATTCAGACGCTCGGGCATGCGAGGCACCGGTGCGCAGGCTTGTGGACGACGAGCGGAGCCGCGATTTGTTCTCCACTCACCTCTCTCAACTCTGCTACTCTCCAATTCTCAAAAAAAAAAAAAAAACACACACACACACACACACTGCTACTGTCCAAATCTGACAAGTCAAGAAGTGGATATACTCCTATTTTCTAATATCGTTGATTGCAATGTGTACGTACGTCCACGTGAACATTGTAGGCCTTGTTTAGTAGGAGTCCATTAATTTAGCTAAGATTTTTACATGTGCTGTGAACTGTAAGGAAAGCAATATAAATGCTATGGTTTTTAACTTTGATATTATTGCAATGTGAGTCTTGCCATATGAAATTATTTGATTTCAAAATGTTTAGAATACATAAAATTGATTTTAAAATTTGAAGAAAATTTAAAGTATATTCAAAATATTTCAAAACATTCAAACTTTAACTGAAAGTGAGTTTAAAATATATTTAATTATTACTGAAAATTTTTATATACTACTGTTTTTTTTATTAACAACACATGATCATTCGTGCAAACAAATTAACAAAACAAGGTCAATAGCATAAGGGAAAATATGTTCTTTTATATAGGACTTAACACCGTCGAGAGGTTATAACGGAGTAGGGTCAATTTTAGCCTTCGTTTTGAAAAATCAAGATCAAATATGCAAACCTAAAAAATAAGATCAAATGTGCAATTAGCTTATCAAGCAGGGTTAGTTTCGCAATTGGCCATAGATCATACTACTTCGACACATTACTGTAGTATTTTTTTTTTATTCGAAACAGCGGCAGAAGCTCTGCCACCCATTACAGAAGGAAGCAAAAGTAATTTAAGTTCAGTTATTACCTCCGTTTCAACATATAAGCATTTTTATGTTTGCATAAGGTCAAATTTTTTAACTTTTACAAAAAATATTTTAAAAAATTATGTAAATTTTAATATAAACAAATATTTTTTATGAAATTTTTAATGCTAAATTCAAAAAATATAATTTTTATATGATAAAACATTATTAATTCTATACTATTAATGATCAAAGTTATAAAAGTTTAACTTTAACTAAACCTAAAAATGCTTATATTTTAGAATGGAGGGTGTTCATCACAAACCAAGAATCTTAGAACACCTCTAAAAAAGCGGTTAGGAACGCAGAGCATGTAGACATCAGCCTCCCTATTTTTTTTCGAAAACCCTCATCAGCCTCCCTATTATTATGTAATAGGATTGTATAAGCAGCCGCAATTTGAGTCCTGAAAAGGTGCTGCAAAACTAAAATATGGAGGAGGATCAAACATGAACAGCGTGATGCTGTTTTCTATAAGGGCATCATGGCCCAGAGTACTTACTATAACTAATAAGCCAGCCAGCCTTCATCAAGAGATGATCAGTTAGGTGCTGTTCCCTTTAAGGAGTTCACTGGCGAGGCTCCGACGCGGCAAATCTCATGTGTATCCATTTGTTTATGGATTAATTTGTTTATCGATCAGGGAAAAAAGAGATTCATAGTTTAGTGCCTGAACTGTTGCATCAAATCATCTGTTCCTGCAGCAAGCTGGTTCACACGCGTTGTAAAGCTAACACAGCATATCTGATGGGATTTTCTAGCACCTAGACCATCAGTAATATAGTTCTGGATGCATATTATTATCATCACTAATCGATGATCATCTCAAGCAATGAAACACAGGCCGCATGCACGTGAAAACCAAATCTACGACCGGGACTGTAGCAAATGGCGAACGACAGCTATATAAATTAACAAGAAATAATGCTTTTTAAAAAAGAGAAATAATGCTCTAAAAAACGAGAAATAATGCTGGTGTCCTAGACCCGGCTGCCATGAAATACAATACTCCTACATGTGTACTACGGCTGTCTTCGATCGAGGAGGATCCGCTCCACCTAAACTGCGATCCCACCACACACCATGTCTGATGAGCTAGCCGAGTCTGATCCATGCAGCTACCAGCGAAGCTTCTGATTCCCGAGATCGCCCGGAAGATTTGCTCCCCGGCTTTAGTAGTCTATACTATCTTGATTTGGCGCTTACAAATCTGCTCCATGTCTCTCCAATTATCAGCTGATTGCGTATTATTACTTTTCTGTCCAGTTGTATTATGAAAATGGATATGGATTGTGTTATGAAAATGGGTATAATTGGTGCCGTACTTAGTCTCCACTACTCTATTTTAACGAACATCATTTTTCATGCACCGTCCATTTCCGTGCCAATTCTTTGTAAGCTTCTGAATCTTATTCTAAATTAGTTTGCAAAGTTTGTTTTTTGGATCAATGAGCAGGGCCACTGCTCTTTCATTTAAGAAGAATAGTGTTCCAAAATTACATGAGTTGTGGTGTTTGCAAAGTTTTTCAGTGATGCAATCCTTCTCTGATTATAAAAATCTAAAAGCAAAATCAAGGACCTCAAATTCAAATTCCTTTCTCCTTTATTTTATTGATAAGAGTCGGGGCACATTGTGATGATCGATGATACTATGTTAATAAAACTCATACAAGCCACCAGATATATTAAATTAATAAACGTATTAAACAAAAGAGGCATTCTGCTGTCTCCTTTTAATTGGGCCAATAAGGCAATCTCTTCTCCTTTCCCTTTAAGAGGCTTCTTTAGCACCATCCATCTTCTCCTTTCTTTTTTGCTTCCATTTTTTGGGTCTTCGTCTAGGTCAAGCTAAGGGGTCACCATGAGTGCAAGCAACTCTGGGGACAGAATGGAATGGGGAACGGGAAGATCTTCATCAAGCTCCAGGAGGAAGGGCAAGAAAACCGGCAGCAGCGGCAGCTCCGACAAGCCGAGGCAGCCGCAGCGAGGTCTCGGCGTGGCGCAGCTGGAGAAGATCAGGATAGAAAGTGAGATGGAAGAGTACTTGCACCAATATCCTCTTGGCCATCGACCACCGATCCACAGAACCGGTAGCCTCAACTTGGTAATCGTTCCCATGTCTGTGATCATTTTGCTGCTTTGACCTTTTGTTATGTACTAAAACTTATTTTGATTGGTCTCTTAGAGTTTCTGATTTCTTGAATTTGATTGATGAGCAGGATGGTCTGCGACTGGCTCACTCGATGCCACCATCTCCGTCGACCTCCTCCTTCCATGCTAATATCAGTGCTTCATCGTCCTACCCAATCCATCGCCCCAATCTTGCGGTACATGCTACTCACTATTTACTGAATAATTATTCAGCAAATGTGTTAGTGAAGCACTATGCGTTATTAGAGACCATCCAAAGTAATTCATCAGAGCTTTGTCTGTTGTTGCTATATGTTAAGCCTATTACCTTGGCAACTAGATTAGTTACAACTTTGGCAAACAAAATATTATATTAATTTCGATGTTTTATGGTTAATAGAGAGACGTTTGCAATTTGGTTCTAAAAATTTACTTGGCAGTACATATAATTCAGCAGCAAAAGCTAAGTGATAAACTATTGATCTCTCTCATCGCCCTTTTCTTTTCTCCCGTGTTTTTGTGCTGTACATCATGCTTATGTATATGAAGAATGCATGCATTACTTTTGAGTTTTGAGCTAAAGTATGATGGATCATATATGCAGGCTAAAAGTTGAACAAGCTAGCAGAAAATACAATATCCTAAAAGATTATGAACACGAGAGTCGTATCATTGCAGATCAAGAGATTTTATTCTCCCATGCACGTGATGGCGTTCGCTAGCCAGATTGCATATCTTGCTGCTGATGCGACCTAACTTCAATTATGTCTTGTTCGTACTCAGGCTTATGGAGAGAGAGGAAACATAAGATATGGCGACTTCCAAACGAATCCCGTCATCAGGTGCGTCTGGCTATGCCATAGAATTTCTGTCTACCTCTCTATTATTAACACATACTCCTTCCGTTTTTAAATCGATATCACTATTGACTTTTAACATCAAATTTGACCGTTCATCTTATTAAAAAATTTGATAAATATTATATATTTTGTTATAATTTGATTTATCATTAGAGTTATTTAAATCACAACTTAAAATTTTACACATTTGAACTAATATTTTGAATAAAACGAATGGTCAAATTGAAGTTAAAACTCAACGACGACATCATTTAAAAAACGGAGGGACTACATCAAAGATGATCTAGACATATATAACTGCAGTAATATATAACATGTATTAGCTTATGTCTTCCTATCTTTACATCCAGATTTCCTAATTACCATGGCGATATCTTTGATTCGGAAGCACATTACTCCTACTCCCATCATCATCAGAGCAACAATATCACATTGCCTCTCTTCGAACCTGAGGTACTATACTAGTCATTAAAATTGAAGAATTGATAAAGTTTTGTTGTCGCTTCAACATTATAGGAATCCATTTACTCGCAGAGACGGCATGATCTAAATCAACCGGCAGACTCCTTGAACTCGGAGGATGATCAACAGGAGGTGGACCTTGAGCTGAAGCTATGATCGATCCAAAATACCTCAGTGGCTAGCTCTACCCCTAGATTAAAGTTCATTGTTTCTGCCACAAAAACTAATGGATTTGCAGTTTTGTGTGATGCGTGCTCATGCACAATCTTTGTAAGCACTCACGGTGTAAAGATGTGTAATTGGGTTACTGAAAGCTATCAGGCAGCAGGATTTGGTTATGGTGCTAGCTTTAGTTGATTTGAAAAATTGTGTGTAAACGAGACCCTTTACACACTCCAGCCTTCAGATATCAGAAGTTCAGAGCTACTGAGTTCAGAAGAGAGTGGTGCATGTCTATATAACCAACCGTGCCTATTTTAGAACTATTTTCAAGATATATAGGGAGTCCAGAGAGATAATACAATTCGCATAGAAAATAACAACACGGGTTTAAATTATGATGATATGCGTAAACATAGGCTCATTGCTATATCTTTCAGTTCAAGCTACGTAAAAATTCGAGAAGTGATTGTATGTGGGTAGGGCCCTGACAGGTGTTTCGTTCTTGGATCAACGACAAGAACACATTATCTTTTTTCAAAAAAAATATAAAGAAAGGCATGCGTCCATAATTCCTCAGCTCGCATTTTCCCGGAAACACAAAAAAGGCCTCGAGAGAGGAAATCTGACGATGCTTACGACGCAAAAACAGGATATTATTGCCTTTGATGCATACCTGACCTTTGGTCCTTTATTATTGTATATCATCCACTGCCAGCGAAATGGGCTACAGAAAGTAATGTTGTCGGCTGTTGCGCAGCAGTTCGCGTGGCCACGAACCTAGCTCCGCACACCAAGCGTGCGGCCCGGCCCACCTCGCGTGTCTCCCGCCGCCCTCCGCCTCTCGCCAGGCTTCCGTGGCGCGGCACCGCCGGAGCCGCCACCCTCTCCCACCGCCGCCGTCTTCGGGAATAACATGAATTTCTATAGCCGAAGGTGGAGAAGAAGAAAATTAAGGTACAAATTCACGAGAAATAAGAGATTTTACAAAAAAAAAAAATTGACCAATTTGAGGGGAAAAAAAAAGGTGAGCAGAGGGAGGTTGCCTCCACCCTATGCGGAGGGAAAGAATCCCGCGTATCTATCTCTATGTATATTTATGATTGCGCATATATAGCGCATTGCATAGTTATAGTTCTGGCTCGTTTGATAATGAACTCGGTGCACTCCGGCGGGGTGATCCGAGGGCAGTCCCAATGCTTAAAACTATACATAATTTCTATAACAACCACATCAGAACGAAATCACTTATAGAAACTATCTCACACAATGCAAATGTCTTCGTGTAATAAATATTATTCTTTTTTCTCTTTCCCAACATTTTCTTCTTCAAAATACTATTTTTTCTAATTCAGAACAAGTACATGCATACAGGTCCACTAGTGGTTTCTTCTCAATACTATATTTGTGGTTTCTTAGTGCCTTAAGGCAAAAGTAGATATGGTTTCTCTACTAAGAAATACTCCCTCCATCCCACAATGAGCTTCGTTTAAGGCCAAAAAACTATTCTCTAATTCATCTTCGCTTGCTCCTAGTATCGAGGTGATCTCCTCAAAACAAGCGCACATGCAGCCGACCGTTTCGAGTGTTAATTAGCGACATCGTTTAAGCAGCCGCATGCAAATTCTGTTAGACTCTCGCATGCAAATTTCTATCGCCTGAGCGCACGCTTCACCTCCCTGCTACTGAGTTTATATTCTCCTGGCAAGTGCGTTTTCTTCTCCCTACTACTCCCTTTGTCTGTTCTCTCTTCCTTTCGTTACTGCTGCGCACTGCTTGTCACTGCTGCTGGCCGAAGATGGTTGGGAAGCTTGTACGTGGTGTGAACTGGGTGCCGGATAGTGAAGACGACGTGGAGCTAAGCTTGTCTACTGAAACCAAATTTCCGGAAGGCGTTGTAATCGCAGATACGGTCGACGGCGAGATGCTAAATGAAGTCAAATCTGAGATGCGTGATGAGTTTGAAGCTAATATGCTGGACAAGAACGAAGTTGAGAAATTGCAAGTTGCGGATGAGATTGAAGCTCTTTTGAAACTTGCTTCGACAGAGGTTAATGTGTTTTTGATGACAAGGCACAATACGAAGTCATTAATTTGATGAGGCCTCATGTTTTCATCCTGTTACGGAGGGCATAGTGATGATATCATTGGCGCTGCAACTATCCTGTTTTGCATTGGACGTGGGCTTGATAATTGAGTAGCACGATTAGAAATTCTAAACAGGAAATGTTGTTTCATTAGTTGGCATGCTCGCTGCTACTAGTTGGCATGCATGAATATGTAGCTTACATAATTTGGTACTAGTAAGACAGAAAAGTAATCTAAGTGATGAATTCCATTGCTTTGTTGTAAAGCTCCATGAGACACTCCAAGGTAGTGGAAAGGGTGCCCGTCATCTCCATGCTCGTTTTCTTCATATGTGAAATGTTGTAGTACTGTCCACCATTTTGCTTCATAACCTCCATCATGCAGGTTTGTTGAGTTAGAAAATTTCGGTTAGACCGATCTGTTGGATAATCTTGAAATGCCTCTACAACCTTGGTTACAATTTGGTCCACGTTGTTTGGAGTTCCTTTCTGAAACAAAGCTTGGATTGCAGCAAAAAAACCAAGATCCAAAACATTTAGGTCAGGTGAATTAGGAGGTTGGCAAGTTAGCTTTATGTTCCACCCATCAGCTTGTGCAGCTTCAACAAATAACGGGTCGTCAACATCAATATGCGTCTAAGCATTGTCTTGCTGGATGTAAATCGGCAAATCTCGCTCTTCAACTGGCCATTTTGCTTTGATTGCTGGAATGACTTTTTGTATCAAGAACTCTCGAATGGTTTCTTTTCTAACTGATGTCATTGCCTTTTGTAACTAGTGTACCTACAGGTTGCAAGAATATTAGAAAATTAGGTGAAGAGACATGTCAAAGTAAAATATGAACATGCCATTTTAAACAAATTGCAGATCATACCTCTAGGTCGGTTTGCACTCCTCCTCTGAGCTGCTTCAATATAAGTGAAGGGAAAAATACCTAATTTTCCATCAAAGATGCAATTGCCCTCACTGTCAAATCTAGGCCGAGTAACAACAGCTAGGAACATTACCTTTTCTATGAAATTTTTGCTTCTCACATCCCTTTGTGGACCTTCTTCATCATTGGCCAAATAAAGTTTCTGGTTACGTCTAGTTCTATAGAACCATTTCTCATCAATGTACACGATGTTATACATTGGTTTGAAAGTGGGTGCACCAGGTCCCAAATTTTCCAACATTGACAAGCAATATCGAACCCTTCCTTTTTTATTGTCATATGTCAAGCTAAACTTTATGTCATTTGTGTGCCGCCAGAAACATCCTTCCTGAAAACGCCTATGGAGCGTGCTCTTTTTCATACCAAGTGCATTAGCTAAATCACTTAAGGTTGTGCGCTTCTTCAACTCTACAGCTTTAATAGCTTCAGGAGCAATTTCAATTCTTTTACGGCCAACGTTATTTGCCAACTTGTTTTTAAGATCTTCTAAGCTACCGTTCTGCCCGGCACGCCAAAGTAACTGAATGATTCTAATGGGTACGTCGAATTTGAGAGCAACTTGCCTAGATACTCCACGACGGAGAACTGGTGGATCAGTTCGTTCCAACAACGCCATATAAATTGCAATTTTCAGATCATCATGGTAAAACCTCCGCTTCCTTGGATTAGAGCCTAAAGTAAATAAACATAGAAACTTACTGCTACTGTAATGAACAACTATGAACTAGTAATATGATTTGTGCATAGAGAATTTGTACCTTCGGCAACACCAGAAGAGCTCCCTCCATGTGGTTGAGACGTGCCTCCGTCATCTTCTTGTTCGGCTGCACAAATGCAAGAATCATAATAAAAAAAGTGTTCCATCATAACAAAAAGGATTAGCCCACGAAGCAGTTGAGCCGTGCCTCCATCATCTTCACGGTCATCTTCTTGTTCGGCTGCACAAATGCTAGAATCATACTAAAAAAATTGTCAATGCATAAAAAAAAGATTAGCCTATGAAGCAGTTGAGCCGTACCTCCATCATCTTCACGTTCATCTTCTCCGTGTATGGCTGTACAAATGCAAGAACCATACTCTAAAATTTGCCAAAGCATAAAAACAAATTAGCTCACGAAGCAGTTGAAACTAAGATGCACCTTCATCCCACACCATGTCATAGTGTAGCTCAAGAGCGGGTCCATCCCACTCTCCCACAGCATCCCGATCGATGGCCTCATGACGATCTGAATCATCCGGTGGCTCTACATTTAGATCGAAGTTTCTGGTGGCCATGGAGTGGAAAGAGACGTACCGGAGATTCTTAGAGCTACAACTGGATCGAGCTGTGGCCTCCAATGGCGATATATATAGGCGCTACAAATTGGAAGTGCTCAGTCCGCGAAAATTTCGTCGTCATTTTGTTTCCAAACGGCAGCGCGCCATTTTGTTTTAGTTCCAGCACAAAGGTTGGAAAGTGCTTAGTGTGCGGGAATAGGAAAGTTCAGGGGAAAAATTTCAGCAGGCGTATGTTTCGGCTAGTGCTCAGCGCGCGAAAAAAGAAAGGAAATTTTTTGAAAGGGAACGCTGCATGCTGCGCAAAACAACTTTCAAATTTTGTTTGGTAAACATTCGCAGCCACTGCATGCCATCATGAAATGACAATTCGCGTCAATCGCTGATGGCGTAATTAGCGCACGCTGTTTCCAATTTTTAAGGGGGCAACCAAGCAGCCGTTGCATGACGTAGTTAATGCTTCTTAGTCTTGGTGTCCAGAGCTTATACGAAGCTCATTGTGGGATGGAGGGAGTAGTTTTTTATATTTTTCCTCTCTTTCCTCATTAATTAAGATGACATGTCATTATTTTGCTTAGGTGAAGAGTCATTTAAAGAGAGAGAAAATACCATTGGGACTGCTCTGAGGCCTTGAATTAGCCGCGGACGACGGGCTGCATGGGCCGTGCCGTTATATTCAAGGCCGGTCGGTTCACACTGCGTGGCGAAGTGGCGATTGGCGACACGGGATGGGGAACTACCGGCCCACGCATGGGAGATTCGGGCGAAAGGCCATTTCCCAAACCAGAATGATCGATGGTTAACGTTTTTTTTTTGCGACGGGATTCACGTATTTACTTAGTACGGCATTTTTTTTATGATTCGAGCAAATGATACCCAACTAAGATATATGATCTCCGCCCCTGACTGAATTCGAAAAGGTTAATAAGGATTCACAAACTTGCATGCTGTGGTACAGCATTTCTTAAAATACCCATGCGTTGGTAAAGTTGCAACAGATCATTTATTGTGCTCACAAATGTCCAGGTAGGCTCCAAAAGGAAAACAACAGCTAAGTAGCCTGCAACATATGACCAGATACACTCCTGCATGGATCGGATTCCTTCTAACCCTCGTTAGAGGGTAGAGAGTCACTGAAGGGTGGGCCACTAGGAGAGCGCTGCCCCCTGCATGCCGCGCTTCAATTACTCGAGGTGTCCAAAAATCCAGTGATGATGAACGTATAATTACAAGACTTGTCTAATGAACATCCCACAGATCACCTGCTTATCTAGCTGTGACTTCAACCCCTTAAAACCTTTCCTTGCGCTCATCACTGGCTACTACTCCCTCCGTTGCAAAATATAAACATTTTTAGATTTAGTCAAAGTAAAACTTTTATCACTTTGACTATTAATAATAAAAAACTAATGATATTTTACCATATAAAAATTATATTTTTTATTTATTGTGAAATAAGATTTTATAAAAATTATATTTTTATATTAAAAATTATGTATATTTTTAAATATTATTAGTAAAAATTAAAAAAATATTTTTATTCAAACTTAAAAGTGCTTATATTTTGAAACGGAGTTAGTTGAGTCTGATATAATCCAGCCGGCCGTCGATCCATGCAGTGTGCTCTACTCATTTACTGCATCCTATAAATTCCATCCAGCTCGACCTGTCTTGGCTCAATGTTTCTTCTGCCTGACCCATTGGCGTATCTAACTATAAACAGCCATACACTCCTACATTGATTACGAATTGATTTACCAGCAAGAAAATTGATTATCAATCATAACGAATATCCTGCACAGCAAGCTAGCAAAAGATTGCAGCCGAGCAGTACATGAATGTTTGCCTAGCTTGCTGTGAGCATGCATGACCATGCCCCATTATAAATAGCGCTGTTCTGTTGACATGGATTGCATCGCAGAAGAACAGACTTCCTCCAAGTTTTGCTGTAGTCGACTTCGCGTTCTGCAGTAAGCCTCGCTCTCTTCCTTCCCTTCTTAGATCTACTTCTGCATCATCCATCCATCCATATGCTAGGTGATATATATGTTTGTGATCGCGTTCTTTGCCATATATAGGTTCCCATGGATTACGCAAGTGGATCTAGAGTTGACGGCAAAGAAAGGGGAGGCGGAGGACATGGCTCGTCGTCTGGGTCGAAGAAGCGCGGCATCGAGATGGGTGTGCAACCCAGCCCCAAGAAGCTGCCATGGGAGCCAAGGCGAGGTCCTGGGATTGCCAAGCTAGAGGAAATGAACAGGATCAGAGAGGAGTTGATGGAACAGACGATGCGCTCAAGAAACCACCATTTTCACCAGCAGCCACCATCAGCTGCCCCAGGTGGAACCTACGGTTTGGTAATATTCACGCTTGGCTGATATGATCCCTTTAATTCATCGTTTATTTACACTCTGCTGTTTTTTTATATCACCGTACGTATATCATTTGGTTCTTTTTTTCCCTTGTGATTTACTGGGAATCGATCGATCTATCAAGCAGTGGGGAAACGAGCCGTCGCTGCCACCTTACCAGCATCAACAGCAGCAGCCGCCGCCGCCGCTTTATGCTTTCCCTCCTCCATTTCTCCGTCGAAATCTTCCAAGCTCTATGGTAATTTCTGATCTCTAATAAATGGCTGTATTATTTACATCCCCAAGTTTTTTTCATTTGACACACTCTTTTTTTTTGGGTATCTGATACAGAGATGTACAGTGGTCTCCAATGCGCTGCCATCTTATTCTTACCAGCCCGCTGCTTACGGTCGTGGTTCAACGATGCCCAACCAGACACTTCCAAAGTGTACTCAGGTACTTCTTTAACTGATATCGTTGTTGATTTTGAAATTCAACTTTGACTATTTATTTTATTCAAAAATAAAATAAGTGCGCATGTTTATGTCTTTTGTCCTCATATAATTTACTGTAGACGGTATATGGAACTGGAAGTGGTGCAAGTGGATATTACACTCTTCCCCTCGTCAGGTATACAAACATACATGATTATATCCATACATCCCGTTAAAGTCCTGCAAAAATACTTGTATTTCAAATAAACGAGATGTGCCCTATTAGCTCCCGATCAAAGATTTCTGGTCTGACCAATTAATACGGTGAAATTTGAAACCAGGCCTCTTGGCGCATCTGGAGCAGCATCTAACGCAAATCCAAGCAACGTGGCGCCTACAACATTGCCGCTCTTCAAAGAAACACCTGATCATGTTAAGGTGCGTATGTCCATCTAGCAATCGATTTTTTCTTTTGCAAATGAAATAGTTTCTTGCAACACATTTTAAAAAAAATAAAAAAAATTATGCGCTGCTAATATGTACTCTATGTAACAACTAATTTTGTGTTCCCATAATACCTGTAAAACAGTAATCGTTGTCTTACATGCACACGTGTGTTATTTGGTAGTAGTGGCACACAATATCAACCTCACACTGGCGGCATTTTAAAATTTGTAGGAAGGTGAATCTCCCTGCGTGAAGAGAGGGGAGAGCCACAACCCATCTGCAGGGGAGCCAAGCCGCAGCAAGGGCTCCAAGGATCCGTCTGACGATCTGAACCTTGATCTCAAGCTGTGATCCAAGGCAGCCATTCACAAGAAGTGGCTTGATGCGAGTAGTCGTTTTGGACGGTGGTTCCAATATTTTGGAAATTTGTTACAGTATGGGATCATCATGTTCCATGCTGGATGGTTTTGAGAAGCAATGTTAATTTTCTCTCTCTTTAGATGATAATTATGTTTAGTTTCTGAATCAAATCGTTTTTGCTTAATAAATCGAGAAAGAGTACTCTATTTATGTGAGTATTATCTATTTTTTTCTTTGCGATGATATGTGAGATATTATCTGTGCTGAGCGAGACCGACGGCCCGCACGCCGTAGCACCAACATTTCTCCAGCAAATTTCAAGACACAAGGCCCACCTCAAATTGGGCTCCACCTTCACTTTGAATCCCGCGCGAATAGCGCGTGCCCGGCAGCCAGCTATTTGCACAGCGAGCGTGGTCGACGGCCGCGGCCGGCGAGCTGGCGACATGAACGGAACAGGACCCAAATTTAGGCGCCGGGACTAAACGCGATTTTCCGATTAGAGACGAGCACGCCGAGGCGGGCGGGAATCGCGCCGAGGCCGGGCACGGGAGGAAGAAAGGGAGAGGCCGGGTCCGCGCCGCCGCGGGTCATCATGGGGTCCCTGCTCCGCGCCGCGGTCTTCACCGTCGCTCTCCTCCTCCTCGCGACCTCCGGCGACGCGTTCTTCGACTTCTTCAATATCTTCCGCCCGCGCTCCGAGAGCGACTACTTCCTGAACGCCTTCGACGGCGCGCAGGAGCAGGTGGTGCCGGTGCAGACGGAGCAGGAGGAGCAGGGCGCGGCGCCGGCCACGGCCACCGGGCTCACGAGGGTCCCGCCCACGGGGCCGCCCAGCAAGGCCGCGCAGGACACGGTCAGGCTCCGCGTGGACGGCGCGCGGGAGCTCGGCACGTGGACCATCGTCAGCCAGAACTCCGGCGTGTCGGCCATGCACATGGCGGTCATGCGCCACGGCAAGGCCGTCATGTTCGACACCACCACCACAGGCAGGTCGCTCCTGCGCCTGCCCCAGGACAACTGCCGCGTCGACCCGCGCGCCGAGACGGAAGGGACCATAGACTGCTGGGCGCACGCCGTCGAGTTTGATTACAACACCGGCGGGCTCCGGCCGCTCAAGATCCAGACGGACACGTGGTGCTCGTCCGGCGCGTTCGACGCGGACGGCAACCTGGTGCAGACCGGCGGATACTTTGAGGGCGACAAGGCCGTCAGGTACCTGAGCCCGTGCGACACCTGCGACTGGCTGGAACACCCGAACAGCTTCGCGGAGGGGAGGTGGTACGCCACGCAGCACGTGCTCCCGGGCGGGCGGTTCATCGTGTTCGGCGGCCGCCGCGCTTTCAGCTACGAGTTCGTTCCCGTGCCGGGGATGAGGAACTACAAGGCGGTCCCCATGCCGCTCCTCCGCGAGACCACCGACGACGTGGAGAACAACCTCTACCCGTTCGTGAACCTCCTCCCCGACGGCAACCTGTTCGTCTTCGCCAACGACCGCTCCGTCATCTTCGACCACAAGGCCGGCAAGGTCGTGCGCGAGCTCCCCAAGCTTGCCGGTGGGGGGCGCAACTACCCCGATTCCGCCATGTCCGCGCTCCTCCCGCTCGACCTCCGCAACGCCAGCGGCGACCCCGAGGCGGAGGTCATCATCTGCGGCGGCGCGCTCAAGACGGCCTTCAAGTTCGGCGAGACCAACGATTTCCAGCCCGCGCTCCGCGACTGCAACCGCATCAACCTGGCCCGGCCCGACGCGCAGTGGGAGACCGAGGACATGCCCGTGGGCCGTGTCATGGGCGACATGCTCATCCTCCCCACCGGCGATCTGCTCCTGCTGAACGGCGCGGCCAAGGGCTGCTCCGGTTGGGGCTTCGCGCGGCAGCCGGTCCTGACCCCGATCCTGTACTCCCCGAAGCAGCCGCCAGGCTCGCGGTTCCAGAAGCTGGCAGCGTCGACCGTCGCGCGCATGTACCACTCCACCAGCGCCGTGCTGCCGGACGCCACCGTGCTCGTGGCCGGCGGCAACACGAACACAGCCTACAACTTCAGCGGCGTCGATTTCCCGACTGAGGTACGCGTCGAACGCTTCTGCCCGCCGTACCACAGCGAGAAGCTCGCAGCCAACGGCCCGGAGATCGACGTGGCGTCCGCGCCCAAGGATGGCATGCGGTACGGCAAGCCGTTCAAGTTCCGGTTCTCCGCGCCCTCCGATGCCCTGACCCAAGCCGACGTGATGGTCACCATGTACGCGCCGCCGTTCACCACGCACGGGTACTCCATGAACCAGCGGCTGCTGATCCTGTCCGTTACCGGGTTCGTTGACGAAGGTCGCAGCCATACGGTCACCGTCGCAGCGCCCGGGAAGCCGGAGCTGGCGCCGCCAGGGTACTACCTGGTGTTCGTGGTCGCCAAGGACGTGCCGAGCAAAGCTGTGTGGGTGAAGATTCAGTGAAACGAGCTGAATTCGCGGTGAGTGTCGCTGCGGGGCTGTGTATGGAAGGGGAGAGGGCAATTAATCCATGTACTAGTAACCTTCTTGATTTTCTTTGGCTAACTCGATTTTGCATCTGGTATTTGCGTTGCGTTTATGTAGAAGTGTATACTGAATTAGAACGAGAAGATTTCATTTTGTAAATCAGTGCTCTAGTGTACATTCAACATTAGCCATTCCAAAAAAAAAAAAAAGGTTTCTGGGTCTGTTGAAAAGAGCCGAGAGATTTGATCGTCGATAATTTAATCGTTGTGATTCGACAATTTGACGCTCGACCCAATGACACATATCATCCATTCTACCGGTTACATGTGTCTGAACTTTGCTTGTACCAAACTACCAACAGCATGAGATTTTTCCATTTTAAATGTTAATTAGATTAAACTATGAAAAGGCAATTGCAATCATTATCTTGCAACTGGTGAGATTATTTCCCTTGACAGTATCCTGTGACCTGTCTTAACTTGGATGTGTTATTCTGTTCTCTGTTTGTGGGAGTTTGGTTGTCACTGTGGAGGTCAGTTCACGGTGTTTTGCCAAAAATTAAAATAATTTTTCTGGATACTAACGGAAGTTCAGGAACAAACAGCATGATCTCTTGAAATAGGCAATCCTTCCAAAACAAAAGCAAAACTTCCATAGCAACTCTGCAAATAATGAGTACTTCGCACCAGATTGTCAAATTATCCCTAATGGCCTTAAGATCGGGGTTCCAAATTACATTAGCCTTTGCTTGAAGCTGAAGGGAGCTAAAAATACACAAGAAACGCTTGCCTAAACTTAATCAATATGCCAGGGAAAGAGCAATAATACAACAAATGATATAGACACAAAATGGGGCAAATAATTATCAAGCATTCTCTTCAAAACCAGAAAATTAATTTCCAGCAGGCGCTGCTTGGTTACCAACAGGTAATGGCGATAAAGTTACACTATTTTCTTGGCCTGGGGCATCTGCACTGGCATGCCGCATGAACTCCTCTGGAGACATGTGAGTGCCATGGCAGGCACAAACTATTTTCACCTCATTTCTTCCAAACTTGTATGTTACACCAGATATGGTTCTGCCATTCGGTCCAGCCCCAGTGGTAGAAACCCAGGGAAGATCAGGATAGGATCCAGACCCTCCAAATTTGACATTTGGTGCGATGCCTGGTCTAATGACAGAACCCATAAGAGGGAATGCCCTATCAGTCTTCATGTCATCTTCCGCCTGAGCAGATGAGGAAGCACCACCCTCTGCGATTCATAAAAACCAATAAATTAGTAAATAAACTAGTTCTCAACAGTCATATGACAAAAAAAAACTTAGTATGGCCTTCCACTAAGTTTTTTCTTCACATAACCAGAGTGTTGGCAGACACCTAGTATAACAAGGCAGCAATGTCCCTCCCAAATAGTCATCCGAAATATTGTAAAATTTTAAATGAGCTCAATGACATGTCGCTAGTTTGTATCAATCATGTGTAGAGAAGGACAAAGACACTTGGACAGGACCATAGGCTAAATCAGAACAAATTAAGCATATCCTTTTTTTCTTACATCTGCCATACATACAAGTATCATAAACAGAACGATTGTTTCCTTTATTAGATTGGTGTGCTGTGCACACTGATCAAACTACTAACCTTTGGCTTTCTTGCCATCATCTGTTTGTTTGGCTCCTGTATTTTCAGCTTTATCTCTTGCAATAAAAGAAGACACAACCTGAGGCGGAGCACCAAAAGCCCATGAAGGGCTTGTTTCCAGCGTTGGTAGCTGGGCTGGGTAACCAAAAGCAACCTGAGAGGCACCAGTGGTTGTCTGGACAGCTGGTCCACCATTTGTGGGTGGCCTCAACTGTACTGTACGTATTGGGTGAAAACATCGTGTATTAGTTATTGCAGGAGGGCCAGAAACCTGAGCCGGGACTTGATATGGCACAGCCGCTACATTTGATGCTTGAATGGGCATATGATTTCCAGGGGGCAACCTTCCTGAAATGGGCTCACTTCCTGAGAAACTTGGCTGCCTCTTCCCTTGAAAATCAACCACAGCATTGTCGGCAGATCTTTTTCTATTGGACCCTTTAGTAACAACAGAACCCTTAGCACTGTCTTCGCGCTGTGTAACAAACCAAGAATTTGAGCCTTCTGCTTCTGACTCTGCAACATCCTCATTTTCACCAGTTGAACCATCATCTGTACTAATAGAGATAGGTGCATTTTTCGCACCTCCATCAGAGCTCTTACTAAATACATCAGGATGATCAGCACCTGTGTGATTATTCTTCTGAAAACTTATCTCTTCAGAAAGCAACTTGCGGTTACTCGTATCAGGCTTCTGTTCCTGAGACTGACGGCTTGCCGGTTCAATGGATCCATCGACCAATGGAGTAGAAGAACCACCTGATTGCCCCCAGAAGTTCCCAAACGACGGTGCTGCAGGACTGTGCCTCTGTCCACTACTGTGTTCCTGGTTCTCCACACTAGTCTGATGGTATTTTCGAATAGGAGCTCCAGGAGTTTGTGAACCACCTTTGCTACTGCTTTCTTCCACTTGCAGTTCAGCTTTGGGTTCTAGGGTAGCATCTCTAGCCTTAGATTTCCCTGCTGACCCACCCAACGAAAGGCCCAAACAAAGCTCAAGGCCATTCTCATCATCCATTTGTATTTTTTGGTGATTGTTGGAATATGTATGTGTGGATGCAGACTATTTCTTCAACCGTTACGTGCGCATGACGAAGACCACAGTATGGTATAGATCTTGCCGTTCAATCCTATCATCCCTGTAATAAGCACCTTTGGTAACAGAACAACAAACAAGTTTTATGGTCAATAGGCAGTGTGTAGATGGAATGGAAGCATTAATCCACTATGAGACCAATAAACGACACAATCATACAAAAATATTAATTCAGTATGCATTCTGACAAGTGGTCTGATTCGGTTTTCACACTAAATCATGGTTTTCGACATCCTAAGCCAAAAATGTTTTTCAGGAAACATTTTGCTCTCAGGCGAGACCCTACACCCTAGCCCCCGCTGAGGAAGCCTTCCTCCTCAACTGTCGTCATAATCACTCCCACCCGAACCCCGCCGGCGTGCCATCACGCAGCCCGTTCATCAACCTCTACCGCCGGATCGGCCTTCTTCCCAGTAACCTCGCTAATCCTTTAAGCCCGATGGAATCTAATGAAAACCAAACCTCAAAACCCTAACCTGTCGCCTAGTCGGAGCTCGTCGGGGGGTGACGTCGGACTAGGATCTCGCCAGAGATGAAGAAGAACCAGCCGGATGTGGCTCGATTCAGGAGGGGGGGAGGTGAATAAAGGGTCAGAAGAAAAAAATTAGAGAGCTCTATTTCGCTCCACCTGTCCATAAATTTTTCAATTTTTACCATTAAATATGTTAACTTTTCAATTTTTACAAAATTTTGGTAAGTCTTTCAATTCTTACTGCTAAATACGTTTTTCACTTCAAAATATACTATTTTTATAAAAAAATTTAACATTTTTATTATTTTATATTATATTATTATATTGTGTAATAATATATTATATTTATTATACTATTAACATTACTTAAGCTCAAATTTTGTTTATTTTAACACAATATAAAATAGTAAAAATAATTAAAATTTTAAAAAAATGGTATGTTTTGAAGCGAGAAACCTCCCATAGAGAGAGAAAAACCAGGAGAGGGAATCTCTATTTACAGTCAACTGAGCGCCAGCAAATTTGGAAAATACTTCCGATTTGAGTTGCTCTCTCCATCCTGTGTTATAAGTTATCTTAGAGCTAGAAATGAGAATTAAGAAAAATAAAAAAGTGAGATGTTTTGAAAACGAGAGAAAGAGAGATAGAATATACATGTACTGAGAAAAGAAAAATTGTTTCGAAAAATGAGAATGACTTAAAATTTGAAAAAACTTAGAAGTCCAAAATTACTTATAATTTGTTATGAAGAGAGTAGATCCAAAGTGTTCGAAATTTTAGGCTGTGTACGTGCACCAAAGTACTACTCTCTCCATTCTTAAATTAATGTCGCTGTTGATTTCTAACATCAACTTTGACCATTTGTTTTATTCAATTTTTTTTATAAATATCATATATTTTATTATAACTTGATTTATCACTAGAGTTATTTGAATCACAATTTAAAAATTTACACATTTGAACTAATTTTTTGAATAAAACGAATAGTTAAAATTGATGTTAGAAATCAACAGTGACATCAATTTAAAAATGCAGAGTATTTAGTACGATCTAATTTAACCACTTTTATATTTCATATAGTCTACTTACTTTGTTCATAAATTAATGTCGCTGTTGATTTTTAATATTAATTTTGATTATTTATTTTATTAAAAAAAATTGTTCGTAAAATTTGAAATTACGATTCAAACACCTCGAATGATAAATCAAATTATAATAACATATATGATATTTATCAAAAAAAAATTAAATAAATAAATAGCTAAAATTGATATTAAAAATCAACTGTGATATGAATTTAAAAACTAGCTTTTTGGGCATTTGAGTAACCAAATTTTAGAACTTAATCTTACCCTTAATCTTAAGTTTGGGTAAGAGCACAGTCAGCGGCGGAGCTCGGCCGCTCGCCTAGCGGCATGGGCGCATTGATCAGGCATCCACTGTCGCGGCGTGGTCATCAGCGCCGCACGAGACCAAGCTGATGATTTTCAATGGCGTTCTGATCCGGAAGCGAGTCGGGCAAACTCCCAGACGCGAGCACAGTGACACAGTCCACGCGGCGAACCGCTGTTCAGTTTTCTGTGGATAACTATAAATTCAGAGCAATCAGCGCGCGGCGCCCGTCGGCCTTGGCCACCCGCGATTGGTGGTCCTCGCGTTCCAGAAAGCCAGGCGCAGCCCTGCTTACCATGGCGCGCCACGGCGACCCGGAAGCCAGGCGGCCACCACGCGGCGCCCATGCGCGCTGCTGGAGCGTTGCGGCCGGCCTCGCACGCGTCACCGGGCGCCGCATAAACCCATTCCTCCGCGTCCCGGATCGCCGCGAGCTTCCTTTGACTCATCGTCCTCCCGCGCGTGCCACACACATCACTCCGTTTCGAAGTCTCAGTGGGAGCTGCTGCTTCTAAAGTGTTGGGGCGGGTGTTCTTCAGGGAGCCTCGAGCTCGAGGTGACGGTGGCCCTGCGGGCTTCCGAGCAGCGACCACCGTGCTCCATACTCGGATACTCCGCGGAGAGGTCAGTGCAATGGCTTCTTCCCGCGACGTACTAGCTAGCTCAGGGCGCCGGCTACTTCTGGCTTGCAGTGAAGCTGTTTGTTCTAGGATCGCTGTAGGATGCGCCCTGTTGCTTTTTCTATAAAAGCTGCGAGCGGCTTTCACCCCCATTGAATCCAAAAAAAAAAAGCTATGGGAGTAGCTTGCCAACGTATCTGATGTTGTGTTCATGAGTCCCATTATTGATAATGCTGAGTTGTTGATGTGTTTTTTTAGGCTGCATGATGCTTTCCTGTATCATCTACTGAAACATAGATGGAGGACTATTTCTCACGCTTCCCAACTCTTGGGTCGCAGTTACGACAATACTTGGCAGAATTGATAGGTACCAACTTGAGCTTGTTTCTCTCAGTTGACAATTCCCTGTGATTTGGACTTGAAGAAATTTCAGAGCACATAGCTGAATTAGTAGTTATTATATTACGGAAGCTATATTTTTTGAGGTTTGTACTGGGTAAGATTTGCTTGGTTGCACTAAAAATAAACAAATGCTTTTCAAAATTAGGAGTGGTCTTGAAAATTTGTGATTTTTTAATCGTACTGTTTTTTATCTTCTATCTTGGCAGAAAGTTTGCGTCGGTGTATTGATTGGATTCCTCAACGTCTTGAATTCCAGTTCTCTGCTTGCCATGGAAGATCAGTGGCTGACACCACAGAATATAGGAGTATTCATGAAGGAACATATGTACTATCTCTTGGTAGTATTAAAGAAAAGCAGCGTGCAAATGGAGTATTTGAACGCACGATTATCAGAAAAGGATTTTCTAATCTTTATCAAAGGTTCAGTGTTCTTGTTGCTTCATCAATCAAAAAGCTGACTCATTGAAATTTAATGCCTGGACATAATTTCGTCGCATTGCTTACACATGTTCTTTTGTTGTGTCCAAGTCCAACATTCTCTATGCAACCATTTGTGCTTTCAGATCATATGGCAGGTCTTTCTGTCTCCAGCATGGATTTGCACTGATTCAAAGGTTTGCGTTCAGAGTGCGGGATCTGTGGACTCTCTTTTCCAATGAGACACATGGTAAACTAACCAGGTTAGTTAAGGCCATATGTTTTTTTTTTTACATTTTTACATCACTCATTGATAGGTTGCGCATCATTCAGGTTTTAGGGATCAAGTCTTTGCAAAGTAAGCTCATTGTCCCAAAACACTAAAATCTATTTAAATGCTCACAGGATTTTACATCGTTTCTGGACAACACTACGGGGATCTTATGAAGATATAGGATGGTTGCAAAGAACTAGAGCATCTCTTCGTTCAGTTGATGGCACAAGTCGCTTCAAGGAGATTTTGCATGATGTCAGGTGGGCTTTTCCTGCTCAGGCTCACTGAATTCAGCACAAAAGAAATCACATCATATACATAGGATCATTCTCATATAATACTATACTATTCTGTAGCCACTAATTACCTATTAAGTTGCACCAAATGTGCTGAATTGGTTGAGTGAAATGTCAGTAATGCTGAAGATGTGCTATGTATTTCAGAAATGGTGTGCATTGCCTACCTGATACACTGGTTTACTTATTTATCCCTGGTGAGACATTTTCCAGCAGCATGTTTTTGGTTTTGTAAAAAATATTCCAATACCCATTTTTGTAGAATTGCTCACTTTGACTGAACAGCAATAAAAATTGCTCACCACACCCGCCTTTATGCAGGGCTTTTTAGCAACCACAGTCCACTCTATTTCGTCAATACTAAAAGATTCTTTTCTAAGATGGGGCTAACTTGTCATGTTGCAAAGATTCATAGCGAGGTAATTGAGCTCAAAAGGGCGTGTGCATGGTTGCTCTAGTTCTTCTAGGCTCTACCATTTTTTTTTGTATTTATCAGCAGATGATTGTGCTCCTTGTTCTAGTGTTACTCTCTGCTGCTCCTTTTGCTTACCTTTCACTTTTTTCTAGGCATCAGTTGAGAAAAATGCATTGGAACTGAAACAATATATCGAAGAACTCTACTGGGGCTCTGGGAAGCAGGTTTTGCTCCTGGGCCATAGCAAAGGTGGAGTCGATGCAGCTGCGGCCATTTCCTTGTACTGGTCCGAGCTGAAGGGCAAGGTTGCCGGTCTGGCATTAGTTCAGAGCCCATATGGTGGCACCCCGGTGGCCTCTGACATCCTTCGTGAAGGTCAGATTGCTGATAAGGAGACAAGGAGAATTATGGAACTCATCGTATGCAAACTAATCAAGGTTCTTATTTTCTTAGTATCTGTTATTCAGTCAATATGTTCAGTCTATGGACTGTTTGATCACGGACTGAAATTGATTCATGGTATCTTCCATTTCATACCCTCAAACATGTGCACAAATACAGGGCGACATCAGGGCGTTGGAGGACCTCACCTACGACAAGAGAAAGGACTTCATCTCCAAGCACAAGCTCCCCGTCAACGAGCTGCCGATCATCTCCTTCCACACTGAAGCGAGCACCGCGCCCATGGTGCTCGCGACCCTGACCCGCGTCGCTCACGCCGAGCTGTTGCCATGGCTGCCCCTGCCACGGTTCTTCTTATCAGCATCCGAGTATGTCGAGTCAATGCTCGCCTCACTGAAGGTCCCTGTGGTTGCACCTGTATCAGCGGCAATGGCGGTCACTGCGCTCCACCTCCGGCTGCGGTACGGGGAGCGGAGCGACGGGCTGGTGACGCGGCGCGACGCCGAGGTGCCCGGGTCGGTGGTCGTGAGGCCGGAGAGGAGGCTGTACCACGCGTGGATGGTGTACTCCACGCTGAGAAAGGGCAGGGATGAAGCCGATGCGAGTGAGATGTGTGAAGCTCTCCTTGCCTTGCTTGTTGAGATCGGCATGAAGAAGAAATTCCGCAGACCGTCTGGTAAGCTGGTGAAGTCTACGTCCAACTGTGGACTGGAACTGACAATATAGCACTGTTTTTTTTTTTTGTTGCGAAGACTATATAACACTATCAAATATCACAGTTACTGTTTTACAGATTACAGCAAATCATAGAATGTTATAGGAAACAGTGAATTTTCTTTGGTTCACTAGAAAACGCTGTGATTACTTGGTTGAAAGCACGTTTGTGATAGAATGGCGATATGCTCTTTTCTGATGTTCTTGGAATTCAGTAACTTTGTTTCCAGCATAGACTCTCTTTGGAACAGAGTAATTTTTTCAATTTTTTATGTTTTTTTGTAAAATTGAACTGACTCATATGAAAATTTTGTAAAATCTTTGTAAAAATTCTACATTTTAAAAGAGCTCTAGATTGTTTCATTTGAATTTCTTGGAGCATTGCAATCAGAGGGCACGTTTGCTTGATACCTTGTCTAAATCCGCTTTCACAAGAAGTCACTCAAACATTTGGTTCCGACGACCAAGGAAATGGGCCCAGCGTCAGTGTCAGTCACTCATCTCCTCCAGGCTACACCGCTTAAAGCCTTAAACCCTCATCAAAACCGCTGCTAGAACAATATTTCCATTTTTACCCTTCCTCACCTCCACCCGCCGCCGCTGCAGCAGCAGCAGCCATGGCGTCGCGGCGCTGCTTCCTTCGCCTCCTCTCAAGCCGCCTTGTCCCGCACAGACCTGAATCAATAGCGCCGGCGTCGATCGTTACCCGAACGCTGCCCTCTTCGCTCCAGCCTCTCGCCCCCATCACTCCCCGCGCCCTGACCTCCCTCGGGCTGTACCCCTCGCGATGCCACTTCGCGACCCGCTCCTCCGGCGAAGAAGAGGACGACGAAGAGCACTACGAAGACGAGGAGAGCGAGAATAAGTGGGGGTCGGAGGAGGAGGCGGTGGCGGCGAAGAAACCTAGCGGGAAGACGGATGAGGAGAAGGTAGCGGAGGCGGCCGAGATCGGGTACAAGGTGATGGGTCCCCTGGGGTCCGACGAGAACCCCTTCAAGCCTTACGAGCCCGTCTTCGCCATCGTTCAGGTCTGCTCCGTTTGGTTCAGTGACTTCAGTCTTTATATTTCGCATCTCAGGTGCATCTCATGTACTCTTGTGTATGCTTAACTCTTCCTGCAGATTGGATCGCATCAATTTAAGGTGAGCAATGGCGACTCCATCTTTACGGAGAGGTTGAAGTTCTGTGATGTGAATGACAAGGTAAGAGTGACACTTTGAGGGCAACACAACTTTTAGATTACATATAATAGTGATACAGTAATGCTCTGGGTGTAACTAAATTGCTAGAGTGGGTGTGACTAAATTGCTAGAGTGTGAGTAACTAGTTAAATGTGGAGCTTATAACATGTTGCTATACCTGATACGATAATATTTGAAGTTGCATGAACTTGAAATGCGATCCCACTGTAATAACTGTTTTAATCTGATAGTCCATTGAGAGTTTGATCTAGTTTATGTTGAAAACTTGGGAATGTTGGCTTTTAGGATCAAATTGCCTATTCTGTCTCTGAGAACTCTTTTTGGGATGACCTGCTCTTCTTAGTTCTAGATCTTGACTTGTGGTTCCTGGAATAAGAAATGATTATTGTTCCAGCCTTGTTTTAGTCCATATAGTATGTTGCTGCCTGATTTTTATAATGATATTTTTTTTCATTATCCCGTTCTGCAAATTAAGAGACTGAATCCACTGGGTAACTTCATGCGTTCCATTTCTAATCATGCAGCAAGCATAGGTCTCTGCTGTTATCGTCTGTTTCATTCTAATGATGATTTTCTTATGGTGCTGTCATTTCTGCACGACTCTGCTGCAGTTGATGTTAAACCGAGTTCTCATGCTTGGTTCACAAACTCAAACAGTTATTGGGAGGCCAACTCTTCCTGATGCTTCTGTTCATGCTGTTGTAGAAGAGCATGTAAGGGAACTTATTTCTTGAACTCCATTTTTTTTTGTGACAACATTGTTCATGAAGGTGAATTTTATGATATATTATTAGTGCTCTATTTTGAAAGCCAAAAGTGTATCTACTTGACTAGTAGAACTGCTGTTTTGCGAACTAGTTTTTCTATGCAGATTTCAGATTTATACAATGCAGTTTATTAATAAATCTCACATTGGCAGTGCCAGAAAAATCAGATTACCTTACTTGCATTGTAACTTAATCTTCTTCTTGTTTATCTGAAAATTGTTAGGATAATTATGACTTGTCATTAGTGTGCGTGCGTCTGTTAGCGTTGTGCAGCTAAGTGTGGCGTGCTCCGCGGAGAGCTGACCAGGACCTTGCGAGGTGTGTGCATGCGCATGCAGTTTGGCCGGTTCGTGACAGATCGTGCTAGAGACGCCAGGCGTGTGAGGTTGCCGTTGGAGTCAGCCTAGTCGTGCGGAGGAGTATGCGGCTCCACGACGTTGATGGCCTGGGCATGCGGATCGTGGCGTGAAGATATCTGGAGTAGTTTTCTTGGCCGCTACGTCTGTCGCATGTATAAATGGGTTTGTAATCGTTCGTCTAAGGTGAGCCGAGAGATAGAGAGTTCCGGTGTGTGTCGCCGCTGCGGCGTGGGTCGCCCGTGAAGGTTTCCCCTCGTGTTTCACTTTGTATCGAGTCCAGAGAATAATAGAGAAGCCAAGATACAGGAGCGAGAGGCTCCGCGGCGTTCGTCGCCGTAAATTATCCATGTTCCTTTGTTCTCTTGATCGTTCGTCGATCCTCGGTTCCAACAATTGGTATCAGAGCCGGTTCGTCATGGGATTTGTTCTTGTCGTCGGAGGTGTGCCGGTGGTGGTCGGCATGAGGCGGCGTTCATAGCGGCGGTGTATTGAAGATTGCCAGATCGTGTGTTGGTCCGTGCATGAAGCTATCGGAGGCGCGAGGCGCTACGGCAGTGGATCGTTTGTCGGTCCTGTCGTGGCGTGGTGCAGCTCCAAGTCTTGGCGTGTGTCGCTGAAGAAGGTCGCCGGCCGTGTGTCGGTCTGCGCGACGGTGCCCGTGGTGGCAAGTGGATCGTGTGTCGGTCCTTGCCTCAGTGCGGGGGAGACGTCGACCCTGCCTTCGTTGTCCGGGCACGATGCGGTCGATGGCGTGTGTCGTCGGAGACGACGAAGAAGGCATGTATCGCCGGAGATGTGGCGTGTGTTGCCGACGGCATGTATCGTCGGAGATGCGGCGTGTGTTGCCGGAAAGAAGACGGCATGTGTCGCTAGAGAAGATTGCATGGAGGTGAGGCGTGCAGCGGTCTTCGCATCCGTTCGGGAGGCCGTAGCGGCGGCCGTGACGACGACGAAGGGAGCAGCAGCACCAACTCTGTGTCATCGGTGGTGCGGCGAGAAGGCAAGTCAAGATTAGGAGTTTGTTAGGATAATCATGACTTGTCATTAGTGTGCATGCGTTTATTAGCGTTGTGCAGCTAAGTGTGGCGTGCTCCGCGGAGAGCTGACCAGGACCTTGCGAGGTGTGTGCATGCGCATGCAGTTTGGCCGGTTCGTGACAGATCGTGCTAGAGACGCTAGGCGTGCGAGGTTGCCGTTGGAGTCGGCCGAGTCGTGCGGAAGAGTATGCGGCTCCACGACGTTGATGGCCTGGGCATGCGGATTGTGGCGTGAAGATATCTGGAGTAGTTTTCTTGGCCGCTACGTCTGCCGCATGTATAAATGGGTTTGTAATCGTTCGTCTAAGGTGAGCCGAGAGATAGAGAGTTCCGATGTGTGTCGCCCCTGCGGCGTGGGTCGCCCGTGAAGGTTTCTCGTCGTGTTTCACTGTGTATCGAGTTCAGAGAATAATAGAGAAGCCAAGATATAGGAGCGAGAGGCTTCGTGGCGTTCGTCGCCGTAAATTATCCGTGTTCCTTTGTTCTCTTAATCGTTCTTCGATCCTCGGTTCCAACAAAAATTACACACTTTTAATCTCAGCTGTTTCGCCACCATGTTATAATGATGTCCAAAAAAAACAGATTACCTTACTTGCATTGTAACTTAAGCATCTCCTGTTTATTTTAAAATTGCATGCTTTTATTCTCTATTATTATACCACCATGATATGATTATTGTAATTTGCAACATAGAAAATGTGCACTGCATTCTATGTTCTGAGCATGTGCTGAAGGCATCTTTTACTTTATTTGGCCACATTGGACGTCATCATTCTTATGCTTGTACCTTGAATTGCTTATGATGGTTTAGCTTGCAATTTGCACTATATTAGTTCTAGATTTTTTATTCATTATATGTGCAGACATGTATAGACACTGTCAAACATGTGGGTACACACATATTATTGGCATGACTTTGCCAGAGCTTATTTTGGTCTGCTTGATCAGTGCAGTATATAATTGCATAGATGTGAGTTCATTTTTTACTGAAACTCGCAGGCTCTTGATGCAAAAGTGATAATATTCAAGAAGAAAAGAAGAAAAAATTACCGACGAACAAAGGGCCATCGCCAGGTAAATTATTTGCCATTCTAGTTTCCATTGTACTATTCTGTTCTTAAAAGAAACAATAATTTTTTTGTGATTTGCTCTTTCGCTTGATGTAGTTCTTACAGTACTCTAACCATTTCCAGGAATTGACAAAACTGAGAATAACCAATATTGAAGGAATCGATAAGCCGGAGTCTGTTGCTGTCGCTGCCTAAAATTCAGGTTGAAGGAAGGAACATTACCTTCTGTTTTGTGTCAACAATGCCTGGGCAATTCTTCGGGCTGGTTTTAGAAGTTCAACGCGATAGTGATAGTTGATGTCACTGTAATGGCACTTCCTTTTCTCTTTAATTCATCAAAGGTTAAAATGGGAGATGAAGCCTTATCACAGCACTCTGACTGTCTGACACGCTCCACAGCTCACACTATGCGATGTCTTTAAGCAACCTGAGGGCTCCGATGTAGATCTGCTGTTGTAGTTTCCACACTGATTTTTTCACCATTTTGGTTACCTGTTTCGCGCACATCCTTTAATGCTCTGAACTTCTGATACATCATTGGGGCTTCTAGCATCCAATATAATGTAATAATGAAACTAATTATTTTTCGATTCTGACTGCTTTGATATTGATACTTAAAATGTAGCACTCAGTTACGACAGTGCTGTAAATCTGAAAAGGCCTGTCGTGTTATGCTCTGATGCAGATCTGTTACTCACGTTTAATCAGAGTTATGCTCAGATGCTGATCTTTTAATCATAGAGTATCAGCTTGCTGTGGATATCTTCAGGTTTGGTGCGTCAGTTCTGCATGAGATCCGATTTGATTGAAGTTGCAGCTGCGCTGTCGCACTAGCTTAAAAAACATGAACTAGAATAGCACTTCACTCCTCAATTTTTAAAACCGGATACTTACTCCTCCTGAAGTATTGAAAACTATTTAAATAACTTTTTGAGCAGTTTTAAAGGTGGTTTTACTGTTTATGGCTCACACGTCAGTTTGAAATAATTTTATTTTAATCCTCAACCATCAATGGTGGTCTACTTCATTCTTCAAACGTAAAAATCATAAAGTATTGCAAATTATTTAGACAACACAGAGATTATTTAGACAGATTTTAATACTTCAGGGGTTAAAAGTTCAATTTTTAAAGTTTGGATGCGAAGTAGACTTTGAGGAGGTGAAACACTTATTTCAAATTGAGGTGTGGACTCGTAAACAGTAAAATCACCTCTAAAACCGCTCAAAGGGTTATTTAAACGGTTTTCAATACTTCGAGATTAAATATCCTGTTTTAAAGGTTAGAGGGTGAAGCGCACTCACCTGATAGTCGAGGGTTGTACTTATCTCTACAGATTATTTTTCTTTCGTTCCCCTGCAGGCATCCACTTTGCAAATTGTTAAATGATGCAATTAGCACTAAGCACCAACGAATAATATCAGTTAAACTAGAGTCATTGTGTGTAATCGTGGAACATTTTGTGTGGTTGTGGTTGCAAACTTGCGTTTTGCTTCACCACTTTATACATACGCAACGTACAAGTACGTGCATGCATGTTTTCTTTTTTATTTATGTCTCTTTTGTGCTTTACTCTGGAGTATCTTGGCTCTACGATCGTGTCTATCTTGTGCCTCTGCTCCCCTCCTGTTGCTGTCTCAAGTTGCTGTCGAGCGGACGATGCTTGGTGCATGTGTACCCCAGCATGATCTGCATGCAAAAACCTTCTCATCAACTATCTCGAGTCTAATTACACCTTTTCTCAATTATGCATTCATGGCATGGAGCTCCGGACCTTACTTTTGGATGGACTGCTGGAATTTCATAGAAATTTAGTAGAAAATTCACAGAAATCAGTTTAATTTCATAGGTAAAAATACAGGAAAAAAACCGAATCCTACATTCCAAACGGGCCTAAACAATTTGGCTAATGCAAGCAGATCAACAAACATTCATCAGGAACACAGCCTGAGCACCGAAACACTGAAAGCCGGTCTCCGAAACTGACACCGCAGCACCACTCAATGTCCCATCCACACAGCCTCCCTCCACCAGTGCAAAGTCGCCACTTCAAAAGCCGGAGGCGACGCAACGACGCGCAAAGCCACTTTTGCAAAAGGCGGGAGCAGCTAGCGCCACCATTGGTGGGTGTCATTTCCTCCTAGACCGTAATGGAGGAACTGTACTGAGCATTCAAGATTGTGGAAGCATATCCTCTTCAAGTGCCTGTTTCTGGATTATAAATAAATCTGAATTTAGCGTCCTGCTTCGCATCTTCCTTTTTAGGCGCCTCCTTCCATCCATCCATCCAGCTTTCTCTCATGGTCTAATGGAATGAGTGAAGTAGATGGAGCTTATCCAATCCATGCCTTGGTTCGCAATGTTGCAGCAACTTGCAGTCTCTGTCACAGGGCCTCTTTTGTGACAAGGAAAAGGCCATCATCATATTCCTGTTGATCCACTTCTTTGACTCTGAAAGATAAGCATACCTGAAAATACATTCAGCAAATACACGTTTTTATTTTCTGTTCTTGCAGATGCTAGTACTTGTGTAATGCAGCAAGTTTTATAGTAAAGGGTAATATATGCTGCAAAAGTGGTTAGAGCATTTTTCCTGTATAAGGTCACATTCAGAAAATCTCACCCAACCTGCGGCCCTGTTTAGCGTGGTAAGGTTTAGGAACAACGGAATATGCTACCATTGTGGTCTTTGCCCTTTCCTTTGTAAAGTTGGTCTCAAGAAGATTCTGAAACTATTATAATCTGATGATTTTTCATGTGAGCTTCCATTCACAAGACATTTATCTTCTGACTTTCTTTGGAATGTTGATAGCACGAACGAAAGCATGTCCTATATGAGATGTGTATAGAGTTTTGATCTGAAGCTTGTTAGTTCATGTACCCATTATTTAAACTCCATGATCAATTGTACTGCCAAATTAGTTGTACTTCCTTAGCTTCCTGAAACATGCGCCAACAAACTCTGTCTAACATCATACTCTGTTGACCATGTTTCTCAATTACTCTTCTCAGTTTTACTGATTCATTTCCATTACAATTTACAAAAATATCTGGGAAAGCCTTCTCAGATCGGTGCTACAGTGGAACAATTCGCGAAGAACTGGAGACCTATTTGCTTACCCAAATGCTTTAGTAAGATCTGCTAGACTTTAGTGGAACTGATTGCATAATTGAACATTGTTCTTTTACCACAGAAAAATTATTTAGTGGACACCAACTGTTGAGAGGGAAGAAAAGTGATTGGAATGGAAGCAGCAGTGCAGCACTACGAACAGGAGCGTTGCATTATTTCAAACAGTCCTCCAATTGCTACAATACAGGGATTGGACGGCCGGATGTTTGAGTTTATTCTGTCACAACTATGTGATCTTAACAAATAGCAACACATATTTCTGCCTTTAATCAGCTCTCAAGCATGGGTCAGGGAGATTTCAGAAAAGGACTTTGTTTTATGCATGTGCAACTTGTGTATCCAGAGTCTTGATCACAGTCGCAACAAGGTGGCTTCTGACTTAGATTCGACGCAGTTTTGATGGTGACAATTGCACCTGAATATATGGCGCTAATTGTTCATGGTGGGACAGTATGCAGGAAGTGCTACACTGGATATCAGGAAGTCCAAAATATATAACAGTCAATTCAGAGACTTTTAAATTGTTTCGTACAGTTTAAGTTTTACTACCAGAAATATGATGGATGATCTCATAGATCCACTAAGACATGATGTAATACATTAACATGGCAAATAAAATTGGGGACATCTGCTAAGACGACCCAAACAAGGCTACACAAGTCCCAGCTGCAGATGTGTCAATAGCTGAATGTGGTATATCACTTCATTTATGGTGCCACGTCCCCATGGATGGGTACTATACCGTGCTCTCTTCCTTTTCTTGTTCGATCGGAGGTGCCATGCTAATGATGTAGATGCATGGAGAATAATGGGGCACTAAAGTATCGCCCTCTCCACCCACCACTGCTTTAGTGGAGCAATGACACGCTGTTTGTTGTTCTATATTTAACTAGAGCCACTCGGCCATGAAGTTGAATAACGTGTCTTAAAATGCCATTATAAAATTGGAAAACTATATACCAAGATATTCTCTCTATTCTTAAATTGATGTCACTGTTGACTTCTAATATTAACTTTAACCATTCATTTTATTCAAAAAAAAGTAGTTCAAATATATAAAATTTTAAGTTGTGATTCAAAAACTCTAATGAAAAATCAAATTATAGCAAAATATATTATATTTATCAATTTTTTAATAAGACAAATGATCAAAGTTGATATTAAAAGTCAACGGCGACGTCAATTTAAAAACGGAGAGAGTATGGAAATATTTGCTAAGTAGGCATCTGTGACGGAGAAACTTCGAACAAACCGCGAAAGCACACTGTAAATGCTCATGTTAGTTCCATGGTATGTAAAAAAGGGCCAGGCATACAAACCTGATCGCTTGCCTTGTGGGATCGCAGGCAAAAAGTCTAGGTGAATCAACTTACAACGTCCTGATTTGTCCCCTGAAAAGCGTGGTTGTTATTGAACCCACGCTCTTTGGCAACACCAATCTGGATCGAGCGGATGAGCATATCCTGCAGATCATGCGACCCATTTCGCTTTCAGAATTCACTTCATTCATGCATCTGCTAGAATATCCAGTCCAGGTACCTTAAGAGAAGCGGAGCCATCACAAGATCTCTTGAGCTCAACAAGCTAAAGCTCTTTACGTACCCTGTCCGCACTTAACATTCAGACTAATACTACGTTCGTTCTGAAATTGTTGTCGTTCGGCATCAATTTAAAACCAAAGAGAGAGAAGCTGAACAAGGAATGCAATCAAATTCTGTTTTCGCAATTGACGTTTAGGATCCTGACCCCATCAAAATCGCCACTTAGCCAGTGCTGATCCCAAACACAGATCATGGCAGCCATCTGGTGGCTATTTTTTTTTAACTATCTGTTGGTGACCGGAAAACCCAACTAAGAGTAGCATCTGTCAGACTTCCAGTGAGTCATGAAAAGCCGTGGCTGTCACCGAGCAAAAGGCAGGGCAATGGTGTGCAGGGGCCTGTGCTGTCGCGCCGCCGGCACTTCCATTGGTGTGCGCAACGGCCATGTAGATGGATATTCTGGGAACGATGCCGGGATCCGGTAATGGAAGGGGGTGCGCTTTCAGGGGCAGGGAGTGCATGGAGCTTTACATGTGGAGACATGAGGATATCAGCAAGAATTTCTAGGGGCAAACAGGCCGCCATCAATTTGACGGGGCACGAGGAGGAAGAAGAAGAACCCAGTCTGGAATCGCTTCCTTTGATCCCCCATCAACCATCCAAATTATTACTACCGTGGTCAGTTACAGTCAAGTTACGTACGCATCATTTCACCGTGAGTCGATGGCGAGCACGGCAGAGAAGAAAGAGAGATTTGCAGAGCCAAACCAAAGCTCCCCATCCAGGTCGCAGCGCACACAGAACTCGGAGGAGAGAGCAAGTTTGAAGAAAGGCGAGATGGTGAGTGGCTGGACGGAATCCCATTAGCGCAGAGCGCAATTAGGCGCGGCCCCAATTAAAGAAGCCAAAAGAATTGGCCGCGGCACCGGAAAGGCGAGGCTTTTGCACCATACAATTTTATAAAATTTAAAATATGATATTTAAATTATGTATCATTAAAAATATTATTTATTATGACATATAAATAATATATTTTAAAATTTATAAAATCATAATAAGTATATATCAATTACAGACACCACCTCCAATCACTGCTCGCGTAGCCGCCGGGCACTCAGCAAGAAACCTCTCTCTCTCGGTTCTTTCTGCCTCCACTTCCTCGCGTTCGCACTGCCTCCACTGCAAGAGCGCTCCTTGGTTCGACTGCTCTGGGCTGCGAATCGGTGCGACCTGGTGGTGGTGTGCGTCTTGGTCCTTCATTCATTGAGGAGGATTTGGAGGTGTCGGAGGGCTTGCTGGCCATGCCCGAAGGGTTCGGGTGTGGATTGAGGTGTGGGGGAAGAGGAGGGCAGCTTCCTCTTCTTCAGTGATTGGGTCTGGGTTCTTGGGGTCGTGGGAGCAAGCATGGCGGAGGGCTGGAACTGTCAGAGGTATGTACTCCGTCTACCGTTTGTGCCGACCTGAAAATTGTTATTTTTTTATGGCGCCGCCGCCCCGCCCTTCTTGCCGCTGCGGCTCCGCGCTCTGCCCCGGCGACAACCAGTCGCCGCAGTCATTTGATCGTTTCTAGGAGCGCCTGACAGCTCAGTGGTGAATTCTTTGTGCTACGCGCATATTATTTGTTGTATATAGGCAGTTCTGTCATTGTCCTGGGTGAAATTTTGGCGTGGCCTCAGTTGCTCTTTGTAGTTTATTGAAAGCAAAACATCTGAATTGTTCCTTGTTGCTCGTCCCCTCTGTTTGGTTATTCTTAGGACGACGACGTAACTAGCACAGGGTGATAATTGGCTGAATTGTTGGTCAGCTTGTTCAGTGGATTGTTTGTCATTGAACTGCTTATGAGTGGCTATGATGTTCATGTACATGTGATTTGTTACAAACTGGTATTTCAGTTTTATATGGGGAAAAAAGGAAGAATCCAATTTAACTAGTAAGATCATGCTATTCGTGGTAGTCATCATTTTCATTTCACTGCAAAGGACAAATTGACTCTTGGTCACATTTGTGTATAGAACATCAGATGTTTTGTTGAGCTGTTTTTATTAGAATTTACCATTTCTTGTGTCTAGAATGGCATGCTGATGTGTATTCTTTATCTAGTGAAGACCAATTTACATCGCATTTATTAGTGTGATCTTAACTATTGAATCTCATCTTATTATTTTGTTGGGCATTTAGTAGTATTCTTTCTACATCATTTTATTACATGCTATTCAGTCTATTTTTTTCTCCTATTTATCTCAAAGGCATTTGTTTGAAATTATAAGAACATCAGATGTTTTGTTGAGCAGTTTTTATTAGAATTTGCCATTTCTTGTGTCTAGAATGGCATGCTGATGTGTATTCTTTATCTAGGGAAGACCGCTTTACGCTCGCATATATTAGTGTGTTCGTAACTATTGAATCTCATCTTATTATTTTGTTGGGCATTTAGTAGTATTCTTTCTACATCATTTTCTTGCATGCTATTCAGTCTATTTTTTTTCTCCTATTTATCTCAAAGGCATTTGTTTGAAATTGTATTGGGTTGTTTATATGTGTTGGCATTTTAGATTATCGTACTTATTTTTTGTAGTTTTTTTTAAAGCATTGATGTTGCATTACTTTCTGGTAGTTTAGCTGCATTAAAATTTTATACCTTGACATGCTGTAACGTTTTTTGAGTGGCAATTTGGTGCTTGAGTGGTATTATTTTTTTCATGTATGTTGTAATATGAACAGTTGAACTAATTTGTCGCTGCTATGCTTTCAGGGTTTGTTGATCTTGGGCTGAAAGGATCATCCGTTTCCATCTCTTGGAACGAACTGTTATATCCATGGCTTTTTTTATGAGTACTGGTCCTCCGATTGTCCAATCATCCCATCTGTCCTTTGATTTTCCTCTTCAAGAACTACCTCCATTCCCTTGTTTTAGGGCAAATCTCCTTTGGCAAACATATACCTCTTAATCGACTATTTGGAGCATATTCCATCGTTCAATGAACTATCTTTAGTGACAAGAATTTCAAGATCTTATCTTTGGAAATTCTCATTAGTTTGATGGAAGCTTCAAGATGTTTCTCTAATCGATTCCTAATTTGCTGGGCAAATCTCCTTTGGCATTAATCTACCTATAGTTCTTTTGTGTCTACTTTTGCAGCATCTTTTGTGTCTATTTTTGCAGCATCTTTTGCTTCAGATCTCTCTGGGCAAATCTCCTTTGGCAATAGGTTTAGTTTTGGGCAAATCTCCTTTGGCATTAATTACTAAAATCTCTGTTTACTATTTCGTGTAAACTTCTTTCGTCATTGAGTAGCAGAAACCGTATAACAAATAATTTCTACCAAAAAAATCACTTTCTGTGGTAGCATTTTCGGTGAAGGACGGAATATCAAGAAATACTTTCAAAGGTAATATTAATTTCTCTCAACTAGACTTTTATAGTACCATGCAGTGACTATTCATTGATTGTAGTCTAAATGAGTAGACAAATCTAGTTGGAACCAAGTGACTCAATTAAGAAGCAATATGCACCCAAATCATATATGTTGGAGTATAAGTGAATTGCCCACCTTTCCCCATCAGCTTAAGCTTTTGGGGTTAACCGGTTGGTGCATGCAACTCAATATGGTATCAGAGGTCTCGAGTTCAAATCCTAGCAGGCGCGATTTATTAAAAATAAATTGTAGCCTATTTCTATTCCATGTTTGCGCCTACGAGAGCTGCACGTGAGGGGGAGTGTTGGAGTATAAGTGAATTGCTCACCTTTCCCCATCAGTTTAAGCTTTTAGGGTTAACCGGTTGGTGCATGCAACGCAATAATATAAAAAAAGACTCAAACTTGGGTGTTGAGAGTGTACATCCACACCTTTTTAACTTGAATATGTGACAGGTAATAATTTATTTGAATAGAGGGACTGTTGATTGTAAAAATAATTAAATTACCTTAATTTTTAGGGTTGGCATTCTTTAGGTGCCGGTCCTCCCAATACCCTGCAAGCACTGTTGAAATTATGCCATTGAATATGGTGTTCGCTCTTTATGATCTTAAATCTTTCTATCTTGCCTTTGTTGTCCCAGAAATCCTTGGGTGCCTACCTTCTTATTTTAAAGTTATATCAACTTCATTTTGGTGTGCTCAACCACATTATTCTAAGGTGTAAATGAGTTTTAATGAAATATTTCTTGACAAGCATTTCTGTTGTCATACTAAAATGACTAAACATGGTGTTGCAGGGCTTGCAATCATGAACTTTTTTGCAACGGACTCAGATTGTGAGTCGTACAGTGGGATCAGTGACAGCGAAGACCAAGAAGAAGGTGAATTTACATACAGTGACCATGCCAAGAACATCCTGACAAGCCTGGACGAGAGCATTGACAAGATTGATAATTTTCTGACTTTTGAAAGGGGGTTTCTGCATGGGGATATAGTTTGCCCTGTTTCTGATCCTTCAGGTCAACTTGGCCGTGTTGTCGGCGTTGCAATGCTTGTTGACTTGGAGACAAGCTCTGGTGACATAATTAAAGATGTAAACAGCAAGAAGCTTTCAAGAGTGAGATCTTTTGTTTCAGGTGACTGCGTGGTTATGGGGCCATGGATTGGACGGGTCATCAGAGCATTTGACCTGGTTACTGTTGCATTCAGTGACGGGGCAAAGTGTGAACTTCTGTTAAGGGATTCTGAGGTGCTGAAGCCCATTCCTCCTATCCTTTTTGAAGATGCACCATACTTTTACTATCCGGGCCAATGCGTAAGGATTATTCATCCCTCAGCTTTCGAGTCAGCGACATGGTTGTGTGGATCATGGTGGCCCAGTAGAGATGAAGGTGTTGTCTCTCATGTAGACGTTGGCCTGGTGCATGTGAACTGGATAACCTCTGTGACAAATGTTTGGGGAGATAGGTCATCAAATCCTCGAAACTATCAGGACCCGAAGAATCTCACTTTGCTGTCATGCTTTTCTTATGCTAACTGGCAATTGGGTGACTGGTGTGCTCTTGCAGCTGATGTTGATGCTTGTCTATGGATAAATTCTAGCAAGTGCTGTTTCCATACCGAAGGCTCTAAGTGTGACTCTCACATGCACATAGGTCTTGAGACTTGTGGTTCAGGATATTCACAAACATATGTTGTGGCCAAGACAAAAAGCACAGTTGATGTTCTATGGCAAGATGGAAGTATATCGCTGGGCTTGGAACCCCAGACATTGGTTCCTGTTAGTACCCTTGGTGATCAGGATTTTTGGCCAGGGCAATTTGTCCTTGAAAAACTGACAGTAGAGGGTGATGTTCGATGCCAGCAAACTGGAATTGTCAGAGACATGAATGCTCTTGAGAGAACTGTGAACGTAAAATGGACTCTTCCAGCAGATACTTTCACCAGGTATGAAAGCAGCCTGCCTGTGGAGACTGTCAGTGCTTATGAGCTGGTAGAGCATCCAGAATTCACCTTCTGCACTGGTGAGATCGTTATCAGGTCGGCTATGAATATAATGGGTGCTGAAGCATGTCTTACAAATGGATCAATAGCAAACAGGGAATCATTGGTTACCTCCTCAGACTTCTTATCGTGTATTGGAAATGTCCTTGGGTACAAGGACGATGCAATTGAAGTTCAATGGGCGAGTGGAGTGATATCCAAGGTAAGCAAAGTTCGACTCTGCAACTAACTGTGGCCATCTTTGGTTAGGCACTGACTTTTTATTAGCTGCATTTCGTTCTTAATTATGTCATTTCTTTTTTTTTTCAATCTTCTTTTTGTGAGAGATGGGTGTCAAACTATAGTGTGGGTGTTGACAAACCATAGGTAACATATCTTTCTCTGTTATTTGATTTCAGGTGCAACCATTTGAGATAATTGGATTAGACAGGTTTTTGGATAGTTCGTTAGAATCAATGAATGAGGAGCATACTGCTGCTGACTTTGTAGATATGCATGAGCTGGAGGAAATGCACCCTGGCAACACAAACGTCAGTTTCCCTTTATACCCTCACTGTACTGATTATCATCTTCACTTTCATATAATTAAATGTACTAAATGGTGACATTTAAAAAAAAAAATCAGGATGCTCAGGGGTACTCTACTGAAGACTGCACTGGATCCTTCTGCAAAGCCACTGCTCTCTTCCTTCACAAGACAACTTTTGACTTTCTGACAAATGTTGCTGCTAGTCTATTTGGTACACATGGTCCACCTTCGAGATCTGTAAGTTCATTTTGTCACCAAATAAACCAAGTTAAGTTTTCAGAATTCTAAAGTGGAGTTCTTTTCAGGCTGTGGTAAATCCTCATTATGAAGTAGTGGAGACAGCAGAAACGCAGCCATCTGCTGAAGAATTGTCAGATCAAAATCAGATACATGAAATAGTGGCACAGGCTGGGAGACCAAATCTTTCTTCCGAAGATGATGACAGTCCAAAAAGATTTGACATAGTGGCTGACTATTCTGATCATCACTTTCTGGAGGAAAATGGCCACAAAAATGTAATGCTTCAGCTTCTGAAGATTTTTTTTTCCTTCTAACAACTACCACTAGCATGTGTACAGAATTCAGTTTAATTACGATTATTTCTGTTCTTTTAGGTTTCAAGAGCTTGGGTGAAGAAGGTCCAACAAGAATGGGCAATCCTGCAAAATGATTTACCAGGTGTGATTTCTGTTTTTTAGTTTACTCAACAAAACACTAGGATGGTATATCTGAAACTTCTGTATCTGATGAGATATATTTTTCTAATATGAATATTGTATTGTATGTTTTGTCTCTATCTACTATGTAGATGGTATTCATGTGAGAGTTTACGAGGAAAGGATGGACCTTCTCAGGGCGTGCATTGTTGGGGCAGAGGGAACACCATATCATGACAATCTTTTTTTCTTTGATATTTTCTTTCCTCCTGATTATCCTCATGAACCTCCTGTAAGTTTACTCGATTCTCATATCCATTTTTCGTGCAAAAATCTTCCAGTCCACAATATTCTCTTTTTCAAACCATGAATAACCGTAAAATTTCTTCTTTTTTTTCAGTCTGTTCATTATCATTCAGGTGGCCTCCGCCTGAACCCAAATTTGTACGAGTCAGGAAAAGTATGCCTCAGCCTCCTCAAGACATGGGCAGGAACTGGTAATGAAGTATGGAATCCTGAAAGCTCGACTGTTCTTCAGCTGTTGTTATCCCTTCAAGCCCTTGTTCTCAATGAAAAACCTTATTTTAATGAGGCGGGCTATGACAAATTTGTGGGCAAAGCTGATGGAGAGAAGAACTCGATCACTTATAATGAGAACGCTTTCCTGCTGTCATGCAAGTCCATGATGTATATTTTACACAAGCCACCTAAGGTATGTTTTCATCCATTGTGCAGACTAATTTCTAAAAACTTAGTTATGGTACATCTGTTCTTTTCTGATCACTTAATGTTAAGAAGTAATGTATTGATAGATCTGTTTATCTGTCTGAATTCAGCATTTCGAGAAGTTGGTCAAGGAGCATTTCACTTATCGTGCACCATGCATCCTGGATGCCTGTGAGGCTTATCTTGGTGGTGACCTTGTCGGGCACGCACGTGACAGTACATACATATCAGAGGACGGCAGCAAGAACTGCTCAACCGGTTTCAAGATAATGCTTGGAAAGCTTCTGCCGAAGCTTGCCACAACATTCAAAGAGGCCGGGATCATCAGCAGCCAGTGAAACAGAGCAAGCTTGCTCTTATATCAGTATCATAGTTCGTGATACCGGTATTGCCATGAAATTGGGACCCTACACCTGCAATTATTGTTATGTGTGTGTTTGTTTGTAAATGCTTGCTAATAAAATGCTGCCTGCCTGGTGTGGTGTGCTGCAGCTGCAGCTGGAGTGACTGGGTTTGGATTGTGCTTGTGTTGTACTCCTATGTCGAGTGCATGAAGTATGTAACTGTCTGATGACGAATGGTTTCTGTCTGTATAGTTGCCAGACCGTATATCTCGATTCTTGCCTCTTACTGCAGATCTGCAGTTTGGAGAAAAATAATCGATGTGAATTCGTGCAGAATTTTTGTTTGACTCCGAAATCGACATGGTTGCATAAAATAAGTGATTTATAATACCACTGCAACTCTAAAATGAAAGTGAACATGTGTTATAAAAAAACTGTGAAATTGAATTGTTTCCTCTGAAATTTGTGCATGATTCTTATGAAATTTCGGAGGCCCTATAATGTTCTCAGTCATACATCAGCATGGTTTTATCCTCTTTACTTTTGATTTCAATATCTGTCCCTTCTCCATTACTGGTACTAATTTCTCTCTTTTTCTCCTTTTCCATGTAAACTTCAAGGTGCTATTTTCATGAATTTTTTGGTAGAACATTTTCTTGATCATTTGATTCGATTCAAAAGTTATATATTTTTTATGACTGTATCTGTGAAAACAGGAAACCACACTTGACTTAGAAATAGAAACAAAAAGGTGAAGAAAAAGAATGAGGAATCTTCACGGAAAAATCATTATTAAACGGAAGATAGAGAAAAAGTTATACTCTCTTTATTTTTAAATTGATATCGTAATTGATTTTTAACATCAATTTTGATCATTCGTTTTATTTTAAATTTTTTGATAAATATTATCTATTTTGTTAGAATTTAATTATTATTAGACATATTTGGATCACAACTTCAAATTTTACACATTTTTGAATAAATTTTTAGATAAAACGAATGGTTAAAGTTGAAGTTAGAAGTGAACGACGATAAATTTAAAAATAGATGGAGTATATTTTTTATGATTTTATATGTGAAATAACACTTAACTCATAGAAATAGAAACAAAAACATCGAGAAAAAGAATGAGATCCATACATGAAGAAATCATTATAAAATCTTCGCAGAAAAATCAGTATTAAACGGAAGACACAGAAGCATTAGAACATGCGTGATTATAGCTTTAAAATACTCCGACTTTGACTCGAACATGCGGGTTTGATACAGTATTTTATTGACCAGGCACACGGATGAGAGGCCGGGACCCACAATTCAGCTCCCCATTGCTACCATGTCCGCGGATGCTGAAACAGAGGGCCCACGTGAACGCGAACCGAAGGCAGGATGCCCATCCTAGGAAGAGGGCCCACTGCTCACCGAGCCTTTCTAAATTCCCAAAAATCAAAAACAACCTTTTCGCATCTGCCCACGGAAGACCTGTTTCTCTATTCATCCGTAGGTCTTCCTCTTCCATCTCACAATTCCACCCAAACCCCCACCCATCTCCCCGGAGCTCCAGCGGCAGGCGATCGACGGCGATCGCATCGCTGCGTGGTCGATGGCGACCCGCGCCTCCAAGTGAGTCCCCCACCCCCTAGCCTTCGATCTATTCGGTCGCTCTCTTCGTTCCGTTTCGCCCTTCCGTTAATTCTGATGCTGGTTTGATCGGTCCGCGCAGGAGTTACCTACGCGCGGGCAGCTCGTCGTTCGATGATCCCGACGTGGTCGAGGTGTCGCCGTCGGTCGCCGCCACGGGGGGGCGGACCTCAGGTCACCATAAGAGGAAGCGGAGTCAGGTGATGTCAGAAGCGCTTTCCCCTTTTCACCATGATTGTTCACTGTGCACGTTTTTGTTGTTTCCGGAACTGGTCTTGTGGATGTCTCGTGACTGTCACCCAATCGTAGTTGTGAAAACGGTTGGGCTATCTGATCGCCATGAACCCACTGAAGATGATCATTGCAGGCTGCTGAATTGAGGCTACTTGTTTAGAACACTTGGTGGTCTGTGTCTGATAAGGTTGATGAATTGGGATTCTGCGATAGAACCAGTTCCAGTTGGTTTCAATACGGTCTGATGATTATCTAGTTGTGGAATTGTAGTTCTTTGCATGACAAAACTGCACTCTCTTTAGGATTCTATTGTATTTAGCCTTTGTACAATGTAGTTTTACTTATTTAGGATGGTTTCTGAGACAGGTCTTTGCTACTGGGAGGAGAATGATCTCAAATTTCAGTTAACTTGCTCGATAGGGGTGAAAACGAATGGGAACGAACAGGAAAACACCCTAACTATTTCCGTTTTCATATTTGTAAGACCGGACGGAAACGGAAACAAGAAAGGTGGGAACAGAAATGAACGGGACAAATTTGGACTTTCAGAAACGAACAAATCCAGATGGGATATACCGAAATCGGTCGGTAATCGGTACTAAATCGGAAACTTCGACATAATAGCCCAAATTAATATCATATATATCATCTTCGATTTACTGGTTGTCCACCTTAAATATCTTAATAACTGCAAGAGGTAAATTCCAAAAGGAAAAGAGCGGCTGTGTTCAGTGAGTAATCACTGTTTCTGGGGCAGTACTAAATGGCCCAAGTTCCCATATTCTCTCTCGCAAGTCTACAAGAAAAGGAAAAAGGTTCCCTTCATCCTTTCCTAGCAGTCAATGCCATCGATCCGCTCGAGTGACGCTTGCACGCGGCCTGCGGCTACTCGGCCCGCTCCCCGAGCTCCGCTCCTGATGCAATCGCTCATGACGCAAACTGCTCGGGACTCCTGAATACATGAAAAACGGGATGATCCCGAATAAAAACGGGATACAACGAAAGTGGACGGAAAAATGCCAAACTGTTTCCGATCCTGTTCCCGTTTTCTTTCATCCCGTTTCCGTCCGTTCCCATTTTTATCCTGACCCATTTTCGTCCATGCCGCAAATACGGGAACGGAAAGCAGACGGAACGGGATTTTCCCATCCCGTTTTCAGCCCCACTGCTCAATCTTTCTGTGATTCTTCATTACTCAGATCTGAATTTGGACAAGTATACAATGTTTGGAAATTAGATGGTGAACTGGAGATGGTAGCTTCTTATTGTGTAGCACAAACCTAACAACCTCACAAACTCATCCTTGGAATTGGACTCATAGAAGACTAGAAGACAATAAGGATGAGAATGTAGAATTACATCAGGGATTAAGTGCATAGGTTGTTGTTGTGAACTCATTTTTTGCGGGTAAAGAGAGCTTTGTAGGTTAAGATAAAAAGTAGGAAAGTTATGATTCATGAACAACTTTATTATACTCTAGGTACATGACTTAACTTAAAGAAATGCTATGATTTATTTTCATGATGCCTATCACTTAGTTAAATGGTATGTATCAAAGTTCTTATAAATGCTAACAATTGTGGCATACGGTTCCTTTTTAGCATGTTGGGATAAAAGCTATACAACAACATGCATACAATGTTTATATTGTATTATAAGAGTGGTTTTTGCAGAATCATAATTCAAATTCTCGGTACCGTATTATTGATGCACCTTTTACTGCTTTTTTTAATGTAAAGTGAGTTCTAACAATACATTGGGTTTATTATTGACATGTTGCATTTCTTTAAAAGAATTTTATCATGCTATGCAATGGTGTATTTGAATTTTTTGTTCCTGATGAAACAGGTTGTTCCTCATGAAGTGATTGAGATTGATGCTGATGATGAACCTGAAGGGGTTATGATTATTGGTGAGAAAGCATCAGCTGACAAGAATAAGAAAGCTGTTGTTCATCCTATTGATTGGCCAAAGCCTTCCAAGGTGAACTTCGTTGCTTCCTCCTCTTTTCACTTTTCTTGTTTGTACATACTACCACGTTAACACCTGACACTTTCTTTTCTTTGGCAATAAATCCAGAGTGGTTTGCCCCATGATGCTGCTGGCCCGAGCACATGTACTTTCAAAAAAACCGATCCGTGGTTTGGCACTTTAAACAAAACAGATCCATGGTTTGGTGACAAACTAGTACAAGGCAAATCAATTTACTACTATTCTGATGACTACCCTTATGAGGAATATGAAGAAGACTATGCTTATGATGAAGACGAGTATGAAGATGAGTATGATGGTTATGATGCTTCACTTACCGAAAATGAGTATAACTATGCAAAATTTGATGGCCTGGATGCACCTGGTGTAGAGGCTTCTTTACCATGGCTGCAGAAGACTTCTATCGAGAGCGCAAATAAGGCCAAACCCACAAAGATTATGAATGAAAAAATCGATGAAAAATACAAGGCATTTAAGCAATTTGATACTGTCCATGATCATAGTGATCATTACTATTCAAAGCCAGAGTTAAGAAAGGTTCAGATAGTGAAAAAGGTAAGACCTCTCTGTGCTCTTTTTTTTTTAACTCTGAAACAATAGGGAAGCTCCTACTGCAATTTTATGAGTATAGCTCTGTTCTTAAAGATTTCTTTTCTACAGCCATCGAAAGATTGGGCGAAACGCGTTCAGCATGAGTGGAAAGTCCTGGAGAAAGATTTGCCAGGTGGGCAGCTGCTTCTTATATACTCCCTCCGTCCCAAATTATAAGTCATTCTAGAGCTCTCAAGTTTTCTCAAATTATAAGTCATTCTCACTTCTCAAGACACTTTCTAAGTCATTCTCACTTCCCAAGACACTTTCTCTCTTCCCAATACTTCTGTATATAGTACATCTCACTTTTTCCACTCTCCTTAATTCCCGTGCCCGAATCCAAAACGACCTATAAGTTGGGACGGATGGAGTACTTTGTTTATGAACATTTGTGCAGTGCTAGTTTTTTAGGATTATATTAATGATGTTCCTGATGCCTCTCATGCCTCCATTAGTTTGAATGCCTTTTGCCTTGATGTCATTATTGACACTTACTAATTCTTATTTATTACTATTTTTCAACTTAGAAAACACTACATGATCATAAGGCTCTTTATTGATTATATTTTGGCCCTTTTTTTCTGATTTGAGTAGACACTGTATTTGTGAGGGCGTATGAGGATAGAATGGACCTGCTTAGAGCTGCTATTATGGGACCAGCTGGGACTCCTTACCATGATGGGCTCTTCTTCTTTGACGTTTATTTCCCCCCTCAGTATCCTAGCGTACCTCCGGTAAGACTTTTATTTTAGCAGTTTATCAATTATTTTCTTTCCATAGCATTAAGGACATTTATTGATTAATTAATCGTTTACAGTTGGTGAACTATCGCGCTGGTGGATTGCGGCTTAATCCAAACTTGTATGCCTGTGGGAAGGTCTGCCTTAGCCTCTTAAACACCTGGTCTGGCAGTGGATGTGAGAAGTGGAATCCATCCAATTCAACCATGCTTCAAGTCCTTGTCTCCATTCAGGCTTTGGTTTTGAATGCAAAACCTTATTTCAATGAGCCTGGTTATGCCATGCATGCTAATACACCTCACGGCGAGAAGAAATCGCTGACATATAATGAAGATACTTTCCTTCTATCCTGTAGAACAATGTTGTATTCACTTCGAAACCCACCAAAGGTATGCCTCTATGCTTATCCTAGCTATTACTCGTTCCGGTTATTCTACCAAATCTTTTGAGAACCATTCCAATAGCTACTGCCATGGGAGTGTAAATCCCAAATTGATAAAGATGAAACATGTAAAATTCGTCATTAGACGATCTCGTTCAGCCATCTATGTTTTCATATTGAATCTTGATATCTTATCTTCAAACTTGATGTGGGTGCATTTTCTGCAGAATTTTGAGGATTTTGTTGCTGGCCATTTCCGGAAGTATGGGCGTAACATTCTTGTAGCTTGCCGTGCATATCTGGAGGGTGCCCAAGTTGGATGTCTTGTTGGAAATGGAATCCAGGATGTCGACGAGGGTGACAAGAGCTGCTCAGTTAAGTTTAAGCACTCACTGAAGAGGTTATTTGAGGAACTTCTGATGGAACTGAATGGGAAGGGCGCAGATTGCAACGAACTCTTTACCCAGAAGGCAAGATCTGGAACAGCGGCAGCGGACACCACCTTGAGGCTATAAAAGGCCGAACTAACTGGCGTGTGGTAGTAATAGTTTTGCCAGGCAATTTGAGCTACCGGTCCTGTCTTAAGTTTGATAATCTAACTATTTCATCTAGGTAGTCTATGTAAATATTCTCGTCCGGCTCTTCTGGTAAAACATTTGATATATATCCATGCATTTTTAGGGATAATATTGTTACCTATATATCGCACGTACGTGTCTTTATCGGCAGTCATTCCACTGCGTCCTCTTATGTTCGTGCATGATTGATGTCATCTTTCTTTCGTGGTATCAGACTCGGCATTCCCCTGCGCCCCCCCCCCCCCCCCCCCCCCCCCCCCCCCCCCCCCCCCCCCTCCGCCCTTGCAATCTGACTCCTTTTTTAACTGAGATTTGACTTGCAATCTGATGTAATATCTGCGTCCGTTCTTGGTTAGTACGGATTACGGAATTCATCAAGATCAAGCTGTCATGTGGGTTTCTCTGTTAGGTTGGGTCGGCAGATTATACTTTTAGGATATTACTCACTCTGTCCCTCTCTCTCTAAATATAAGCATTTTTTTAAATTTTATTAACTTTGACTAATAATATTTATAAATTTAAATAATTTTTAATATAAAAAATTACATATTATGAAATTATGTTTTAAAAAATCTAGTAATATGATCTATATATATGATAAAATATTATTAATTTTATATTATTAATAGTCAAAGTTAAAGAAGTTTGACTTTGACTTAAATTCAAAAATGTTTATATTTAGAGATGAAGTAGTATTGTCTTATTTTATTTATATCTATGGAGTTTTTTTTTTGGATGTCTGGTCAAAACCAATTGGAGTTGACACTCTTGATGAGTGTGCACGGGCACCATGATCAGAATTCAGAGCTTCAATAAAACATGAAAAATGGAACAAATTGTTGTCACGGTACACCCGCCAGTAGTCCAGGATGAATGGTGGGAAATGGGGAAAAAAAGAAATTTATACATGTCACCAAATCAACGGTGATTCAAACTGCCATAAAAATTTGCTCCTTCAATCTTATTTTCTGAAAAAAAAATCAGAAAGGCATAGAACTTTTTTGCGCGTATTAATTATTTTCTTGATCCCATCGACCCCCATAGCTAAAACCCCCAAAGTCAAGTCCCTCTTCTCTCCTACCCAGACCCCGTCTCCTTCCTCAAGTACCAGGCGAGGGAGGAGAGGAGATCTCAATCTCCGCCTCCCAAATGACGCCACCACGCGCTAACTCCAGCCACCACCCGCTCCTCGTCACCCCCCTGCTCCTGCTGCTTCTGATCTCGCCCTCCGCTGCCGCCGCGGCATCGTTGTCCACTTTCTCCTACGCCGCCCACTGCCCAACCCTGCCCGCCGCGCCCGACCTCGCCGGCGTCGACGGCGGCTCTGCCCAGCTTCCCACCCTCCAGCTCTCCACCGGCTACTTCTCCGGTGGCGGGGCGCGGTTCTTCGGGACCGAACCCTCCTCCCTACCGCGCTCCTTCTCGCTGCTCCCCTCCTCCGTCCTCCGGACTACCAACTCCTCGCTCCTCCACGTCACCGCCACGCTCACCGTCTCCGGCGGGCGCCGCTCGTTCCGCGTACCCGATCGCGGCGGCAGGAACCTCTTCGAGTACGATGGCCGTGCGCAGCGCTTCCGCCCGCGCCTCCCGCGCTTCACGGGCCGCCGCGGCTCGATCACCTTCGGCCTGGAGGGATACTACTCGACCACCTCCGGCGAGCTCTGCATGGTCGGTACCGGCTCCGGGCGCGCGGCTGACGGCTTTACCGTGCAGTTTCTACCCGTCGTGCTGCGCGTCGGCTTCCCCGGCCCTGCCAACCTGACGCGGTCCTTCGTCACTGGCCGCCTCGAGAGAGCTGACACCGTCAGCCCCCTCGAGCCCGTCTCCCTCGTCGCCTACGCTGAGGAGGGATACGTGTATGATGAGAGCGCCTCCTGCCCGCCGCCACCCGCGAGTAGGCTCGACGCTCTCCAGGTGTTCGAGGGTAGGAACTTTTCGTGCGCCCAACTCATTATGATGCTCAAGACGCCGTTCAGATTGCAATACGGGGGAGGCAGCAACTCAACTGCATCCTCGCTGGGGCTTCACCAATTGTACATGTATATCAACCGGATGCATTGTGCTGACGATGGTGCCGTCCGCGCATATGTGGTGTTCACAAACCAGACGGAGGTATCGAGGTACTACTTCATGCTTGGTGAGAAGGCAGTTGTGACAGAGGGTTTCTGGGATCAGAAGAGTAGCCGTCTTTGCCTCAAAGGGTGTCATGTGGTGAATTCAGGACCGTCCCGTGCAGATTTGGCAGTGGGTGAATGTGGGATTGGGATGAGCATCTGGTTCCCGGCATTGTGGTCTATAGAGCAAAGGAGCTTTGCTGCCGGGCTGATCTGGAATACGAGCCTGAAGAGTGATGAGGCCATTTCTGCAGGTTCTAGTGCGATCACTCCTAATTTTAGGGGCAATCTTGCTGGTTTGAAGTACAATTACACTAAGGTTGATGAGGCAAAGAAGTATTACGAGAAGTATGGATTGAACAAGAAGAGGAAAGGAAAGTTCCCAGATAGCAACTCATACAGGGATTTAGTGTTCCGGTTCTATGTGCAGAAAGGAGGGGGTTCTGGGTATGCATCACCTGTCACAATTGGGTCCATGTTGTTTGATGGTAACTCTCTAGTGGTTCCAGATCCCTCGAATCATCTATGGAGCAATAGGAACCAGAGGCTGATTAATGTCAGCTATGACATTTATTATGTTGGGAATTGGTCATTGGAATCATTCCATCGTCGACATATCTCTGCTGAGGGTGTGTATGATACTAAGACGGGCTCCCTTTGCTTGATCGGCTGTCGAGAGGTTAATGCCTCGTCAGACTGTGAAATGCTGATAACTGCTCAGTTTTCTTCTATGGATGCAAAAGCAACACAGCACGTGAAGGGTACACTCAGAAGCTTGAGGAAGAAGACCGACCCTCTTTTCTTTGAAACACTAAATATTGCTTCCTATGGGCTGTACACTGACCAAGTGGAGGAATCAATCTGGAGAATGGACTTGGAAAGCACCATGGCCTTGATTTCTATGACATTAGCATGCATCTTCATTGCTGTGCAGCTGTTTCATGTCAAAAAGGTTCCTGAAGCGCTTCCTGCCATGTCTATTACCATGCTTGTTGTTCTGGCTTTGGGTTACATGATCCCTCTTGTGCTGAACTTTGAGGCTCTCTTCAAGAACAGCAACAAACAGACTGTACCACTTTCAGGCGGTGGATGGCTTGAAGTGAATGAAGTTGTGGTGCGAATCATTACCATGATAACCTTTCTTCTGCAATTGCGCCTTCTTCAGTTGGCATGGTCAGCACGGTCTGTGGATGCAAGCAATGCTGAATCATGGAATGCCGAGAGGAAAGTGATCTGGATATGCTTACCACTGTACTTCATTGGGGGCATTATAACATGGGCTGTACATATGAAGTTTAATCATGGCCGAAGGATGCTAAGACAGGTTATCCACATGAAGCCACTTGGCCATGCTCATGCATTCTGGGAGGACCTTGTATCATACGGTGGTCTGATACTCGATGGTTTCTTGCTACCTCAGGTTCTCGTAAACGTATTCTCAGATTCCAAAGTTGGAGCCCTTTCCCCTGGATTTTACTTTGGAAGCACCATGATCCGAGCTCTGCCTCATGTGTACGACGCGTTCAGGACTAAGCATTTTGTGCCCAGCTTGAGACCATTATACATGTACGCAAGCCCTCGTGATGATCTCTTCAGCCTTGCATGGGACATCGTTATACCATGTGGAGCAATACTACTGGCAGTGATTCTGTTCTTTCAGCAGCGGCTTGGAGGTGCGTTCTTTGTCTGTTCAAAGAATAAGAAGGCGAGAGAGTATGAAATGGTTTCCACAGTCAGCTCGTAAACAAGTATTACATCATTGTTGCAAGAGAAATATACAGGATGTTCTTACATGTAGACAATGAAATAGTTTTTCCCTTTCCGGATTATTGCTTGTTTTTAGAATGTCCGTACTTGCCCCAAAAAAAAAAAACATGAATGCATACGAAAGGAGATATTCGGATTGGAGAAGCTCATGTCTTGGTTCATTCACTTTGCTTAATTTTCTGTCCTATGTTGCAAATCAAGTACTTTGCTGTATTTTCATTTGTCGACTTTAACATTCTGAGTATTTTTGCATCACGGATCAAAATTACCCATTTGGTCACCCACCGAGGTTTCTCCAAATCTTCTGTCTAATGTCGCATTTCGTGTGTAAGATAGATGGAGACTGAAAGTAGCCTTGCGTTACACGTTCGAAAACCTCAACTTCTAAACCATTTCCTAGACAAATACCACCACATCGCACTAGTCAATCTCAAGTCCTAACTACCCTGATAAAAACTTGTAAATCATCCACATGCCTCCAGACAAATCCTTTCAGTTCACTCCGACCTGACCGCACATTTTCCAGCTGCACCCGGTTTCGGCCCGTCTCCGCGTCGGTTGACCCGTGGCCGGCCTCGCCCCGCTAAGCCCCAGCGTGCAAACGACGACGACCCCGTCAAACCCGCGGCCCGTTGCCGCTGCCACTACCCCGCCCGCACGTCACTCCACTCACCCCACGGCGAGGGTGCCCCACCACCCGCGACCTTGACCCCGCCCACGCCGTCGCCGTCGCGCACATCAGCGCCCGCCTGCAGCTCTCGAAGGTTACACCACGCACTCCAGACTCCACAGGCCGCGCGGCACGGCAAGCTACTGAGTCCGAAGCTGATGGCAATGGAACAGCGCCAAGCCTAGAGGCCTTAGACCCCGCGCCTCACCTCACGGCTTAATTTATAACGCCGCGCACCCAGGGCCGGCCGCGCGGCAGAGGAATCGATGAGGGCCTCCGGCGCCGGGCGCATGACCGCGCAGGCCGCGGCGGAGGCGGCCGTGGGCGCTGTCGGGTGCGGGTACGACCTCACAGCC